>UELW01000112.1:2954089-3281371 GCA_900490495.1 Danionella dracula | reverse complement strand
CCAAGGGATAACTAATGTAGTTTGTTGCTTAATCTCTTACAATTTTTAAAACTCATGACATGACAAAATTTGCATGATGGCTGCGTAAGTTCTAAATGGAATATATGCTCATGGCATGAGCGTGTTATAGCGAGCGCGCACAAAACCTGGGAGGCTTTTCTGAAATGTGTTTTACAAATAGCTGTTTTTCAATAGGCATGGAATGTAAAAAATGTATGGAATGATGAGCTCCCCTCAGAACAAGTAGATATGCTTACTTGAATGATACAATCATAGCGCCTCCTGCTGGCTGTATGAATTCCAAGGGAAATTAATGTATTTTGTTTGCTGTATCTCTTACAACATTTAACTTAATGTACATTGACAAAAAAAATGTAAGACCAGGGGCGGCATCTTTGGATCCCGCTGATCATCGTGCGAGGGCCCGCCCATCGCTGCTTGCAGCTTAATTTTATTATTATTATTAGGGCCCGAGCACGCCAGCGAAGCTGTGCGGCGAAGCCCTATTGTATTTTCTATGATTATTATTATATTATTAGGCCCGAGCACGCCAGCGAAGCTGTGCGGGCGAAGCCCTATTGTATCTTTTAGGATTATTTTATTATTTTATTTCTTTATCTGCCGCACACTCGCAAATTCACCACTAGGCGTGCTCGAAACGCAACCAAAATCGGCACTAAGGTCAAGCTCGCTGAAAATTGCGATCTGGCAAAGTCGGGCGTGATCGTCAGCATAAAAAATGGCTCTACAGCGCCCCCCCCTTGAATAACCGTGTCCCCCTGGCCAGTTTCGACCTACAGTCACGAAAATTGTACAATATGTACCACCTCATAGCCAAGTACAAAATCTCGACGGTTTTCGCCAATCGTACAGAAGTCGGCCATTTTGAAAAAAATCCATAATTTTGAAAAACTCACCTTGCACATTGACGACTCCTCCTAGGCAAAATGTCTGATCCGGTTGAAAATTGGTGTGGTTACTCGCAAGACATTTGGGAGAAAAGTTATCAAAAGCGCAGCAGTACTAAAATGGTCTTTGGGTGGCGCCCCCTCGACTTCCCCCTTCAAAAAAGTGCCGAAAATGGACATATTTTTGAGTATATCTCCGTTCTAGTTTGGCCGTTGTCCACGAAACGGCCTGACATGATGAGCTTGGAAGGCTGAATAAAGTGATAGGCCGCAATATGACGCGCTCTAAGAGTGCCTCCACACACGCCCCCTTGAATGTTACTAAAAGACGTTTTTAGCTGTTTTTGACACCCTAAACATGTTACACACCCCACCAAATTTTGCCTAAACCTCATCCTCAATAATATAGTAATCTGACACTGTTTTCAACTTTACTTTAGTACGACAGCGCTGCAGCGCCACCTAGTAATGCGAAAAATGCTCATCTCGCATTTTAAACGAACTCCTCCTAGGAAATTGCCAGATCGAGTTGAAAATTTGTCTGTTGACTCTTAAGACGAGTTATGGACCAAAGTTATCAAAAACGCAGAAGTTCGTCGCACGGTCCTTTCTGTGGCACCTGCTTCGATTTTGAGCTTTCTCAATGTATGGGGAGATTGGTACTTGTTACTGTCCTCTCACTCTCACCTATCAATGTAAAAATTGTATGGATGATAGGCTCACACCCTCAGAACAATTAGATATGCTTACTTGATGATACCACTCATACGCCTCTTCTGGCAGTATGAATTCGGATACTAATGTGTTTATTTGCTTTATCTCTTACATAATTTAACTCTCAATGTACATGACAAAAATTGCATGATGAGCTGGTATTATAAGTGGATAATATCTCAGTGGCATGAGACTGTTATAGCGCCACCTGGAGGCTTTCTGAAATGTGTTTAAAATAGCTGTTTGTCATAAGCAGTGAATGTAAAAAATGTAAGGAATGATGAGCTTAACCCCTCAGAACAAGTAATATGCTTACTTGATTGATACACTCATATCGCCTCCTACTGGCTGTATATTTCCAAGGAATGAGTGTATTTGTTGCTGTATCTCTTACATATTTAACATCAATGTCCATGACAAAAAAATGTACAGCCAGGGGGCAGCACTTTGGATCCCGCGGCATGCATCGTGCGAGGGCCCCGCCCATCGCGCTTGCAGCTTTAAATTATTATTATTCTTCGTCTCCCGGCCAACAAACTCGCAATTTCACACCAAACTAAGTCTTGCTCGAAAACTCAATCCAAATTCCGGGACTAAGGGGTCAAGCTCGCTAAAATTGCGATCTGGCACACGTCGGCAATGATCTAGCTCAAAAATGGCTCCTACACCCCCTTGAAATTTGACCAAAAAAACATCGTTTTCAGCTGTTTAACACCCTTAAACATGTTCAAACATCATCACCACTTTTGCATCAACCTCATCCTCAAGAATAAAGGTATCTTACGAACCGTTTTAAAAACTTTACTGTAGACGACAGCTCTGCATGCGTTCCCCCTTGAACGCGAAAAGCTCATCTCGCATTTTGAATCAACGACTCCTCCTAGGAAATACCCATTCGAGCTGAACATTGTGTGGTTACTCTGGTAGACCTTTGGATGAAAAGTTAATCAAAAGGCAGGGCACGTTTGTAAAACGGTCTCTTGGGGTGGGGAGCCCCTCAAATTTCAGTCACATCAAAAATGTGGATGCAATTGACATACTTTTAAGTATATCTCCGTGCTAGTTACCGTTGTCCACAGAAACGCCTGACAAATGATGAGCGTGGAAGCTAATGAAATGATAGGCCGCAATGTTGACAACCGCCTAAGATGGCTCTACAAGCGCCCCCCTAATGTTACTAAATAGATGTTAAGCTGTTTTTGAACACCTTGAAACAAGTTATAAACCCCACAAAATTTTACCTAAACCTCACCTCAGTAATTAGTAATCTGACACTGTTTGTACAACTTTCTAGGACGCAGCTCTGCATAGCGCCACCTAGTATGTGCAAAAGTAGCTCATCTCGCATTTTGACGAACTCCTCCGTAGAAATTGCCAGCAAATCAAGCCCTGAAAATTTGTCTGGTGACTCTTAGACAGTAAAGACCAAAGTTACAAAACGCAGAATTTTCGTCGCACAAGGTCTTTTCCTGTGCAACCAATTCGAAATTGAGGCCTTCTCAATTTATGTGGGAAAGAATGGTACGTTGTTACTGTACCTCTCACACCCGTCCTGCATCCAATCAATTAACATTTGTATGGACATGATAGCTCACCCCTCAAAAGTAGATATGCTTCACTTGTGATACACTCTAGCGGCCTCCTCTGGCGTAATGAATTTCCAGGGAAATGAATGTATTTGTTTCTTTATCGCTACATATTTAACTCAATGTACATGACAAAAATTTGCATGATGAGTCTGGTAATTCTAAATGGAATAATATGCTCTGGCATGAGACTGTTATAAGCGCCACCTGGAGGCTTTCTAAATGAGTTTAAAATAAAGCTGTTGTCATTAGGGCAGTGAATGGTAAAAAATTTATGGAAAGGATGAGCTTACCCTTCAGAACGATAGATATGCTTACACTTGATGATACACTCATAGCGCCTCCTGCTTGGCGTAGGAATCCAAGGGAATCCTAAACGTATTTGTTCTATATATCTTACAAATTTTAAACTCAATGTACATGACAAAAATTTGCGGATGAGCGTGGTAATCTAAATGGAATATATGCTCATGGCATGAGACTGTTATAGCGCCACCTGGAGGCTTTCTGAATGTGGTTTAAAATAGCGGTTTTCAATGGTCAGTGAAATGTAAAATGTATGGAATTTGAGCTTACCCCTCAGAACAAGAATACGCTTACTTGATGATAACACTATAGCGCCTCTTGCGGGCTGTAGAATTCCCAAGGGAATGAATGTAGTTGTTGTCTGTATCCTTACGAATTTAACTTAATGTTACAATGACAAAAGAGGAAAATGTAAGACGCAGGGGTGCGGCATCCTTGGATCCCGCGGATGCATCGTTCGAGGGCCCCGCCCATCGCTGCTTGCAGCTTTAATTAGGGCCGCGAGCACAGCCACGAAGCTGTTCGGCGAACCCTATTTGTTATTTCTAATGATTATTATTTATATTAGGGCCCGAGCACGCCAGCGAGCGTGGGCGGCGAAGCCCTATGTGTATTTCTAATGATATTATTATTATTAGTGCCGAGCACGCCAGCGAGCTTCTGAGCGGCGAACCCTATTTGTAAATCTGTTAGATTATTATTATTTTATTCTTCAGTCGCCGCAATCGTCGCAGATTGCACCACTAGCGTGCTCGAAAACGCACCATTGCGGCCCTAGTCAAGCTCGCAAAATTGCGATCTGGCACAGTCGGGCGTGATCGTAGCATAAAAATTGCTCGCATACAGCGCCCCCCTTGAAAAACCCGGGGTCCCCCTGCCCAGTTCGACTACAGTCACGAAAATCGGACACATATAAGCCACCCTACCATTACAAAAGGAGTCTCTGGGACGAGGTTTCTCGCCAAGGTCATACAGGAAGTCCGGCCATGGTTGAAAAACCACTAATTGTTGGGAAAAACATCACCCTTGCAGCATTGAAAACGTAACCTCGGTTCCGGGGAGGAAAATGCGCAGAGTCGGCTGAAAAATTGGTGTGGTGTATCTCGGGACGACTTTGGATGAAAAGTTATCAAAAGCCAAGCAGTACGTGAAAATGTGTTTTGGTGGCGCCGCCGTCTAATTTCTCCCCCTTCAAAAAAGTCCGAAAATGACATATTTTTGAGTAAGTCTCTCCGTTCTAGTTTGTCCCGTTTTCCACGAAAAGCCATTGACATGATGAGCTGGCAAGGCTGAAAAAATTGTATAGAGCCGCAATATTAACGTCCGCTTCTACAGAGTGCCTCCACAGCGCTCCCCCTTGAATGTACTAAAATAGACATTTAAGCTGTTTTTGGACAAACCTAACATGTTGACAACCCACTACCAAATTTTGCTAAACCTCATCCTCATAAATAGTATGTAATCTGACACTGTTTGTACACACTTTACTTTGGAACGACAGCGCTGGCAGCGGCCACCTCTAGATGCGAAAATTGCTCATACCGCATTTTAACTAACTCTCCTAGGAAATTGGTCCATATCGAGCTGAAAATTTGTCTGGTGACTCTTAAGACAGATGCTCAAGTTTATCAAAAACGCAGATTCGTCGCACGGTCTTCTGTGGCACACCGCTTCGAATTTGCAGCTTTCTCAATGTATGAGATAAAGTAACTTGTTACTGTACCTCTCAATCCTTTCATCCATCACTGTAAAAATTGTATGGAATTGATGAGCTCACGCTCTCAGAACAAGTAGATTGCTTACTTGATAATACACTCATAGCGCTCCACCTCCTCCTGGCTTATTAATTCCAAGGTACTAATGTATTTGTTGCTGTATCTCTTACATTTTTAAACTCAATGTACATGAGACAAAAAATTTGAATGATGAGCGGGGAATTCTTAATGGAATAATATGCTCATTGGCATGAGACTGTTTATAGCGCCACCTGGAGGCTTTCTGAAATGTTTTTAAAATGCTGTGTCATAGGCGTGAATGTTAAAAAATGTTATTTAATGATGACGTTACCCCTCCAGAACAAGTATATTGCTTACTTTATGATACACTCAGACCTCCTCCTGTTTGGCTTGTATGAATTATCCAAGGGATACTTATTAATTTTGTTGCTGTATCTCTTACAATATTTAAGTCAATGTACTGACAAAAATTGCATGATGAGCTGGTAATTCTCATGGAATAATATGCTCATGGCATGATAACTGTTATAAAGCGCCACCTGGAGGTTTTCCTGAAATGTGTTTAAATAGCTTGTGTGCCAATAGGGGCAGTGAATGTAAAAAATTATGAAGGATGAGCTTACCCCCTCAGAACAGTAGATATGCTTACTTGATGATACACTCATAGCGCCTCCTGCTGGCTGTATATGAATTCCAAGGGAAATTCATGTCTTTGTTGCTGTATCTCTACACATTTTCTTAATGTCCATACAAACACACATAAGACCAGGGGGCGGCATCTTTGGATACCGCTGATGCATCGTGCGAGGGCCCCCGCACCATTTCGCGCTTGGAGCTTTATTTATTATTATTCTTTCGTCTGCCGCCAAACTCGCAAATTTCACCAACTAGGCGTGCTCGAAAACTCACAAAAATTCGGCACTAAGGTCAAACTCCGCTAAAAATTGCGATCTGGCAAGTCGGCGTGATCGTAGCATAAAAATGGCTCTACACACAACGCGCCCACTTGAAATTTACCAAAAACATGTTTCAGTCTTTTAGACACCCTTAACAGTTCGAAACATCACCAAATTTTGCATCAGCCTCATCCTCAATAAATAAAGGTAATCTGACCAAAACCCGTTTTTAAAACTTTGCTGTAGACGACAGCTCGGGCTGCAGCGCCCCGTGAACGCGAAAAGCTCATCTCGCATTAACGAACTCCTCCTAGGAAAATAACCAGATCCGAGCTGAAATTGGTGCGCTTACTCGGGAGACCTTTGGGATGAAAAGTTATCAAACAAAGCCGCAGCCATTTGTAAACGTTCTTTGGGTGGCGCCCCTTAAATTTTTCACCAATCAAAAATGTGATGCAAATTTGACATACTTTTGAGTATATCTCAGTTCTAGTTTATCCGTTGTCCACGAAAACGGCCTGACATGATGAGCTTGGAAGGCGAATGAATGTAGGCGCAATGTGAACCGGAACCGCTCTAGATTGGCTCTACAACGCCCCCTAAATTTACTAAATAGATGTTTACGAGCTGTTTTGACACCTTGAACAAAGTAGAAACCCCACAAAATGTTACCTAACCTCATCCTCATAATATAGTAATCTGACACTGTTTGTCAACTTTTACTTTTGGACGAAGCTCTGCGCGCCACTAGTATTTGAAAACATCTCATCTCGCATTTTAAAAACGAACTCCTCCTAGGAAATTCCATATCGATCTGAATTTGTCTGGTGACCTCTTAAGACAGTATTGACCAAAAGTATCAAAACGCAGAGGTCGTCGCACGTCTTTCTGTGGCACCGTTTTCGAATTGAGCCTTCTCAAATTTATGGGGAATAATGGTACTTGTTACTGTACTCTCACATCCTTATCCAATCAATGTAAACATTTATGGAAATGATGCGCTACCCCTCAGAACAAGTGTATGGGCTACTTGATGATTTTTACCAAAAACGCATAGCGCCTCTGCTGGCCCCTTTGTAAATGATGTCCAAGGGATACTAATGTATTAGTTTTGCTGTTCTGTACTCTTTCAATATTAACTCACTGAACATGACAAAAAATTTGGCATGATGACTGGAATCGAATGAATACTATGCTCATAAGGCCTGAGACGTTAGAAAAAATAAGCGGCCACCTGGAGGCTTTCTGAAATGTTTTAAAATAGCTGTTGTCAATGAGCATTGAATGTAAAGAATGTATTTAAAGACTTGAGCTTACCCTCAAACACTTAGATATGCTTTTTGATGGATACACTCATAGCGCCTCCTGCCTGCTGTATAATTCCAAGGAGGAAATTAATGTATTTGTTCTAGTATCTCATACAAATTTTAACTTAATGCACATACAAAAAAAAATGAAGACCAGGGGGCGGCATCTTTGGATCCCGCTGATGCAATCGTGCGGGGCCCCCGCCCATCGCGCTTGCTAGCTTTTAATGGGCCCGAGCACCAGCCAGCGAAGCTGTGCGGCGAAGCCCTTGTATCTGTTAGGATTATTAGGGCCCGAGCACGCCAGCGAAGCTGTGGCGGCGAAGCCCTATTGTATCTGTTTAGGATTATTATTATTATTATTAATTATTATTTTTCTTCGTCTGCCGCCAAACTCCGCAAATTTCACACCACTAGGGCGTGCTCGAAAAACTCACCAATTCGGCACTAAGGTCAGCTCGCTAAAAATTTGCATCTTGGCACAGTCGCATGATCGGAGCATTAAAACTGCTCTACCTACAGCGCCCCCTTGAAATTTACCAAAAAACATGTTTCATCTCAGCTTTTTGATACACCCTTAACAGTTCGGGAAAACATCACCAAATTTTGCATCAAAAAAGAAAGAAACCGCAACTATCCTCAAAGAATAAGTATCTGACTAAAAGAAAAAACCATTTTTAAAATTTTACTGTAGAACGACAGCATACTGCCGCGCCACGGGGAAAACCGGTTGAACCGGGGGCAGAAAAAGGACTCATCTGCGCATTTTAACGAACTCCTCCTTAGGGGGAAAATAACCAATCGAGCGAAAAATTGGTGTGGTTACTCGAGACCTTTGGGATGAAAAATTTTTTCAAAAGCGCAGCAGGGTTTGTTTAACAAAAAAACGGTTTCCTTTGGTGCGCCCCCTCAAATTTCAACACCAATCAAAAATGTGATGCAAATTGACATACTTTTGAGTAGATCTCCGTTCTAGTTTATCCGTGGTCCCCTGAAACGGCCTGACATGATGATCTTGGAAGGCCTAATGAATGATAGGAGGGCCGCAATTGACACCAGCTCTAAGGATTGGCTCTATAGCGCGCCCCCCTAATGTTACTAGACCTAGATGTTTTAAGCTGTTTTGACCCTTGAACAGTTAAAACCCCCAACAAAAATTTACCTAAACCTCATCCTCAGTAATTAGTAATCGGACACACCTGTATGTACAAACTTACTTTGGACACAGCTCGGTCAGCGCCGAACCTAGTCTGTGAAAACACTCACTCCCGTCATTTACAAACAGCTACTCCTCCTAGGGAAAATTGCCAGATCGAGCTGAAAATTTGTTTCTGGGTGTACTCTTAAGACAGTATGGACCAAAAGTTGATCAAAAACGCAGAAGTTCGTCGCGACGGTCTTTCCTGTGGCAACCGCTTCGAATTGAGCTTTCTCAAATGTATGGGATAATTGGACGTGTTTACTGTACCTCTCACATCCTTCATCCTATAATGTAACAATTTTATGGCATGAAGGAGCTCACCTCTCAGAACAAGTAGATATGCTTACTTGATAAACACTCATACGCCTCCCTGCTGCTTATGAATTCCAAGGGATACTAATGTATTTGTGCTGTATCTCTTATATATTTACAACTCAATGTACATGACAAAAAATTTGCATGTGAGCTGGTATTTGCTAAATTGTATTAATATGCTCATTGTCAGAAGACTGTTATGCGCCCCTGGGCCTTTTAATGACATGTTGTTTTAAACATTCTGTTGTCAATAAAAGGGCATGAATTAACAAAATTTATGGAATTATGAACTTAGCACCCTCAGAACCGAGTAGATCTTCTTACTTGAATAATACAACGTCTATCGCATCCTGCGGCGTAAATGAATTCCAAGGGATACTATGTATTGTTTTTTGCTGTATCTCTTACTATTTAACTTACTCAAGTACCTGACACAAAATTTGAATGATGAGCTGGTAATTCTTAATGGGATACATAATGCTCATGGCATAATGATACTGTTTATAAGCGCCACCACCCGCCACCTGGAGGGCTTTATGAAATGTGTTTAAAATCGCTGTTGTCAATAGGCAGGAATGTAAAAAATTTAATGTACTTATAGGCTTCCCCCCCTCAGAACAAGTAGATATGCTTCCTTGATAATACACTCATAGCGCCTCCTTCTTCTGTATGAATTCCAGGGATATAATGTATTTTTTGCTGTAGCTCTTACATAGTTAACTAAATGTACATGAACAAAAATTTAATGATGACGTGGTAATTCTTAAATGGATAAATGCTCATGGCATGAGACTGTTATAGCGCCACTGGAGGCTTTCTTGAAATTGTTTAAAATAGCTGTTGTCAATAGCAGTGAAGGGTTAAAAATTTTAATGGAATGATGAGCTTACCACCTCATAACAAGTAATACGCTTCCTTGTGATACACTCATAGCTCCTCCGCTGGCTGTAAGAATTCCAGGGAGTCCTAACGTATTTGTTGCTATAAGTATCTACAAATTTAACACATGTACATGACAAAAATTTGCATGATGAGCTGGTAATCTAATGGAATAATATGCTTCATGGCATGAGACTGTTATAAAAGCGCCACAAAAAAAACCTGAAGGCTTTCTGAAATGGTGTTTAAAATAGCTGTTGTCAATAGTACTGAATTTTAAAAAATGTATGGAATGAATGCGCTCTACCCCTCAAGAACAAGTAGATATGCTTCTTGTGATCCTCATAGCGTCTCCTGCTGGCTGTATGAATTCCAAGGGAAAATTATGAATTTGTTTCTGTCTCTCTTCAAAAATTTTAAACGGTTAATGTATGACAAAAAAAAAACGTAAGACCAGGGGGCGGCATCTTTGGATCCCGCGGATGCATCGTGCCGAGGCCCGCCCATCGCTCTTGCAGCTTTAATTATTCTTATATATTATCTTCGTCCGCCGCGCCAACCCGCAAAATTTTCAACCACTATGCGTGCTCGCAAACTCACCAATTCTGCACTAAGGTAAGCTTGCAAAAAATGCGATCGGCACAGTCGGCGTGATCGTAGCAATAAAAAATTGGCTTACAGACAGCTCCCCATTGAATTTTGCCAAAAACATGTTTCAGCTGTTTAGACCCCTTAACATGTTCGAAACATCACCAATGTTTGCATCAAATCAACCCTCATCCTCATATAATAAAGTCCATCTGACACTGTTTTTAAAACTTTTACTGTAGACGACAGCTCTCGCGCCCCGGGAACGCGAAAATCTAATCTCGCATTTTTAAAAACGAACCCCCCTAGGAAATAACATAATCACTGAAAATTGGTGTGCTTACTTGGGAGACCTTTGGGATGAAAAGTTATCAAAAGCGCAGCAGTTGTAAAACGGTCTTTTGAGTGGCGCCCACCTCAAATTTCAACCAATCAAACATGTGATGCAAATTGACATACTTTTGAGTATATCTCGTTCTAGTTTTTCCGTTGTCCCATCGAAAACGGCCTGACATGAATGAGGCTGGGAAGGCTGATGAAATGATAGGCCGCATTGTGACAACCGCTCTCAAGATTGCTCTTTCAGCGCCCCAGCGCCCCCCTAAATGTTTACTATACTATATGTTTTAAGAGAGCTGTTTGACACCCTAAACATGTTAGAAACCCCCACCACATTTACCTAAACCTCATCCTCAATAAATATAGTAATCTGGCACTGTTTGTACAACACAACTTTAACTATGACGCAAGCGCTGTTCGCGCCACCTAGTATGTGAAAACACTTCATCTCGCATTTTAAAACGAACCCTCCTAGGAAAATTGTCCAATCGAGCTGAAATTTTGTCTGGTGGACTCTTAAGAAAGTAATGGCCAAAGTTATCAAAAACGCAGAATTCGTCGCATCTCGCAAAACGGTCTTTTCTGTGGCAACCTCGCTTCGAATTGAGCTTTCTCAAATGTATTGGGATAAATGTACTTGTTACTGTACCTCTCACATACTGGGTCATCCATCAATGTAAAAAATTTATGGAATGATAGCCTCATTCACCCCTCAAACAAGTAGAGGTATGCTACTTGATGATACACTGATAGCGCCTCCTGTGGCTGTATTAATTCAGGGATACTAACGTATTTATTGCTATATATCTTACATTTTAAACTTCAATGTACATTACAAAAATTTGCAGGATTGAGCTAGTTAATTCTAAACGGAATAATAGCTCATAGCATGACCCTGTGATAGCGCCACCTGGATGCTTTATGAAATGTGTAAAATAGCTGTTTCATATAGTCAGTGAATGTTAAAAATTGTATGGAATGATGAGTTACCCCTCAGAACAAGTAAGATAGGCTTACTATGATACACTCATAGCGCCTCCTGCTGGCTGGTATGAAATTCAACGATAACTATGTATTTGTTGCTTGTCTCTCTTACAATATCTTAACTCATTTACATGAACACAAATTTGAGGACATGAGGAGGCTGGTAATATCTAAATGGAATCAATTTCTCATGGAATGACACTGTTATAAAGCGCCACCTGGAGGCTTTCAAATTTGTTTTATAGATGTTGGTCAATTGGCAGTTACTGTAAAAAATTTATGGAATGAGGAGCTTACCCCTCAGAACAAGTGATATGCTACTGTGATGATACACTCATAGCGCCTCCTGCTGCTGTATGAATCCAAGGGTCCTAACGTATTTGTTGCTATAGATTTCTTACATATTTAACTCAATGATTGTACCTGACAAAGAAAATTTGCATAATCAGCATAGGTAATTCCTAAGTGGAATAATAGGCTCATGTCATAGAAAACTGTAATAGGCGGCGACGTGAGGCTGTATGAAATGGTTGTTTAGAACTAGATGTTGTCAATAGGGCCGTGAATTTAAAAAAATGTAAATGGAATAGAGGGTGTAGCTAGGCCCCTCGAGGGGAACAAGTAGAGGGTTGCTAACTTATGATACCCTCATACGCCTCGCTTCTGGTGTATGAATTCCAAGGGATCCTAACGTATTTTTGCTATATATCTTACCTATTTTAAACTCAATGTAACATACAAAAAATGTTACATGATGAGCTGGTAATTCCGGGTAAATGATAATGTGGTCATAGGCACAGACTGTTATAGCACTCACCGGAGGCTTTTCTGAAATTGTAATTGGTTCGGAATTCTCGATAGAGCTAGTAATCTATATCCAAAAGTTTAAATAGAAAGTTCTTTCGAAAGATAAGGAAAATAAGGATTTTCAATCTAATTTTAAAGCATTTTCAGCTTGTGCTTATATTCATTATTTTGCAGTTAGATGAGGACAGGTTTTTCTGAGAGTACGATGGAACAACAAGTAAACTGTGGGATCGAGAGCGAATCAATGAAGATCAAGCTGCTTTGAAACCCCGAAGGCCCGTACACCGGAGAAAAGAAGGGAAGAAGACAAGCTGTACTAAGTAAGACAAAAACTTAAAACACATAAAAAAGGCACAAAAGAAGAAAATAAGAAAAAAGATGTACTGCAAAAAAGTGTGGAAAAAAAAGCTTCAGCTATCTACATGTGAGTGCTCTGACTGCTCCAAGACTATCATGCTTGAAAGCAAGTGAAAAACGGTTTTCTTTCTCTGATAAGCTAATATAAACAAAAGAGAAACATTCTAGTTTAAGAAACAAATTGTGTAAAGTTTTAAAAGACCGCACCAAGACTATATTACAGATTGGAAATTCTAGTTAATCAATGTTTTTTCACCGCTTTAAAAGACGTGTTTGGAGAGTTTTTTGCATTTTTTTATTGTTCAACAAGCCACAGCGTTTGTACCGAAGGGCACTAAGTTTTTGGTTTAATTTTAAGAATTCTTATACCAAGTCAATTTGCTCACGGGCCATTAGCAGAATCTTATGCTGAAAAATAAGCTAACAGTCATAGTGTTATCGCTATTGTAGTTTTTTTTTTTCTTGTTTCAAGAGTGCTTTTTTGAGTACAAGATCTCTTCCCATCAAATTACCTCACAACTGACGGGTTATTATGTTTGAAAGGTTATGAATTTGTTTTCATGTTCCTGTGGTAGATCCTTTTTCTTATTTGTGTGTTTTTACAAACATTGAAATTTGAGTCTTATTTCAAAGAAATCAACATGTTCGTCCCCCTTCACGCAAAAAAATGAATTTAAGCAAGCTAAACTGCTAATAAAAATTAGATTGAAAATTTTTTGATTCTTATTTTAGGATCATTTTCTAATTAAACTTTTTTGGGTAATAATATTTGTCTTATTTTGGAGACACATCACACGTTACTATTTTCGTTGCCAGGGGGGGAAAAAAAAAAACTTATCTGGTCTTTATGTTCTTGAATTAAGAACGATGTGAACCAAGTTGCACGATTTTGCCATGATCTTAAAACAAGAATCTTAAAACAATGAATTTTTGACTCAACTATTCTTATATCCAGAATTTTATCTTCGTATTTTAATTTTAAAAGTACAATATAAATACTGGTAAAACATAAATGGCGATCCTTGGGGAGGGCAAGGAAAAAACGAGCTTAATCTAACTCTAAAAAAGAATACAGTAAAGGTCAGAAACATTTGAATTGTGCTTTGAATAAGATTTCAAATGGTTTGTGAAAAAAAATAAGAAACGGATCTCAACCAAATACATAATCATCAAAATACCCCAAACCTTAATAAAAAACCTCATGCCAGTTGTGTACCAACTTTTGATGGAAGAGATCTGTACTAAATCAAGAAAAGCACTTTTATAAACAGAAAAAAAACTATATACTCATATAGATTTAGTAATTATCATAGATAATCATCATATGGGCGAACAAGATGTAATTAGATGATTTGCTAGATCAAGCCAAAAGATTCTGCTAATGGGGTGGCACATTTGTCTTGGTAAGAATTCTTAAATTAGCTAAAACTTCTTGCTGGTAACAAATGCTGTTGGGTGTCTTAAACAAATACCAAAACTCTCAAAACAAGTCTTTCCACGCTGTACAATTGCATATATTCTAGATATTTCAACTTGTATCTATCACTAGTGGTCTTAAAAAACAGAAACGAAATGTACTTGTCAGCACTAATATCGGCAGCGGTCGAGCGCTGACATGTGACTTGAAACCTCTGGTGTTGGGGTTTGAATCCAGCCTGGTCCTTCGCTGATGTTCTGGTTCTCCCCAAGAGCCTCTCGCGGTTGTTCTTCCTCTCGTCCTATCATAACTGTCCTAGCTGAAATGCCCAGCAATAGGCCCGAATAGATATATTTTTGTTAATTAAAATTGTAAGCTAGAATTCTAGTTTTAAGACCCATATTCTACTTTAAGAACACAAATTAAGCACAAACTTTCTTTCTTTAAGGTCGTTATACTTATTTTAATAGTTATTTTCTAGTAGTCCTTAAATAAAAGAGAAAACATCCTACTTTTAAGACAGATTGTCTAGTTTAAGACCACTAGAGCCCTAGATCAAAGTTAAAACATTCTAGTTTCCAGTGCAGTTTTTACAATTTGTAAAGTCCTTGTTTTGAGAGTTTTTGTCTATTTATCAGCTACAGTTTTTTTTCTAATTTAAGAGATCTTGCCAAGTTATTTGCTTACCCCACCATTTGGCAAGATTTTTTTGCTTGATATAGGAAGAGTTTTAACTTTATTTGAGGTTTTTTTTCTTGGTTCAAGGTGCATTTTTTGTAAGTGTCGTCAATATTTTACTTGATCTAGACTAGATTTAAGATTTTTTTCTTGTTCCAATATTCATGTTTTACCGTATTTTAATATTGATTTCTTAAAATAAATATCATTTACATTCTAATGTAGAAGAATATGTTAAGTCAAAAATTCTTATTTTTAAGATTTTTTTGTTTTAAGGTCAGTTGCAAAATCATTAGACACTTGTTTCATCACAAAAGTTTCTTCAATTGAAAGAAAATACATGACCAGATAAGGATATATTTTTTTTAACTCCTGGCTCCTCAAGAAAATATAAGTTGTGATTTTTCTCTCAAAATAAGCACAGTAATCTATACCCAACCCCAGCCAACCGCCACAGAGCAACAACCCCCGCCACACCGCACCAAAGAAGGGAGAGAAACAGAACCGAGAAAGCGCCAGCCAGGAAAAGGAACACCCGAGGCGAAGAGCAACCAGCTCCCGCCACAAAGGTTTAAAAAATAGAAAGTCTTTCGTAAAATAAGGAAAAATCAAGATTTTCAATCTAATTTTATAATCTTTTCAGACTTATGCTTCGATTAATTTGTTTGGCCTTGTTGAAAAGTTTACCAGATCGCGCTGAAAATTTATGTCTGTGACGTCTTAAAGTCACCAAGAAGTAGTTTATCAAAAAACAAAAAGCAGAAGTTCGGTCGCCTGTAAAAGTCTTAAACTTCTCTGTGCAGAAAAAAGGAAAGCAAAGCCGAAGAAAAAACCCAACTCAGATCGAGAACCGGAGAGACGAGAAATAAGACGAACGGCAACACCCCGAGCGCGCCCGATAGAAGCACCGGAGCAAGAAGGGAAAGTAGGTAAGAAGCAGGGGAGGGAGGAAGGGGGGAGGGGGTCGCTCAGACTCATAGTGTGAAGAGAAAGAAGACGAAAGAAGGAAATAAAGCTGGACTCGGGGGGGGGGGGGTGGTGAAATAGCAGGAGGGGGGGAGGGGGAGACAGAAAGGGGAATGTGGCTCGGGGGGGGGAAAAGTATTCAAAGAATGGCAGGAGGGAGGGTGTTATGGTTAATAATGGTGGTACAAAAGTCTTCTGAATGTAGACCAAGTCTCACGGAGTCCTGATAGAGGTCACATGGACACTAATCAAAAGGGAAAGGGAAAAAGTGGGTAGCAGAGCGACACCACAATGTAGTGAATAAGTAAAGGTGGGGGGTAAAAAAGAAGGCATGCACTTATGCACAGCACAAAATCAGACCCAGTACAATAAAATGCGGGAAAAATTGGGATACAAGGCTTGATGACTACACTCATACGCCTCCAAAGGGAGAGTCACCAACTGCTGGTGTATGAAAATTCCAAGGTAACTAAGTATTTGTTCTGTCTCTCTTACATATTACCTCAATGTCCATGACAAAAATTAATGGCATGACAACTGTTCTATCGACACCCTGGTATGCTTTCTTTAATTTTTTTTTTTTTTTTTTTCCCTACCTTTCCGAACCCACAGTCCCTTTGTCCACGCGACTGCGACGCGCCTCACCTCCAAACCATAACTCCCCCCCAAAACATAAAATTTGTAGCATGATCGTAGCATGAAAACCCTCTGCAGCATCCCTTGGAAAAATGGACACAATCTATCACCCGAGACAACAGACCAAAGAAAAGCTTTTGCTAACTTGTAGAGGCAATCTGGCAGTCTGCCGTTCTTAAATAAAAACCTGGCCAATTTAAGAAAAAAAAATCACCTTGCACTTCTAGAGCCACAATGTGCGATTAAGCGAAAATTAGGTGTGGTTACTCGTAGGCAACTAGGGACATAAAAGTTTATCAAAATGCATAAGTACTCAAATGGTCTTGGGTGACACCGCCCCTCAAATTTCACCCTTCTAAACTGTGGCAAAATATTACATATTTTTATGACAAAAACTCTCTATTCAAGGTCATCATCATCCAATGTCCATGAAAGCAGCCTGACATGGATAAGCCGGCAGGCTGAACAAAAGGATCTCATTACAGCTTGTATGTATACAAAATTTAATATCATTACAATACATTACACATTACCACCACATACACTGTATACAGTTTCCAATTATCAACTACACTTACATTCCATTACCAACCGTTCCCAAAGGATGACATCGTCACCTCCCCTCCACAGTCTTTGAATGTAACCAAAATAAATCGTTTAAGCTGTTTGTTTGACCGCCCAGACATGTTTGAGACAGCGGCACTATTTTTGGCCCAAGGTCATTATGAAAATCTGACAAAACTGTTGCCAAGAAGACTTCACTTGTTTGGAAGGCAAAAAATTCATCTTGCATTTTAACAAACGCCTACTAGGAATTGTCCAAAATCGAGCTGAACATTGTTCTGATGACTCCTTAATGCATAGGGGACTAAGTTTATCAAGTAAGAAGTTTTGTCACCAGTCCCTTTTGAGGGTGCCTTCTCCTTCTTGACAATGTATAGGGATAAATGTATTTCTACTTTCTCTTACTGTACCTCCTCACTCACATACTTCATCCAAACAACGTAAAATTATGGAATGATGTCTTACCGCCCCCCAAATTTCTCTGCTTTGGAAATACACACTCATAGCACCAAACCGGCTTTTTGAATTATTTCAATTTCACAGAAAATTGGAGAATTTGCCTCTCACATACTTTATTGTCACACTGTACATGAAACCAAATTTAGCCATGATGAGCTCTCAAAAACTTACTTTGAAAAGTTGTACTTCATTTATTTCCTGTTTTTAGTGACAGAAATTACAGACATATACATAAAAAGCATATCTGTCACAAATGTTTATTAAAAATGATTTGTGTGAAGTTTGTTTCCTCCAACAATGTGACATTTAATCTTTAGTAAACCGTTAAGAGGAAAAATTTTTAATGGTTCAAATGCTCTTTGTTTCTGGAAAAGGCAAGGTTGTAAAAAAGGTACTATTTAACTCTACTGCATCACTTGGAATTCATTCAGCCAGCAGGAGGCGCTATGAGTGTATCATCAAGTTAGCATATCTAATTGTTCTGAGGGGTGAGCTCATCATTCCATACATTTTTTTCAGTGATTGGATTAAGTATGTGAGAGCTACAGTAACAAGTACCAATATCCCCATACATTTGAGAAGGCTCAAATTCGAAGCGCGTGCCACAGAAAGACCGTGCGACGAACTTCTGCGTTTTTGATAACTTTTGGTCCATACTGTCTGAAGAGTCACCAGACAAATTTTCAGCTCGATCTGGCAATTTTCCTAGGAGGAGTTCGTTAAAATGCGAGATGAGCTGTTTTCGCATACTAGATGGCGCTGCAGCGCTGTCGTCCAAAGTAAAGTTGTAGAAACAGTGTCAGATTACTATATTTATTGAGGCTGAGGTTTAGCCGAAATTTGGTGGGGTTTCTAACATGTTTAAGGTGTCAAAACAGCTAAAACATCTATTTTACTAACATCCAGGGGGTGCTGTAGAGCTACTCTAAGAGTGGTGTCACATTGCGGCCTATCATTTTATTCAGCCTTCCAAGCTCATCATGTCAGGCCGTTTTCGTGGACAACGGATAAACTACAACGGAGATATACTCAAAAATATGTCAATTTTAGGCACATTTTGAATGGTGAAATTCGTGGGGCGCCACCCAAAGACCGTTTTACAAACTGCTGCGTTTTTGATAACTTTTCATCCCAATGTCTCCCGAGTACCACAAAACCAATTTTCAGCTCGATCTGGCAATTTTCCTAGGAGGAGTTCGTCAAAGTGCAAGATGATGTTTTTTCAAAATTGTGGGTTTTTTTCAAAATGGCCGACTTCCTGTACGATTTGGCGAAAATCTGTAAGAGACTTTTCTACTTGGCTAGAGGTGGTACATATGTGTGCCGATTTTCGTGACTGTAGGTCGAACCGGACCCCGATTTTTCCAGGGGGCGCTGAAGAGCCATTTTTCTACGATCACGCCGATTGTGTCAGATCGCAATTTCCACCGAGCTTTAAATTATTGCCGATTTTGGTGAGTTTTCGAGCACGTCTAGATGGTGAAATTTGCGATTTAGGAAGCGTAAGAATAATAATAATAATCCTAACAGATACAATAGGGCTTCGCCGCACAGCTTCGCTGGCGTGCTCGGGCCCTAATAATCATTAGAAATACAATAGGGCTTCGCCGCACAGCTTCGCTGGCGTGCTCGGGCCCTAATAATAATCCTAACAGATACAATAGGGCTTCGCCGCACAGCTTCGCTGGCGTGCTCGGGCCCTAATAATAATAATCATTAGAAATACAATAGGGCTTCGCCGCACAGCTTCGCTGGCGTGCTCGGGCCCTAAATATATTTTCATGTAAATGGCCTTCATCTTTCTTCCTTGCATGTTTTGTTAAACATAGAAACCCTAATAAAGTGGACAACAGATCAAGTTCGAGTCATGATTTATAAAATACTTAAAAATGGTAGCGAAAATAATATATAAATAAATTGAAATGCAGTTTCTCCCCAAAGACAAATTATAGCCATGATTAGGATTTTTCGCGACAGCTCTAGTTTCAAAGCTGTTCACTTCAATAGTATAACATTAGTTTCAGTGATGGTTGCCCATTTTTCCCTCTTTGCTCCCTCTTCCTTTTTTATAATTTTTATTTGATTAGTTTGAATCTAGAAAAGTTTTAGTTTGTTTGTTTGTTTGTTTCTTTGTTAGCTCTCTAACTGTAGGTTAATTATTCCTGCTATGTGAGAACTTAAACTTCTCAGAGAGTGGAGACAAAGACTGTTTTTTCTTCTAATTTGCAGCTTCTTCTAATTTGCAACTTCAAACTACAAAGCAAATAACTTAATTAGTTTTATTCTGATTTCAACATCATTTTAAATTCGTTTTATTGTTCATTTTAATTATCTTACAAATTTTGAAAAATAATTGTACATTTAAAAAAATCTTATTCACTCTCAATAAACTGAAATTTTATCGAGCTGTTCGCTTTCAATAGAAAGAATGGTAATATTTCTCATGAAGATCAACACATTCTTTTTCTCGCAGAAGTTTTTGTGTGACTCTATAAATGTTTTAGTTTGAAAATTATTTCAGTACAGTGATAACGCTTATCGATGTTTTGCTGATTGAGGCTCTTTCTGAAGTTTATTTTTAAACGTCCTCATTTCAAATCTTCAACAAAACATCCACAGAGGAGCAGAGGTCAAAAGTCAAATCTGCAGTAAAGGTCATGAGGGCTTCTCGCTCCTCTCTCTCGCTCTCTCACTCTCTCTCGCTCCTCTCGCTCTCTCTCCAACCCCCCCCCCCCCTCTCTCTCTCTCTCTCTCTTAGAGAGGTTATCAAGGGTCGCTGAAGCATGTGATCAAAACGAGACGTGAAGTCAGCGTTCTCAAAGAAGACAGGAAACCTCTTCCCAGAATCCCCTGAACATCTAGATCAGCCTGGATCAAACCAGATCAAGAGCAAAAGTGTGTGAGGGGGAGAGAGAGCTTTTATGGTGCTTGTGTTTTTGTGTTTAAGATCCCCATGAAGGACAAACCTGTGTCTCTGTGTTTTCCCATGCATCAGTGTGCGTGTGTGTGTGTGTGTGTGTGTGTGTGGGTGTGTGGGTGTGTGGGCATTTGTGTGAATGAGGGAGACGCAGCGCTCCAGAAACTTCCAGGAATGTTGTATTTATATGAACCTGTGTGTGCTCCTGTCTTGGGGCGATAGGGCGCTACCTTTGGGTCTGGGTGTGTCTGTGTACATTTATTTATTCTTTTTTACTTTATTTATTTATTTGTTTTAACTACTTTAGGGTGACATTCAGGAATATTTATTCATTCTCTACATGTTGGACATAATATTAACCCTTTAAACATCCAGAAAAGAGAGCGCTCTAAAGTCAGCTTAACATAATGAACGCGAGCGTGCAGGTGTGTGGTTGACCTTAGCACAGACTATTACCATTACACACCCTAATGAACACTCGGAGTTAATGAAAAGCACAAACACACACCTAGAAATAGTGTGCAGAACACAACATCCAAAGGTTGCCGATGTTAGAACATAAACTCCAGTGCGAGGAAGAAAAGAGCAGATGAAGAGTATAAACAAACAGTACCGGACACATGTGGAGAGAGAGAAAAACTGACCAAGAGAGAGAGCGAGAGAGGGAGAGAGATGTTTGGCTCTGTAACAGTAGGCTTATTCTTCCTGCGGTGTGAGAAGAATTTAAATTTCTCAGAGAGTGGGAGACGAAGACAAAGAAAACTGGAGAACGAGAAGAAAATGTTACAAAAATAACAAAACAGACAAATAGCAGTGGGGTTCTGTTTGTTGGAAATGCAGTTCCTCAGTAGGCCACTAGAGGCAAACATTTTCCTTTTTTTTCATTAATTTGTAACTTTTGAAACCTTGCGACTTTTTTTATCGTAACATAGATTTGAAAATAAAGTAAATATGTATTTTTAATGCAACATGATTATTGATTTTTTTGTGAAAATAGAGTACCTGTAAAAATAATATAAATATATTTTAACTCTGAAGACTGCAACTTAATTCGCATAACATTTATTTAAAGTATTCTCGGCTGTTCTCAAATTTTCACACGAGTTTAACATATTATTTATAATTAATTTATTACATTAATTTAGATTACTCAATATTTTTGTAACTTAAAATATTGATTTTAGCAACATGTTAATGTAATTAATTTCTGTTCTTTGACAGTCGTAAGTCTATTAACATAATTTTCACCATTAAACACAATCTGAATTGGTTGTCATGGTTATCAATCTGGATTTTATATTAAAAAATCTTTGTTAAGTACAATAATCTCTTAAAAATCAATTTATTAATTTTACAATTAGGTCATTAATGTATAAATTGTATGGGTTTAACTCTTGAAACTTGTATGTTCAAATGTATATCTGGAAAGTTATTTTTGCAAAAAAATTTTAGGGGAAGGGTTACCTATATTAAAATTATGGGAAATGTGGTTGTTTTGGTCAGAGGAACCGTGAACTCTCAGAGTGTCTTATAGCCACCTCTGTATGAGACCAACAGCTGCATCTCTTTCTTTCTCTCTCTTTCTTTCTCTCCTCTCTCTCACTCTCTCTCTCCTCCTCTCTTTCCCTCTCTCTGACTGATGGAGAGGGAAAGAGAAAGAGCTGTTTGTGCTCTAGCACAGTGGGCGATGGAATAAAAAGTGATCTGTTTCTTCTGCACGAGCTCGGATATATCTCTGCGACACCATTCAGAGCCCTGATCCAGACACACTTCATCATCACACACTTGCACTAAAGCTATTTACAGGAAAAAACAGCAAACTCTAACTATTTTAGCTATGACACCAATTTATCAGTAATGTCTTACTAACCTATAAACTGTTCCGCCTTAATATACACTATTATTCTAAACACTTCCTAAATACACAAGCAATAACCAATGCAAACCTGTGAGAGAGTATGTGTGAGTGTGAAAGAGACAGAGAGTTAGAAAAAGAGTTAGAAAGAGAGAGATGAGACAGACAGTTACAAAGAGAAAGAGAGAAAGAGAGGAGATAGAGAGAGATGAGAGAGAGACGATGAAGAAAGAGATGAGAGAGTGAGAGAGAGGTAAAGAGAGAGAGAGAGATTAAAATGTTGTAATTTAATTTATTTTTCTAAATTGCAATCTTACATTTTTATACATTTTTCATAACATTAAAAGTATAAAAATGATAACACTTTTATTCTATTTTAACACTTGCTATTTTAAAAAAACACAATTGTTTTGAATATTTTTTAAGCATTCCAACAAATCAATAATTCCAACTCCTGGAAACAATTTACTACTAAAGACTAAGTCTAAAAACATAGTTTCTTTAGTATAGTGATGCTGATTTTATCATAAAATAATTATTACATACATTTTGTAATTTTATGAACATAATTTTTTACAAAGACCTAAAAAAGTGGACATATTTTTGAACAAAATGTATATTTTATTACTATTCTAGATTTAGAATAGTTCACTATAACAGTTCTACTATAATCTCTATTATAATAATATTATAATCTTGTCTTTGTTTTGGCAATGACACAATTGCCACAAAGTCATTTTTTCATTAACTTTATTTCGTAAATTTATAAACACATGCTACGATAAACAGTGGTACGCATGACATTTTTTTCAATAAATCCAACTTCAATAAATCTCTCAGGAGAGAGAGAGAGAGAGAGAGAGAGAGAGAGAGAGAAGAGAGAGCGAGAGAGGGGGGGGGTTCACTCATTCACACAGTGTCCCTCATAAATTTGTCAGTAAACAGAGGGAGTCTATCTGACTGCGTGTTGTGAAAGGACCGGAATATGTCCCAAGTGAGAGTTACAGCTGTAAAAATACTGCGACAATGTGAGCGTTTGTGTGTGTGTGTGCGTGTGCGTGCGTGTGTGTGTGTGTGTGTGTGTGCGCTTGCGTGTGTGTGTGTGTGTGTGTGTGTGTGTGTGTGAGTGTGAGTGTGAGAGAGAGAGAGAGAAAGAGAGATCAATATCTAAAAATACAGAAAGATTTATTAAAAGTCTAATATTTTATAGATATTAATAATTCCACTTTTTATTAACATTTTCACAATAATTTTTTTTCTAAAAATGTTAGCATAATATTCTTTTCTGGCGTACTAATTGAGTTTCAGAGAGCAGAGCAGGGCTGTGATCTGATCAAATGAACACACAGGAGAAAACCACACAAATGTCTGAAACAAACGAACACACAACTTGACTGCTGTCTGACATTAAGGGCTTAAGGAATTAGATTTGTTTTCTCCTCACATGATGAGATCATTTTCCATTTACACTCAAACACGACTCTCTCTGTAATTCTGAGGATTTGGTTTAATATTTGAGTCTTAAATCCTAGAACATTGAAGCCTAAAGACCAAAAACAAACTCTGGAACTAAAACAACACAGTGTTACACAACAGCAGGGTTTGATGTGAAACCAAGGCTGTTTGTAGAGGTGCTATACAGCACCTCCAAAAACTGAGAGATATTGATGGTTGGTGACCGACAGCTGAGTTGACCAATAAAAGATCTAACAGTGAACCAACCCTCAAATGTTTAATATTTTAATGCAATTGTGTATTTGCACAATTACCTCCACGTTTGGAATATCAGTCCATATATTTCCAGTTAAAACAACGGGGATGTGTTTGTTCTCCAATCGTCTGCAGGAATGTCCCCAAATTTTTGTTAATGATAAACATGGTTTTGCAAACAAAAAACAAAAAGGCTGAAAAATTCTTACCGTTTGTTAGTGTGTTGTTTGTTTGTTATGCCAAACATCAGCAGTACAACTGTGATAACTTAAAGCTACATCAAATATTTGAAGAAGTTCAAGTTGAATTATGAAAAATTACTTTACATATGAAATTAAAGCCAAACTTAGTTGGATGTCAAATCAAATACACATTTTTCTTCTCATCACTGTTGTATTTCCACCTGCGCTCATGCTAATTGGAAGAGTAGTATGAAACAATTTTTGAGACTTTAAAACGCATACAGGAAATTACTGTGAAAACACCACTACAGGAGAACGATGTGAAAGAGTAAAATACACGGGTAAAATACAGTCATTTACTATACAAAATGGAGGACGGCTGTCTTTTAGAAAAGTTTGTAAACACTGATAAAAGTCAAAGCACAAAGTTGAAAGCTGTACCTTTTCATATTGTCCAAAAGACTAGTAGACTTCGAAAAAAGTAAACTGTACACAACCAAAAAACTGTTCATTTATAAACTATTTTTAAAAATCAAATTTTTAATCACCTTTTTCATGTTTTCATTTTAAGTCATGTTGTTTTAGACACATATGTGGCATCTAAAATAACACGTTTTAAACCGGCTATTAAACTTGACACTAGAGTTGGAAAAAATGAATCCGGTTTCTTTCCAATACTGTAAAAAAAAATTGTATATCTTGAGCGCATTTCTGCCATTTGAACACATTCATGAAATTATCTGCTAATTGGATATTTTCATTGGATTAGAGAGCTTGTCTCATAATGATGACAAAAACGCTAAAACATAGACTTCCACTTTCATTCCAGGAAGCCCATAATTGACACAAAAAAATACAAATTAACTTTTTTCTTGTTGACAACAAATTAGATGGCTCAGGTTACGGTCTTCAGCAGCCTGAGAGTGTGTTTACATTAAGGGTTTATTGTCCTTTGTGTTTGTGAAGTGCACCATGGACACATGAGCCAAAAGTTGAAATGTGGAGTGCATCTGCACACAGAGGGGTATGATCTTGTCAGTGTTTATTGTAAATGTGCTGCGATGTCAAAAGTAACCAATGACTTTCCACAGCACATCGCAAGTCTTTGTTTCTACGAAAACACAGAACTGTTCTGCTTCATCTGTGACCTGAACATTCTTTAAACAATCTCTCTCAACACTGAGGATTAAGAGGCTGGACAGTTCACTCTCTTCTTTTGTTTCAAATCAGGCTCCTTCATTATTACTGATATGGAAGTCATTTTGGTACCATGAATCACATGATCCCAAGTTTGTGTTCATGACCTTGCCATGCAAATATGTGCAATTGGTACTCTTATAATTGGGGTCTCTTGCAGTACAGTTGCTAGGGTGCTCTAAATGGTTGGTAGGGTGGGGGCTGAAAATGAGACGATTAATATTCAGTGGATAACATGATCCAATCTTGTGTCTCTATGACCTTGTTATTCAAAGACATAAGAAAGGGACCCTTGCTATGGGGGAGTCTATGGGATTGGTTGCTAAAGTGCTCTAAATTGTTGCTAGAGTGCAGATAAAAATTAAATGGTTCAAATAAAAGAGCCCACCCAAAATTATATGACAGTGCTAAGGGTAGTTAGGGGTCTGGGCCATTTACCAAGGAACTGTATGATGTTAGATGCTAGGGTGATACAATGGTTGCTAGGGTGTGGCTATCAATTAACCAATCATATTTTTCAAAGGGAGAAAATTTGATCAGTTGCTAGGGTACTCTAAATAATGAACTGGCCATGTTTTGACTGAGAATAGATACATTCCTATGCTTTGATTGGTTTACTGGATCAGCTAAATATATATGAGGCTGTTAAACCAACAAACATAAGAGCAATTTGAAATAGGAGTTAATGGGATTAGCGGAATTTAATGGGTCAAGAGGGTTATTTAAATGAGAGAAAGAACGACCAAAAAAAAGTGTGTGAGAGAGAGAAAGAGAGAGCATGTGACGCAAGTTAGTGTTTGGATGGTGTCCAGCTCACTGTACAAAAACTCCTGGTGTTTTTTTTACTTAGCTGCGGCCAAATGACAGATGTGATCCTGGTTGGCAATGGTTATGTCTCTCCCTCTTTCTTTCTTTCTTTCTTTCTCTCTCTCTCTCACATTGACTTACCAACTCACTCACTCTCAGTTTGTAAGTGAAAGATTAACTCCTCTCTTTTATTCATTCATTCCACACATCTCTCACAGGACCCCTGATGAATGGAGTGAGGTAAAACACACACTGACACACTCTTAGCTACACACAACAACGCGAACAAACACACACAACAAATGAACAATTCCCACAAACACACAGCGAGAAAGGGTATTCGTCACACTGAAGAAAATTATGAAGAGCCGCAATATAAGAATTCACTGCTAGAGTATCAGCACAGGTGCTGAGAGAGAGAGGGAGAGAGAGACGGGGAGGGGGGGGGGAGAGAAGGGGGGTAATGGGAATAAAGGAAAGAAAGACAAAAAGTATAATAATAAACAAAAAGAAATAATAAAAGAAAGAGTTAACTTTATTGATTATTTTGTAGCACTTGTACTTTGATAGATTTGTAGATTTGATATAATCTGTTATTTGAGCTTTGAGCGAAGGATTAGTTCCTCCAGTTTGACTAATTGGGTTTTTTTCTTGCAAGTCATATTGCTGTCATCTTTTGTTTTCCAAACACATTTTAGTCCAAACACAGAAGTTGTTTGCGTAGATGATCCTAAACTTTTGACAAATGGTGGGTCCCAATGTTAGATCACAGAGGAAAAGCTTTTTGTCGTGCCTACCCAATCTGTATCATCATTTTCTGGTGGGCACCTGCACCTGACCGTTTCCTGTTGGATTTTTGACTCTGAATTGCTTATGTTGGACCTGTCTGCTTGATGATAATAACTGTCACGCTGACGGATTTGTTGTTTGTGTTGCTTTGTGTTGATCATTTATTATTAGTGAGTGAGAGTGCATTCGTGTGTTGAAAAGTCACTGATATGAACTCTCTATCTAGTGAGGCTCATTTATGACCTCTTCATTTCTACTCACGTGTTTACGTTCTGATTAATCATGAGAGAGACACAGAGTCTCTCAAACTGTCACCTTAACATAATCTGTAGGCTGTGATTCAGAAAAATTCATCAACAGAACAATGCAGAGGAGGTTAGTATTACCATCAACTTCATGAACAATGAACAAAACTTTTCTAATTCAAGTCAGTATTCTGTGTAAACACTGTCCTTTGAATGAGTTATGGTTTGCTTTTATCCGCTTCGGAGATAGAGTAAGGTAAGGGTAGATGGAAATGGAAGAAGGAGCAAATGAAAGAGAGGGGAGAGGCCAACATGGGATAAAAAACAAGGAAAGAGAAAGAGAGAGTCATAGATTAAATAAATTAATTAATTAATTAATATCCAGTCTTTTTCCCAATGCGAGGTGGAGATATCTGTGACTCTAACCATAAATAACTAATGAATGAAACAGCCCCTTCACGCTTGTTAAGCAAGTCGCTAGCAAGCATGCAGTGCATTTATGAGAGGGTTGACTTCAGAAGAAGTGAACACTTGAACACCAAACTAAACACCAAATTGACAAAAACAAGCTAGCAGAACTATGGCATACTCCAGATGTCAGTGAAGAGATGCTCAGTGCATGCAATCAGCCGAGGGAACAAATAGGAGCCCCATAAAAGCCTTATAAATAGGAGCCCCATAACATGTAATTGTTTGATTAAGTTACAAAATAAGTTGTCCACGTACACAAATCTTATTTATTTTTTTATTTTTATAATCTGAGATTTGTGTACATTCTTGGAGAACTCCTGGAAAAAAAACTGGAGGAGACCGTGGAACACAAAGTCCTAAACAAGTCAACAATCAACCAAAAACATTTCAGCATTTAAAAGTGCAAGAAGCAATTCCAGAGAGAGATTCAGAACCAAAACTAACTTATGGACAATAAGAAAAGGCTTTTAAAGTAAGGAGATATCTCATGTTGACAGTAGCTTCAAGATATTGCATACTGTGCCTTTAAGGCAACTTTTGTCAGAATAACTAAATTGAATTTTGATTCAGATATAAAATGTGTAAAATGGACACATTAGTGAGCAAATACCTACAGCTAGCACTGATCAAGACTGACATGTCATAGATTTTTGTGCTTTAATAACCCGACACCACAGCTTTTCTCTCTCACTCCTTTTTTAATTCATTAAGTGTCCCAATCTCTGTGCAGCTCTCCGGACTTTCACTAACCAGGTTCATCTTTAAATATAGTTACATAAGCTTTCTTGAACATGCAGCCATTTCTCAAAGGTAGATTTTGAAGAGGAAGGCTGACTCGTGATCATGTCAGTCCTAATAATTCATATTCATAACTTCCCTTAAAAGTGAGAGAAAGCAGCAGAGCCTCATCAATAGAGTCTCAGATAAACACACTTAGAGAGAGGCAGAGATAAGCATGGTCTGAGCCTGAAGCCACTCACCAGAGTTTGCTCATACTGGAGCGCGCGCTGCTCGGTCCCGTCCCCAGCCATGGCCGCGTCTCGGGCACTCACTCTCTCACCGGGCACCGGGAGTAACGGCGAGAGTGGAAAACCCGCAACCGTCGCGCCGCGTGACCGCCAAACGCGAGACTGAGCGATTGAGACAAGTTTGTGTTGTTCACTCAGGCGAGGGGCGGGGCTTCAGGTCACTAGATACGCCCACTTTCTACGTGCCTGCGCGCGTGCGTGGCTCAAAGCGCTGTCTATCAGCGGGGAATGCGAGGATAGTTGCACCTAGAATAAAAATAAAAACATTATCGACAAAAGCGTAGAGAAATGGACGACAATAAATTAGATTCACAAATACATTCATGAATCTAGTTTAGTGAATTAGAACGTGTTCTATAAAAATATGTAACAAAAACTGTTTTTTTTTAGATTTATTTGCGGATCTCCTCAGCATTTGTAAATGCTTTTGTGCGTCTCCTGCAGTGCATTTATAAGTTTTGACAAAGATAATATGAGAGCATACAAACAGGTATCCATTTCCTTTCTGCATAAAAATAGCAACACACTGACAAAACTCTGCTTCATCGAATGCTTTCGCCTAATCAATAAAACAACACTTTTGAGCAAGACAGACTTAACACTTGACCACAACATTAACACTGGACTGACAACTAATCGCTGGACTGGCGGACCATCAAACATCTACAATAGCAGGAGATTCAGGGCCTGGGCTTTAAACTCAAAAGTTCAGAGCTTGTGCTTCAGAACACACACAATGATTCTTACTAGATTACAAAACTGTAATGGGGACAGTGTTTTGTGGATGTATGAAACTAATTCATTAAATTATTTTCCTCATAAATGTGACAATCTCGTTATTGTGTCACAATTAAGTCACTAATTTAAACAGGATTTCTTAAAAAAAAACATTCTGGTAATTTAATCACCTTTAGTTTATCTTGCAAGTGATGTTCTTTATTTTAGGAAAAAAATAATGTAATTTGAGAAAGTATTGTTTCTGAGCAAAACTTCTGGTTTCCTGAAAAAGATATTTGTGTATATGCTTGAGGATATTATAATTAAACTGGATTTTTTTTTAAAATTTTACTATCCTTTTACTATTGGTATGATAATTAATTTAACTGATTATCTTTATTTAAAAATTGTCTTATAAATACTTTAATATTAAATACTGTTCATTTATTTTACAATTTTATTAATGTATTGTCTAACCTTAGAATTAGTTTATTAAGTATTTATATATTTTTTATTAACTTTGTTTAATTTTTTATTAGTTACTTTTATTAATAATTTTTAGCTGGTATCGATTCCTAGCTGACTCTTCCTTCTAATACAATTTACACTTGTTATTTTTCCAAAATATTCTAAATTAAAATTTTTATGCTGTGGAATTGCATGGTGTTAACTTTTTGAAATCCTGACTTTTAAAATGTATTCGAAAATTGTTTCTCCTGCTGAAAACACACACTGATGTACTTTCACCTCTTAAAACCTTTAAGAGGTTTGAACTGATAACATAAAATACAGTTGATGCTCAGCTTTAAACAGGTTTCTGAGAATCACATCGGTCTGTTCTGTCATAAAAAGCTAAGAAAAGAACCTCATTAATTCCTGCTTTGTTCGTCCTGGAGCTTCATCTGATTCACCACTCTCAGAGATTTCTGATTAAAGATTGAGAGATGATCTGTGATGTAAATTTTTGATCGGAGACCTTGAAGACTTGGGATTGTCATTTAAGTTCCGAACATGCATAAAGTCTGTCATTATGCATCCACCACTGCCTAGATGCGCTTTCTACGTTTGTTTTGTTGGCTGTTTATCTCAAATTTTCCTTTAAGAGTTCCTCTAATTATCAATTTATCTGGTTTTTACCTATATTTAAATAAAATGTTCTGTAGAGATAAAGTTCTATATTTTTTTAACAAACTGCTTTGTGATACTTTATAGCCAAAAGATTATATTGCCCAAACACTCTAAAATCCAGAGTAAAATAATCATTTACACACAAAAAGGCCCTCAAAATGCTTAAAAGTCAACTTTGAAATGTCTTATAATTAAGCTGCTAGTCTAAAAATGCTCAGGAGGAAATTCCAAAACTGTAAAACTAAGGTTATTAACTTTTGAGTAGACCTAGAATGAGCATGTTTCCACACAGTGGAGCGTGCGTGAATGTACAAACAAGCTTCAGATTAAACCTGAGGTATGCTAGGAACTGGAAGTCACTTGTTTACTTGTAAACCCCCAGCTAAACCCTTCAAAATACACGGATTCTCATAAATGTCTCCATCTGCTGGGAAAACTCCTGAGCACTGAATCTACAGAGAAAGATTGTATCCAATGCAATTTTTCACTCACAAGAGAGTGCATTTTTACTAGTTCCCTCTCGATCAAAGAAAGCAAACATTCTAAAAGTGCCAAACAAGTATCTTAAAATCTAAAAAAAAAAAAAAAAACTTGAAAATTGTACAATACACTTGGAATTAAATAAATGTTTAATAACAGTAAATGTATGCAATTCATGTTTCTCCCTCGCTCTCTCTGGTTGATGAGGTTAATGATTGCTGTTTGTCTGGAGAGGGAGAGAGAACAAAAGATCAGAGATTTCTGTGAAGCAAACAGAGACTATCTTAGAACAAGAGGAAGACACTGGAGCAGACACACACAGATTAATCATTAGCCTCAGACGACAGGTCACCATGAGTTCTCTGAACGCTTCATCATAGCGCTGCATGATTCATTCACTCACTTAATAAACCCGAAAATACTTGTAAAATGTTTCCACTGAGTCTAAGTGGAAAAACTTTTATTGTTAAATGCGTCCACAGAAACTTTTCTTTGGCAACATTTATACATAAATAAGTCAAAATCAAATAAATGATCCAAAAATGTTGAAGAGTGTTTTTTTGCCACACTACCCAACACAACCACCAGAGGAGCCAGAGATTCAATATAGTTACATTATATACACACTTTTATGGGTGCCAAATGAGAATTAGTGTCTCCCAAAAAAGTATACATAAAAAGTATTAAAGGGAGGTGTGCTTTTTCTGGTTAGATTTTGAAGTGCAGCTCGATGGAAGATCAACAGGTTGATATTACCCATAATTCACTGTGCTCGGGCGGGAGGAGTTCTCTTTTGAACCAAAACAAGTGAACCCTCCATATATGACTAATTTTTAAAGATGAAGCACAGAAATAAATAATAGCAATATAGACAGTGTTTTATACTATTTTAATGAATGAAAGGGAAAAAAGGAGTTAAGTTCTTACACATGTTGTGCATAATGGCTTAGTCAAAACATACTTATATCACAGGATGTTTTAGTGCATTCCAGTCCATGCACACTCTTTTCTTACACACTAAAAAGTTCTAAAAAGGAGGATCTTCTTTAAGGGTGGAGCATAGGTATTCGGATTGGAATGTTGCAATAGACCCATTCTTGCCTAATTCCCTCCCCTCTGTTTTGCATAATTTATCAAAGGAGATGGAGCAAAACACACTTCATTTCAAAGGGGTTAAATGACTGATAAAGACACAGTTGTATGTTCTCCAGTTAAAACCCATATAACTGCTATTTCTTCAGAGCCAAATTTCTGACGACTCCTTCTAGCCACTGACTTCAAACTGGTCTAACTGACATTGTTATATCATTTCAGACTGGTAGCGCATAATGTTAGCATTATGTAAATTCAATATAGTTGAATGTTAACAGCATGCTAAATTATGCTAGGATTATGTCACCATCATATTAATTCACGTTATCATGTTAACGATATGATAAGTCATGTTAGTATCATGATAGGATCATATTATCAACATGTTATTTCATACACTTATATTTATATAAGTATATATATGCATCATTTCACACACTAAAACTGATGTTTTATTGGTCCACTTTTCCCACTTTTGACTCCACTTTTTGTTTCTTCATGCAGACATGTTTACCAGCTGTAAACAATCATCATTTCTGTTATGCGTGAGGTATTGACACCATTAATGTCATATCCCTGCATTGCAGAGAAATCAGTCTAAAAGCGTAATGGGACGGGATAAGACAAGGGGAATGGAAAAAAATGACCAAATCAATAGGGCCTTAGTATTTCAATAAAGCGAATTTGGCACCTATATTCAATTGAAAACTCTTTAATGTCCATGTTTTTACAGTTGTTGTGCTTGACCCACTTTCCTCCAGTCTGCATGTGCTTCGTCTCAGCTTTGATGCTCCAGCAGGGAATGTATTTCACAGGTTTGAGGCCGTGGTCCTTGAACACCTCTCTCTCTAAACAAGGGGAGAACCGTACGCAGCTTCACTCCAGTCTTCGGCATGAAGCCCTCAATCGCCTTCCGCAGCTGCAAAACACACGCTCAGTACTATAACTTTAAGCTTTGAAGAACTTGCCATCACTCTCTAATGGGAAGACTTAAGACTAAAGGTCAACACCTAAATAGAAAGAAATATTCATTCTGGTTTAAGGTAAAATAAGCTACAACATGAACTTTTACGCACAGATTTTTCTTTTATTTGATCTTTTTGTCCTTGAATGAAGAAATTTCTACACTATAACGTGACATCAAGCACAGAAAACTCTAAATGAGTTAATTCCTTTTCCTGGCTTAGCATGATCACCCTCCGAGAAACTCTTAACTTGTTTCACCCTGTTTTCCTCTTTTAAAGTTTTCACCCATTTTTCCCCTCTCACCTCTTTGAGCGAAACGACTCCGACCAGGCGCCCGACGCTAGTGACGAAAGCAAAATCTAGATTCACCACCGAAAACATGTAGTGAGCCTGAGGATACACAGCACATGGAAATATGGGTTAATGCGTATCTAAAACTGCAAGCAGAGATCTGGAACTGAATTCTCTTGTTTTCTCATCTCAAAATAATGAAGCAGTGTGGACGGTTTCCCATCATGTTTTTCCAGGTTTAACATTCAAAAAAAATTTCCAATTTAGGGGAGGTTGGCGCATACACACTTAAATCATACAATCCCCTTAAGTCGCTTGAAGGAAAAAAAAACATTCCTGCAAATCTATGTGTTGAGAATTGAAGCCTCACTTTTGGATTTGAACTGGATTTGCACTACAAAAATTCAGGTACGTTTTGATATTTGTGTAAATATGTTTACCCAAATGTGTTTTCAGATATTATCATTTCAAGCTAGTCACCACTTTTGATCATTTATAAATCTAGATATCATGTGTCATTTAGCTCATATGCTTTTCTTTAGCTTTGCTAAACAGTTTTGTTGTTGTTGACAAGTATAGTACTGGCAAAAAGTAAAACCCCACATAACTTTTGCAAATTAGTTTGTGTCCATGCCAACTTATGAACAAAATGTGTATAGTTATGTTTGTATATGCAGTTTTTATAGGATCCTCAACATTTCAAAATAATTTAAATACATTCTTGTAAATTCTCAAGATGAACGGTGCCTATATCATGATTAAATAATAATTAATAATTAATAACTTAATTTAATGGACTTACAACTTGATTTGTTAAATGACATTTTACAACTTTTCAGTAGATAAATGAATCCTCTCGTCCTTTGCACCCCTGTCATATTTTTGTTGTTGTATTGTCTATTGCCTACACCACCTCTGTCTGCTGTAGCCATGCTGTCAGACATTGCTGCTTAAAGCCACTCTTACTCACCTTGTGCAGAGAGGTGCGCTCCACCAGCTGGAAGGGGGCGGGGTCTATCTTACAGGTGCTGAAGTTCACCTGCTCGTCAAGCTGTTGCTCCTCCCACTCCTCCACCTAAACTCACAGATATATACATGAGTGTGTATTGCATTGCATGTATTAACACTTCACTGAGTTAAAAACACTCCCACGAAAGATTTTTTAAAATCAGGTGTTAGATGTCGTCACCTCTTGAAATATCTGATTGTCCTCTGCTGCCGAGTTATCCTAAAGAGAGAAACCATTCATGAAACTAAAATTTATTTAGCAAATCACACAAAAACTACATGATTGATGAGTTTTTTTGGGTGTTTTTGTGTCTTTACCTCCATCGCTGCGATGTTTGGTCGAGAGCAGAAAAACTTCTTGAGGCTTGAATCGGAATCGTAAAAATCTATGAGAAAAGCAGTAGAGAGAATTCCTAAGCAATTTCTTAGTTCAATCAATTACAATCCAGGAATGAAATAAAGTAAATGACTACATCAAATTAAAGCACAATTCACTTATAATAATATACTATATAATTATAATATATAATTTATACTATTTCAAAGTATAACACTTTTTATACACTACCATAGGGCTAAGAGGAAGTGATAGAATGAATTTGAGTCGTTTTGGAGAGAAGAGAAAGCTAAATGCAGAAAAACACTCAAGTGTAATCACGTTTTGATGTTTAAGAACTGACAAGTAAATGAATTTAAGAGTTAAGAGTGTGTTACTGGTGGTTTCGTGCTGCTCGTGTTTCTTTAGAGCTGATTTCAGAGGTCTATTGTGTGAGAGAAGAGCAGAAACTGACGAGGAGCCTGAGCTGTCCATCTGCAAAACACAAATGAATAGAAGTAAATAAATAAATGAATAATCAAAGACAATTATATATATGTAACACATGTAACACAAACTCACAAGCTGTAACTAAACCAATTTGTAATAAATAAATAAAACATTTTAATTAACAAAACATTGCCGTTTAAAATACAGGAAAAAAACTTATTATTGCTTTAAACACATTAAACATTAAAGTAAAAATGAGAGGGACAATAAATGTAACACAAACTGTAACTTGCAATAAAAATGGAACAAAAGGTTGAAAAAAAAACAAGATTAAATAAAATACAATCATCCCTTAAAATCAAGTTAATTAAAAGCTAACTAAATGATATCCAGAATACTTTGACAATAAAGTAAAAAAAAAGAACAAGAAATAACAAAATACAACTGTATAAAACAATAATATAATATAATATTTCTCTCTTTCATCACAAAAAGGTCAAAATGATCCAAAAAAATAGCCCTCAACAGTAACTTATAAATACATTAGGTTGATAAGAAAGCGAACAGCTAACAGCAGGGACCTGAAAGAAGACCCTATGACTGCCAGTGATGCTATGGTCTCCGTCTCGAAGACTCTGAGTTCGAATCCTCAGGAGCTTCAGCAGATCCTCTCGCTCCACTGACCCCAGCAGCAGCATTGACTCTGAGAAACAAACATATAGACCAACTACAAAACAAGCTCCCACTGAACTCATGAAAAATTATTAAAGAACCTCATTTATTTTAAACAAGACCAGAAGACATCAAAAAAAAATGTATTTAGAGTTCCTGAGCCGGAGGTCAAGCCTTCACCTGTTGTGTGTTCTACTTTAGACACCCATAAAGCCTCACATGATGATGTCAGTTAAGAGATCTGCATCTGGGCATGCTCAGCCTAACGCTCTGAATGTAAATTGTGTGCAAGCGCTTACTGACGTCAAGATGAAGAATAGAAAGCGTTCCTGTCATTGCATTAAATTCGTATCGGTGTTACCTTAACCATCTAATAGTGGGGGGAGCCTTCCTATCTGAGCACCCGCCCCCCTAAAGGATAGTGGAACCCATGCAATGTGAATGAAAATGCAAGAAATAAACATCAAATAATATGATTATTTACAGAGTGAGCTAAAAGCTTAGTAGTTCTATATTTCAGTGAACACACTCTTCCTACTTTGCTATCCTTTTGCAGAATCAGATGTAGTTTTAAAGAGCTGCTTCCTGCACCTTTAGCATTAAAGAGTTGCTTAAAGGCAGGAGAGAGAGTATAATAACTCCATTTTCATTCCCTTTATCTATCTAATATTGGTTTATTCCAAACCTACTGTGTTAAACTATCAAAATAAATGCTTTTTACTTCTTACTTGCTGATCATATATTGAAATTTCATGTTGTATCGATTTGAATGTAAAATGTAAAAATATCACCATAGAACAAAAATGCAAACTAGGGCAAACACTGTATATCTTAGTCCTAATAGCAGAATAATTTTAACATGTTTTGATACTTTATTTGGACTTGATATGTGTATAGGAGAGTGCCAGGGCTCTTGTATTATAATCAAAATATTGTCAAATGTATTCTCAGGGTGACTAAAACCTTTGTGGGTTAACGAAATTAGATAACTTTGATTACTGTCAGAAGTTAAATTTTTGGAGCGAGATATTCCTTTATATACACATACACAATTTCACATCCTTTAAAAAGTAAATATTTTGAGAACATAATCATTGAGTTTATACCTTCAGATTTGACCAGAGGCAGTGTTTTAAGAACTCCAGAGCACAGAACGGAGCAAAGCTGTTTGTACGACGAGTTAAGGGTCAAATAACAGAGATCTCTCTTCATAAAATCCTCCACGAAGATGTTTGATTTCCTGCAGACACAAAAACTGATTGCAGCCTACATTTTGTGGAAGTGCATTGACAATAGTTTTATGCAGAGATTAAGGATGAAAAATAAATTTAAAAAAAGTTTCTTTTGTGTTCTAAGAATCTCAAATGTGCTACAGATAAAAAAACACTACAAAATCTGCCATAACATCTACAGAGATGATGTACAAATCTACGTCCACCAGGATGGGTCAAACTCTGGGTCATGTTTAGGCCTCCTTTAGTGTGCGATTGAACTGAAATGTTGGCTTGCAGAAAACTTCCTACATGTGGACCTCTTCCAGACAATGTTTGGCCCACATTCAGTATGCCAGATGTACCAGACAAATACCAAACTTGGGATTAGTTCAGGCCCTTTTTGGATCCAGACAAAACCTCCAATCATAAACCGAGAGGTGTTTCAGTTTCATACACCATCCTGGATTTAAATAACTTACTCTCTCTCCCCCCAGTTGAGCAGGGGCAGGTAGGGTAGGCGCTTGATTTTAATGACTGTGTCGTAGATGGACGGCTGCAGACTCTGTGACACTAGGTTGGCAAGGATGACTGAAATGAGGATGGGAAGAGAGTGATTGATCTGCCCCGTCAGCTCCATCATGATGACGGCCGTGGAGAATGTGTGTGTGACGCCGGCCGTCAGCGCTGCAGCTCCTGAACACAGTTTTTGTTGCACTTAAGTGTCACAACATATAGAGGATTTAGTTCTGATCTCATTTATACTTATGTTGCAACAAAACAATTAAAACCATTGAAGGGCTCCTCTGATCCCAGATCAATCTTTGAATAAGCAATGTTAACACACGCTGTTACAATTGTGCAGTTTTAGCATGGCAGTCAATGGGAGTTTGCTCAATTTGGACACCAGCCTTAAGTGGCCAGTTAAGAACGTACAGGTGATTTAAGTTTACATTAGCCTCCCGAAGAACAGAGAGTGCCTGCCAGTTGGGTTCTCACCTACAACTGCGTACGCTCCAGGAACGATGGGATATATATGTCCATCTGTATTAATGCCCTGCGGAAACACCGTGGCCATGCCTTCACCGATCAGACGGCCGAACCCCGCACCTGAAACATATTCAACTCTATAAATGTTTATCTCTATCAACATATGTTTCAAATGATCAGTTTCACAATCAACATATCACCATTCAGATTAATCGTAATTTTCTATTAGACTCATTAACATACCAATGACAAAAATGGGAACGAAGGATCCGCAGGGAATAGGAAGAGTGATGGACAGTGCAGACATCCAAAACTATATCCAAAACAAAGCAATCAGTGTTAAAACATGCATAAAAGTTACAAATATGTTTTTGCCATTTACACACACTCCAAATAAAGATATTCTCTTAAGAACTCAATATGGAACTTTAAATGATGACACTGATGCTCACCCTGCTAAATATCAGCTTGTTCTGCATTTAATTTAATCACGTTGCTTTATCTCTTATGTGTTGCCCATGTTTTCCACTCGTTTATCTTGCTTATTTTTCATAAAAAGTACAACTAGCCTTGTTGTTCCATTGATTCGTAAATTGTGTGCCTTGTATAATTTCCCCATGTCTTGAGTTCTGCTAATTTTTTTGTTTTCATAGCCTTCTTAATTTGCATAATATCTAGTTTACATTACAGTAGTAAAATATTACCTTTAGCTTTGCTTTTTTTTCCCACCTTTTTTTCTTTCAGCTTAACTTGTTTACCCTGACTTCCATCTCTTCCCTTTACCTTTGCCTTGTTTTTCCGATGCTTATTTTTCCTCTTGTTTACCTTGATTTGAATGTTGTTTCCCCTTGCTAACATTGCCTTGTTTGCTGTCAAAATACCTTGTTTTGCTTACCCTGACTAACTTTTTGTTCCCCACTTGTTCGCCTTGCTTCTTTACCCTTATCTTATTCTTACCTTGCACACCTAGTCTTATTTTTCCCCCGGTTCATCCTGCCTCCAATTGCCTGGCTTTTCTATTCTTTACCTTGTTCCTAGTTACTTTTTTCTTAATTACCTTCATGGCGACAAAGACTGCAAGGATGACGAAGACATTGGCCTGTGGGTGTTTCCACGCAGCTAAGTGATCTTCGGGATGGAAATCCAACACAACGCTGTTATTCGACCAGGTGCGAATGTCAAAGAACGAGATGAGGGAGTCCCTCTGAGTCAGCTAGACACAGAAAGTGGTACAGAGTCATACAGAGGACACTAAATAAAGTGTAGTGTTCATGTATAGTGTGTATATTCACTAATTTAAAGCATTGTATCAAAATAAGTAAATATCGATTATACTTTATCACCTTTCCAGCCATGAACTGACCGAAGCCCGGAGGAAAGGTGAGAGTGGAGATTAGCACAGAGGTCAAAGCGGAGTACAAGAAAACGCTGCACCAAACAAAAAAACCCATCGTGAATTAGGAGTCTTCAATAAAAAAGAAGTATGCATGCCTTTTTTGTTATTTTAAATAAACATCACTGCATCAGTCTATGAGACACCAGTGCCTCAAGAAAGTCAACACTTTATTATGAGATAAAAAGGTTTAACATAAATAGCGCTCAGGATTTTCTGTTCATGACCCACTCACTTTCTCATGAGGAAGCTGTTAGATGCCTTCTGCCTCTTCACGAAAAGCGTGATTCTCCCGTAGAGATACACAAAGAAAGCCCCGCTCAGGCCACACACAATCCTACAGAGGTGAGAAAACACTTTGAGCCTATAAAGATAGTCAGATTTTCCTACTGCGGTTGCAACTGTTGATTATTGTATTACTCTACGCATCATATTTAAATGGTCATTACATATATTTTCTCTATTTAAAGCACTTCATAACAAACTTTCTCATAAAAGCATGTTTAAAATGCTCAAACCAAAAGTCAACGACAGTACTGTACCTTTAGATGTAAAAATACGCCTAAAATATATGCAAAAATAAAGGTATTTTAGGACACTGACCCCATGGCAGCAAAGACTGGAAGCTCCGTTAGGTCGAAGGGAAAGTCCATACGGTAGTTCGTAGGGTAAAGTGCAACGAGCGTCTCTGAGAGAGAAGATTAAAGAAAGAGAAACAAATAACAAGACATGAAATATAAAATGTAAATGTATTATTAAATAGGAAATTATATAAAATGTGAACAAAGCTAAGGAAAAAAAGGGGGGTGGGGTTTAATGAAACCAAGTTAAAATTGAATTATTCAAATATAATTTAAATTAAAAATGTGTTAATAAAAATATATATCTATACAGTATATTGAGCACAATTGTCAAAAAATGTCCTGGTGTAATAACATGACACCCAACGCACCTTCCTCGTGGTGCCAGACGGGCAGCAGACGGAAGATCAAAGCGCCGAACGTGGCAGAGACAAAGCTACGCCAGTAATTACGGGCCACGTAAAACATAGAGGTCACCTCCAAACTAAACAACACACCTGGAAGAGACAGGTGTGAGTCACATACAGCTGTCAGTCACATACAGCTGTCAATCACACACAGCTGTCAATCACATACAGCTGTCAATCACATACAGCTGTCAATCACACGCTTGAACTGAAATAAGAACAGAACAGCACTGAGACTGCCAAATCCAACTGCCAAAAACTAACTTTAAAAAACAACATAAATTTAATAATATAATAGACAGCACTACAATCTAAACATTGAAGTATATAGGAAATGATAATACATACAACGATTACATAAAAGGGTGTGAAAACAGTCGTTGTATAAATTAAAAAGAAATCCACTAAAATACAATGCAATTAAAATCACAAGCTTAAATTTAATTTAAACAAAAACATATTAAATAGCAATAGTTAGATGTTAAATGAAAAAATAAAATGTAAAACATTTGATATTATAACAACGTATATGTATAGAATATATAATGATTTTATTTTTATATATTTAACACAAAAAAATCCATTAAAATTTCCCTTTCATACAAAAAAATTATGGTTTTATATCTGGGAGCAGCAGAAGGATTGAAAACACCTGTAGATTGTTCACTAATTATCTGATCGCTCCCCCGAAATTGCGTTCATGGAACTTCACTTAAATATACAAAAAGATATAGTTTAAATGCGTATTTGAAATATAAAATGTAATTTTATTGTAAAATAGGAGATCTTATAAAATATAAACAAAGATAAGGAAAAGAAAGAGGGAGAAATCTAATTAAATAAAATTTCAGATAAACTATTGAGATAGTAATAACAATAAAATGTTTAATTACATTAAGTGTAATTAAAATAAATGTATTAAAAATTTAATTCAACAAACCTAAGCACGTTGTTTCCACTCAAAAAGGATTGAATAAAAAAGATCTGCCTACCAATTAGTATAAAAATTGAATCACCTCCAATGGGAGAAGCGAAGCAGCAACCGATGCCGACCGCACAGCCCACTGTCAGCATCTCTTTATTCCTGGCCTCGTTCTGCTCAACACAAACACACACAGATCTAACAACACACACTGAAACATTTGACCTTTCCCCAAAAAATGTACAAGGTACATATATCAGCCTAGCTACTGCAACAGTGCTGTTTAGCACCTTATAAATGTTACTGAAGTGTGCCATGAACTTGCAGAGAAGAGCCGCACAAAGGCTGCCGATGTGCACAAATGGACCCTGAAAAAAACGCACAGAGAATTAAAAAAAGCATCAATTAAAAAGTGCAATGCCATCAATATAAGCGCAACAGAATGCTTGACTTACTGTCTTTACCTTTAAGCGGCGGCATTAAAATAAATTTAGTAAACATCAATAGCTCCTCTATATACAACTCAGAATTGACTTCAGATTATAAAAAAATAACTTAGTTTGTGCTTGTGTGTAAGTCAGTTACCTCTTTCCCCACAGGAAGTTCACTGCCAAGCACACAAATCAGACTGATGACCTTGGAAACCAATGTTCTAAAAGTGAGGTACTCCTGCAACACCACTCCTCTGAGAGCTGTCTTCATCTCAGGGATACCTGAACCTGGAACGTTAACAAAGACACAAAAACACACAAGAAAACATTTTTGTGTTTGGTCTTTAATTCTCCAATAGCTCCATTAATTCTGTGATTGGTGTTTTTGGCTCCGTTAGTCCTGTGATTGGTGTTTTTGGCTCCGTTAGTCCTGTGTTTGGTGTTTTTGGCTTCTTGGTCCTGTGATTGGTGTTTTTAGCTCCGTTAGTCCTGTGATTGGTGTTTTTGGCTCCGTTAGTCCTGTGATTGGTGTTTTTGGCTTCTTGGTCCTGTGATTGGTGTTTTTAGCTCCGTTAGTCCTGTGATTGGTGTTTTTGGCTCCGTTAGTCCTGTGATTGGTGTTTTTGGCTCCGTTAGTCCTGTGATTGGTGTTTTTGGCTCCGTTAGTCCTGTGATTGGTGTTTTTGGCTTCTTGGTCCTGTGATTGGTGTTTTTAGCTCCGTTAGTCCTGTGATTGGTTTTTTGGCTCCGTTAGTCCTGTGATTGGTGTTTTTGGCTCCGTTAGTCCTGTGATTGGTGTTTTTGGCTTCGTTGGTCCTGTGATTGGTCTTTTTTGCCCTGTTAGTCCTGTGATTGATCTTTTTTGCTCGTTAGTCCTGTGATTGTTTTTTTTTACTCTGTTAGTTCTGTGATTGTTTTTTTTTTTTTTTGCTGGTCCAATTGTGAATTGTCCGATTGTTTCCATTAAAAGTTGAGATTGATTTGTTTGGTTCCATTAGTTCCCAGATTGGTTTGTTTAGTTCTATTAGACATAAGATTGGTCTATTTGGTTCCATTAAATCTGAGATTGGTTCCTTAAGTTTCATTAGTTTCAAGATTTCTTTTGTTTGGTTCCATTAAATCCGCAATTGGTTTGTTTGGTTCCATTAAACAGGAATTTGGTCCATTTGGTTTCTTTGGATCTGATATTGGTCTGTTTTGTTTCAGTAGATTGTGTGTTTGGCTTTATTAGAGCTGAAATTGGTTAATTTGCCAGCTTGGATTGTGATTGGTCGACTGGGTTTCTTGAGTTTTCTGTGATGGAACTGTTTGATCAGCTTTGCTCCTAGAGATCTGTTATTAGCCTGCTTGATTACTGGACATCAATCTTTGGTTTGTTTGCTTCCAAAATAAAAATAAAAAACTTTGGATGGCTCCTCAAGAGCTGTGATATGTCACCTCGACTCCGTTGGATCTGATTTGGCTCCAAGAGATTTGCAATGTTTCTGTTAGATTCAAGAGTGTTTGTATTACTCACCAGCAGCATGAGGGGACACTATGTTTGCGAATCCTGCAGCAAAGCACGTGAGGATCATGGAGTACAGGATCCATGCCACATACTGCAGAAGAACATGATAATCTGCCAGGTAATAGATCCACCTATGAGCTGGAGAGATTTCAGAATTAGTTGGTTTCTTTCTTGAAGTTTGTAGACCAATGTTGTAATTTGAATGAATACTAAGAAAACTGCAAACAATAATTTAGTTTAACTGTGGTTTAATATAAAATATGAAATAACCATCAAACCACTAACCATCTGTAAAGAGGAAGACAAAGATGTCCATAACAAAGCTTATGACAGCCATTACAAATCCCAAAATCATGAGGAAGATCCAGTCAGCGCCAATAAAGGACGCAACGAGCCTCTGAAAGTGAGAAAGCCAGGCTGCAGAGAGAGAAGGTTGTACTTTACCCAGACTTAATTGATAAAATGGGATGCATTAAATCATCATGTAAAGAAAAAAAAACATTTTAGTGAAGTAAATTGCCGACTCTCATATTCTATTCATGCTACTGTAATTAAATTTTCATGTAACACTGTTTTGTTCCCTTCTTTCAAATGCTGTTTCCAAAATCTTTGAAAAATAAAATAAAAGTTTATGTATTTCATATAAATGGGAAAGTAGCTATATGAATCAGTTGAAGCTCTCCGTCCCAGCCTTGCCAGAGGTAAGTCTGCATACTTCACACTTTTTGTCACAACATTTTGACATACTGTCAACTAAATAATAGGCACATATACGCTGCTTTTTGAACAACTGCAAATGTTTTTTTTAACAAATGGCTCTCTCATTATTAATAAATAACGATATTTAATCATTAAAAATAAAATATATATGATAGCCAAAGCTCTCACGTTTATTTCCCATTTGCCCCAAACACATTTTTAGGAGAATAATATTAAAATTGATTGCAACAATTTTTTTTATATATTTTGAAAACAATCCAAATTTAACAATTGACAATTGTATTGTCTTCAGTTTTTGCAACATTTTACCAAATATTTTATTAAAGGGAACACTCCACATCGCCACTCAGTTATGGTTTGAGAGCAGCTTACTACAAAATGATATTGAATTATAATGTTACAGATGTTTTATAATGATACAGAGATTTTGTTAGATGCTTCAAACATTGATCTATGTGCCGTTGAACTTTGCTGAAATGACATCATGGTAAAGTTACCTCCACATCTCTGAGACGGCCTGAGATCCGATAAAGATGTTCGCTGAGGACCTTCCCTTCGAAGACGGCTTGCTCCTTTTGTGTAAATACCTTGTTCCTTAAAAAGAACGGCGGGTTTTTATTCCTAACATAAAACTAGTTGTGGTGTTATTTAAGTGCTACACGATAACTTACTCACAAATTGTCCGGTCCTTGTGTTATTATTATATTATATTATATTATATTATATTATATTATATTATATTATATTATATTATATTATATTATATTATATTATATTATATTATATTATATTATATTATATTATATTATATTATATTATATTATATTATATTATATTATATTATATTATATTTTTTGGTGGGTAATTAACCGGAAGTTGGGCTCGCCTAGCTTTTAGCCATTATTGATTTTAGTGATGCAAGGCAGGACAGGTAACCTCAAGACACAAAATTCTGGTTCTTTCAGATGTCACTGTTGTATGTAAATATGTTGTGAATCACTCCATAGTTTTTTGAGAGTTTATAAATATCATTGACTATTAGATATTTTTAAACATGTTTCTTGGAAATTGACCTGTATCATTCTTAGGTTTTCTCACTAATTTATCTGATAACATTTGATTAAGAGAAGGGAAACAACGATTCTCGTTTAATTTCCTGAATGTTTTGTTAAATTATTTTAGAAAGAAACAAGTTGGATACACTGTACCCTTGTGTTATTTTATGACGTCAACAAACAAGGGCCAAATTTTTTCAGGTGAGTAAATTCTTTTATTTGTTTGACAGAAATTTAGCTATCCTATTTGCATTATTAATTTCATGTCATGATATTGTTTAAATGACCAAATGTGGCTTTCTGATTTCAAAGTTTCTTCGTTGAATGAAATAATAATGGTTATTCGTGACATTTATTTGACAAAGGAGGCTCCTAATCTAAAAATATTTTTGGGGAAACAAAATACTAAAAACACTATCATCACATCTGATAACGTCAAAAAGACAAGAAACCAAACAGTTTTCAGATAACAGCAGGGGGAGTTTATATTCTAGATTGAAGGCGCATCTGATGTTTTAAATCTCTTAATCTACCATTAGAGGGCAGATCTCATCTTTTTGACATTATAAACGACACACTACGCCAAGAAAATATCCAATTTCTATCTTCTATTCAATTTTATCTTTTAACTGCTGCCTGATCAAAAGCTTTCCTCCTCAACACGACATACTTTAAAAAAAATATTATTATTTTTTATCATTTGCATTGAAGTCTTACATTAAATTTCTTGCAAAAGTCATAAAAAATATTTAGGAAACTTTATAATTTTATCAGTTTGTGATTCATAATTGTTCCCCTACCCCTTTTTTATTTCCAGAAGCCTTTTTGAGTAAATCCGAAAATAATTTCATGCCAAAATATTGTTGATCTAACGTTATCTAACTATTAGCTCTTTACTGCACAAATTATTTGCTTAAATGTTAAAATAAATACTCCACAAAAATTTCACTCTTTAAAAGGTATGTTTTTGAAAATAAGCAATAGGAAATATAATGGATGTGAAATAAATGTTTTAAATTTAAAAAGTAAAACAAATTTAAAAGGTTTAAAAATAATAACAGTTTTAATTCAACACAAATTCAGATATTACAAAAACAAAAAAAATGCACTAATATTTATAAGTTTGTTAAATAACAGCAAAAAACATTAAACATTCGTAAAGTTATAGAAAAATGTTTAACGTTACCAGATCATTTTCTTCTTTTGTCTCCACATCCATGATTTAATGTTTAATATTCAATAAATAATCGCTCCTCTCTCTCTATCTCTCTCTCTATATATCTCTCTCTCACACACACACACACACACACACACATGCAAATACACACACGCATGCAGCTCAGTCAAATGAGTTTTAAATGTAGTTTTTATATAAATATTTCAAATAAGAGGTGTGTCCTGTGATGCTCAGCATCCTCCCTCTTCAGATACACTGAGTTCTTGAGTAAATGCTTACTTAGAAATTCAGTGATCCTTTTAAAAAAAGCCACTTTTTCTTCTCAAATAGAGATAAACTCATTTTTATATTTATTGATTTTACCTAATATATCAGTTGATCTAAATACATTATTGAATTTTTATCAGTCAATCCTGAAACATTAAAATAGGACAAATTTAATGCAGTTCGTAAAAAAACTTTTTTTCTGTATCTTTATTAAATTAAAGAGTATGACTGATTTATAAATTGAGAGGAGGAAGCCTTATAAATGTATGCAAATTAGAGAATTAAACTTTAACAATCTGTTTATTTGATTCTTCTTTTTTCTTCTAAAGTTGAACAGAGAATCATACCATGTTCAGCGGAAGTGTTTATATAGTTCCACAAATGTTTCTTGGATTCTCTTGTCTTCTTATTTGGACAATAAAACTGGAAAAAAACAGTTTTGCAAGCAGTTCATGAAGAGAAATTCTGCATCATACATTCTCTTCTACATCCTGAAAAAATGTTTTATTTCAGTTTATTTTGATCATTTGTTTTATATGCTTAATGGACAGATCACAACAGTCGCAACTGAAATATTTTATGATTAAATAAATGACAAATGTACAGCAGAAAGAAACTATTTCCTAGCAAAAACTCATTATGTTTATATCTAAACGAGATTATTTTTTCTCCTCTGAAGGGTTATTTCTCCTCTAAGTCAGATTTATTGTTCTTCATGAACCGGTTTACTCCCACACTCATGTTTTACTCTGAATTGAGTTTGATTCTGCTGCATCATAAACAGTTCATAGAGGAACGTAGGGTTCATGAAGCGGGTGATTGAGTGCAAGCTCTGATTATTAATAGACTGGTTGAATGATAAACAGAGCAGAGGAGTGAAAGCTCTCGCGTGTATTCTTAAATCCACAGAAAAGCCTCGGAATGAAAAGAATCAGAATGAAGCAACCGCTTCTGAGAGCATCTGTGTGCCTCTGATACTGTTGGGATTTCATTCTTTTTTCTCTTTCAGCCCGTTAAGGTTTTCTTTTCAAATCACTTTCTTCAGTTTAATCTGTTTTCAAGTAAACATATAGTTCTAAAGGAACTGGATTCTTCAAAGTGTTCTTATTGAATATTACTGGCACTGAAATGCTGAGTGTTTTCTGGTTAAATGTTTAAAATGTAAGCAGTCAATGGTCTAATAATTCTATTCCCTCATTCTATAATTGCAGTAACATTTGCTAGTAAATCTCTTCTGTGAATGTTCAGGTTAAACAAATACGCATTTTTGGGTAAATGGTATGTTCAGTGACATGAAGCCTACAGACATTTTTCAGAACTAATGTTGACATTTGGTGCAATTTTTGGATAAAATTGATAATCCTGAAGCATGACAGAAGAACATATTTAGGTAAAATGAATAAGCTTAGAACATTTTATATTTTATATTTAGTCGACTTTAAGGAACATTATTTAAGGAAATTGTTTATTTTTTGTTGCTGCATTACATTAAATTGCATTAAAAAATGTTAAATTCAATTTTCAAAGTTTAACAGCATCATTTTTAACAAATCAAGCAAGTGAGAAGCCAACTTATTTGAGAGTAGGCTACAGAAGAATATAAAGATTCTATCATCACAAGATTCCAGAACAGTTACCGGTATTACATTGTTTAAGACTCCAGAAGTGAGCAGGTTTTCATCCACTCTAATATTAAAACTGACCACATTTTGGAGCTGAAAAAAAAACATGTTTTCACCCCTGGCTCCATTAGGTTTGATGATTCAGAAAGTTTTGACCTTCATGTTTTGACCTTCATGGGGGGGGATGATATTTGTTTCTTTTTTTTTTTTAAAGATTTATTAAGCCTTAACATAATAATAATTAGCTTGTTGCATGGCAGATGAATGACAGGTCTTCAGCTATTTGTGCTGTTTTTGTTTCTTTAATATAATAAAGTTTTATTAGATAATAAACAATCTTGACAACTGTCAGTGGATTGTGAAATCTTGTGGAAAAACATTAACACAATTGTCTGAATTAAGTTAATTGAATCCCTCTCCGGGAATATTTTGTTATTTATGGATGATCACATTTCAGAGAATGCTTCTGAGTATATTTTTGGCTAAACAGGCAGATTTCTAGATTTCATGTTCTGCTGTAATCCTGGAAGAATTCCTGCTATGTCCCTAATGTTTGCTTTACTTGTCACATTTAGCACTAAATGTTATTACAAAAACACGTCTGCTATTTCCAGGTACGCTAGCATTGAGAAATCAAAGAGAAAAATGCTCTTCGAGGATCTGCTTTGGTGCTTTTGGTACATTTATCAGATTATATCTGTAAAGATATTTCTCGTTTAGCCTTAATTCATCCAAAATGAATCAATGAATGTCTGTTCAGTACCATGTCTTCTGAGAATGGCAAAGCCTTAAGTTCTTCAAATATGTCATACCGTTGTTTTTTATGGTTTAAGGATAATCAGTGACTTTTTCCAAAATCATTCTATTTATAAACATTTGATTAAAGAATTATCTAAAGTAATAATATTTAGCCTGAACTTTTTAATCTGATCCAAAAAATTACTTCTATTTATTTCTAAATCAAACATACTCTTGAGTTTACTTGTTAAGTGACTACTTAGATTAGATTGTGAAATAGTTGGAACACAAACATAAACATTTCACTTTCATGGCAGCATTTGTTTAGCAGCTTTATTGCTCGATCGTCAAAATAAATACACAAAACAATACTCATAACAAAGAAAAAAGTCATATTATACACAACAAAAGTGGGTGGGCTTATGTCAAAGAGCCTTAGAAGCCCTGCTCCATGATTAAACCTCCAATCAGACGCATTTATACAGTCCTGCTGATTGGCTGGATTTAGGAGTCTTTTGGGCATAAGCTTTGTGAGTGTGTCCAAAAGTCAGTATAGAAAAATTCTGCAAATAAAATAAAAGACGTTCTTGTTTCCCAATGAGACGATACCTCGTGGAAGCCAGACGTCTTCAGCAGCTCAGATTTCTTCTCTTTAAATGTACATTCTTTTCACTCTTGCTTTCTTTGGTTTCTCCTCTTGTCTCTCTCGTGCATTGGTTTGTTTTCCCCCGTTGAAAGACATTAAAACTGATCATTGAGTTGCTGAGATAGGAACAGTCAATGTCTCCAGCTTTTTTTTTTCTCTACAAGCTTTGCCATTTCTTCTTTCTCCAGGAAGTCTTCTGCAGAAGAAGGAAAGAAAACAATGCATGAGCTGTGTTTAAACAATGTCTTTAACAAACTCAGGGCATCTGCAGGATCTAAAACTTCAGTGTAAAAGTAGTTATCAGTGTATAGTCCAAATATATCATGGACAACAGATTATCTTAGATTGCTCTGGGAATAATTCTACCGCAGCTTTCAGATGTTATGAACATCATTAATATGGTTCAATATATGTCTACAGCACCTACAAGTAGGCCTAAGTAAGTACAGCAGGTTCATGGAATCCACTTCTAGCTCAGAATGAACTGAATGATGTCCTGAGAACTTTATGTGAAGTTAAAGTTCTAGCGCTGGGATCGTTTATTATCATTTATCAACACAATTCATATGGTTAAATATGAATCTACAACACCTACTGGGGGCCCTCAAAAAGCACAGTAGACATTTATATTCTACATCTAACTTTGAAAACAGACAAGCTAATATTCTGAGATTGCTCGGGTAGTTACTGTTTCTAGTACAGTTATCAGTCATTATCAACAACGTTTAAATAGTTCAAAACCTACTGGGGGCCTTCAAAAATCTTTTCATAAAAATACTACTTAGAAAAACCAACTCAGTAATGTCCTGAGATTGCTCTGGGGAATTAAAGTTTTCACTGCAGTTATCAGTCATTACTATCACACTATTCATGTGGTTCAGTAGGGGATGACTATTGTGCATAGTATGTTCTTATAACCTGTTTTAATCTATGAAAAAATGACGGAACCATGTTCTGCCTTCTGTAAACAAAAGAAGTGGAATGTTGTTATCAACTTGTTCAATAGGTGTATGAGATGTTTGTACCGATGCATTCTGGGCAGCAGCTCCCCTCTCTGCGAATGGGGTTTGAGCAGCTCAGCAGCGGACACTGCTTCCTCTGACATTTGGTGACTCCATGCTGCATCAACACAGAAAGAAGTGATATTTAAGAATACTAGTGACATTTCACTCTTCGTTGCATTAATTAAAGCAAAAAAGTGCAGTACTTACGTCGCACCAGCAGTTGATGCACTTCATTTCCCCCAGCAGTGGGACGCTCGGGTGCCAGTGCTCACTGTTCTGATAGTAGTGCTTCCCGAATTTACACAGCCTTGTCCCATCCGCCTGCATCATCTCTTCGTCATCATCCATAGGGGGCGGGACTTCTGGTGGGCAGACTTTGCAGCAGTCTGAAGGACTGCGTCTGATTGGCTGGCTGCAGCTGAGGGGCGGACAGGTCAGCTTCTCACAGTGTACCTCACCTGTTGAACCCTGAGAGAGAAGTATGATTGACATTAGTTTTGTTTGCATTGATTCTTAAAAGTAGTTGATCTTAATTAAAGTGACATATAAGCAGCTTTTTCACAGGGACTCAACATTTTAGTGTTACACTACAAAGCAAACATGCTCTTTAAGCCTGTTGCAACCTTAACTGAAGAACACCTGACTCCACTAATGGATTTCATCTGGACATGTTGGAACCTACTGGTGTGTCTCTTGAAACAGAGTTGGAACAAAAGCTTGGAGGGGCTTTGGTCCTCTAGGAATGGAGTTTGAGGCCCCTGCCAAGACGCTCTTGACATTTTGTTGTTTTGATAGATAATTAGCTACAAGTTTATTTTGGTGGTTGGTGACTTGAGCAGAAGCAGCTATCTGTAAGCGTTTTTATTTTTAAACCCAAACCTCTACTTTATGTACCTATACATCAATGTTTTTTAAGAGACTTGTGAACTATGTGTGTGTACCCTTTGACCCAAATGAAGAATCATTGTTTGAATATGACACAAAATTTCACTAAATATTTTAGTACCTTGCATGTGCAGACTGCACACTTGATGAATCCAAAGGGAGGAACGAATGGGTGCCAAGTTGTTCCAGGTGCGTGCATCTTCTGATCGCCCTCGAAATAACAGCCTGGAGTAAACACACAGAGTTCTGAGTGCAAGTTAACGCTTTCATTTCAGCGCTGAATGTGAACTTCCAATCTGGTGAGTAATCTAGGTAGCCGAATGCATTGTATTGCACTTCATGTGATTGGCTGATTAGCAGTGTGTGTCAAAAAGTCAGTTAGTGTATAACACAGCATTAAAGGTACACATTTTGGGTGGAAATAGCTGAACAAATACCAATAGCAAAACTACTGCAGTGGTTTTGACATTTTAAATCATGAATTTAACAAGCAATTTTAGATCAGCAGCTCACCTTCAGGGTTTTCCTCTACTTTTTCCACAGCACTCTTGTCTTTGGAGTCTTTCTTTTCTGTTGAGAGAAATTAAGAGAATTCAGTACATTTATTTTACAACCATCTCTATCTTTACTTTGTCTCAATAGTTTAACCGTTTTATCTTAACAAACAATAAAAAAAGGATGATCTGACAGATCATTTGGCTTGATGTGTTTACCATGCATGAGTCTCTATAGCTCAGAGAACGTGTTGGTAGATAAAATATTGTGGAGGGGATGAACGAAAGAAAAAAATGTTTGTAGAAGGATCAACACAACCATTTGCCACATGCATGGTTTAACAAGCAAATGTCTGTTAGCATCTAAAGCATCCTGCTACGCGAGTCAACCCAAATTTTTGGAACATATTTTTTTGCTTTATCTCCCTTAAGTGGGACTGACCAGCTGATCGAGGGAGAATCTCAAAGCAAACATGTGTTTTTTTTGTTACCGAGGCAGACAGGGCAGCACTGATCCTCAGGCTGAACGCTGTGAGGACAGGAGAGCCCCGGACACACCACCGGATCACAGATCACTGTCTTCTTCTGCAAAGAACACAATGATCTTAATATAACATTGAAGGCTAACTCTGAGGAGAGCTCATATCTAAGTGTCTACTCTTACCTGGCAGATGCAGGTGAAGCACTGGTTGTATCGTGGAGTCCATTGTGACCCGTGAGCATGGTCTTCCCCTTCGAAGGAGCAGGTGGCAGCATCTCTATGAACCGGGCTGAATTCTTTGTGATCGTGGGAGGGGTCCTTGTGAATACTGGAGGTATCAAACAGAAGATCATCAAACTCCTCCTCCTCCACCACTGCACCACGAGAGCCGGACACACAGTGGTTTGGTACGTGGATCTGGGGAAAAACAGACGATTCAGATATGATTAAACACAAGCAGTAAAATAGCAAGGAAAGGACAGAAATAAATCTGCAATTTATACATTTTGCTTCTTTGTTACCATTTTTATACCAATTAAAAATGACTTTTAAAATCAGCTGTAGTCAAACATTCAAGCCACAATGACCCTTAGCCAATTAAAATTGACGATCCAACTGTTGAACATCAACCAATCAACATGAATCATAATTAAACTATAGAACTTCATCAGCCAATTAAACCCCATTAGCCAATCAGAAATAAGCGTTCAACTTTATAACTTTCAAACGACTGGATTTAAAAAGCTGTAGATTAACCATACAGTATCAACAATTTAGCAGTTGGCCAATCAGAATGAAGAATTTGGCAGTAGACTCTTTCTCAGACAATCAGAGTGAAGTATGTAGCTGCAGACTCCACATCAGCCAACCAGCCTAAAGCATTCAGTTCTAGGCTCTTTATTAGTCAGTCAGAATCAGGTTTTTAACCTTAGAACATAATAAATCAATTAGTTTCCAGCATTTTACATCAGAATGTTAATAAGTCAATACCAATCAAATGTTCCATATTCGAAACTCAGCTAATAATTAATAATTGTTCATTCTTAGACTGTGCATCAGCTAATTGTAACTAAACATTTAACTTTCCAAACTTCCACCAATCCACATCAAACATTTACCTTTATTATTATATTTTTACATCTTTTAGGCAAGGCAAGGCAAGTTTATTTGTACCTCACATTTCGTACACAGGGTACTTAAACGTGCTTTACTTTACTTTAATAAAATCAAGCACAAAAAAGTAATATAAAAGCATAATGATTAAAAACTGAAAATTAAGACAGAGTAAAAATGCAGAGAATAAATTGTTGCTGGTGCTCAGTCAACCATTGGTGCTCAGTTGACAAAAACGCAACTAAACAGGTGAGTCTTTGGCCTGGTTTTAAATGTGACTAAAGTGTTGGCACCCTTGATCTCCTCTGGAAGCTGGGTCCATCTGTGAGCCGCATGGTAACTAAATGAGTATTTACCCTGTTTGGAATTAACCTGGGGTAGATCTAATTTATTTGATCTGAGGGATCTCAGCTCCCTGTATATTTGGGGTGTATTAACTGATCATGTCTGTAAGGTATTTAGACACTAAGTTATGTTTGGGCTTATATACAAGCAGCAGAACTTTAAAAATTATTCTGAAAGAGACCGGCAACCAGTGTAGAGACAAAATATTTTACAGTGAGAAATGCATTAATAAAATGCCTTGTGTGTCAACAATAGTTTTTTTTAACTTTTTAACTGTTACATGTTTTTAACACTAAAATCAAAACGTTCATAAGATTATGTATTTTAATAGCCTGCAAACCTATAATGATGATAAGTGAAAGTGAAAGATGCATTAAATAAAACAAAAGTAATGTACTAGAGGTTTCTCAGCGTTTATACAACTGATGTAAACAAGGATTTTAGCAGCGTCTCATGTAAACAAATGCTTGTTTTGTAAGAATTGGACACAGAGTTATTTCAGAGGGGCACTCACACGTCCTCGAATCTCTCCTCGCGGGTTCATCTTGGTGCTGACCTGAATGTACGCCGTACCCTCATCCAAATGCCGCAGTAACTCATGACTGAGGTCTTTCAGCACACCTTGAGCCTGCAAGAGAGAGAAAAAAGGGTTCACAATGAGTCTAGATGAAAGAGAGAATGTAAAGCCTTTTAATAAACACCAGCACATTTCTCTGGTGTGTTTACAGTGGAACAAACAAAGAAAACACAAGCTTGCTTTTCTGTAATCAATGTTTACGGTACAAAAAAACTTTGTTTAGGGATTAGCTTTGGGGATAAATGGACCTTACCTTCGATGAAAAATGTTTGAACTCTAAAGGGTATGTCAGTGTGAGCTTTTAAGTGGCCCCCTTGAGAGCTTCTATCTCAGAGCCCACACAGCTTCCAACTGCATGATGCTCTTGATGACATGAATTTGAACCCACACTAGGCTACGACTTTCAATGTGTTGGTTACCTGCTGTCCGTAGAAGCCTGTCAGGAGCCTCTTGCGATTGGTGGAGTACTCATCCATCTCTCCGATCTCAGCCAATCCATGCAGGTGGGCAGAGATTGAAGCATCCTCGCTCTTGCTGAGACCATTAACCACAATCTCGTAGTGAAGGTGACACTGCTGATCTACAGAGACCCAGGCGTGACCTGCTGCTCCTGTACGCACCGGGGGAGACACGAAACGACCTGCTAGCGGAACTGGCAGCTCTGTAGATGAAAACCAAACACAAAAGATTTTTTACATTTACAAATACAAAAATACAAAATAATAATTTATATCATAATAAAGATGTGTTGCAGACTTCAAAACAATAACATGGAAACACAAATTAAGACAAAACAAAAGTTTTCAGAAGACACATAAGCCAGGCCTAAACATCATGCTTAGCACATATGAGGGTGGACAGAATAAAATGATTTGGTTTAAAGCATTTTTGAAAGTGTTATACTTCCTGTGGCCTTTTGACAGAGCTATATCTGAAAGTCACAGCAGCCACATTAGTGTTCATATTTCTGTAATTAACACCTTAGCCCTAAAGTTACATGTAAACTAAACAGTGCATGACCAGATAATTATCAATTTCAGTTTTTGTCTGGTTTCTCACAATTTATACCATAGTATCAGCCAAAAGTTCCAAAGATATATACAAAAAAATGTAGCATCATCAATGTCTTGAGTGGTTTCTCACGGACCGTAACCCTTACACCCCCCCTCCGCTTTTTTATTTTTGAAACATGAATCTTCCCATTTATCTACTTTTGCCGAAACAGCAGAATCTGATAGTTTATTGGTAAAATGGGCCAGACAGCAAGTGAAACACCCCTCAAAAAACATCAAAAGCTCTGTCTGCTTTTGGCTTTCCCTTCTCAGAAATTCCAAGGAGTGCTGGTGCTTGATTTTGCTATGTTTAAGTGAATATGAATAAAAGTGCTTATGAACAAGCAAATTCTACAGCTACAGTTGACTTCACAACTTCACATTTTTATAGAGAGAAAGGGGAATCAAATTTCTTTATCGGTACCATATCGTGGGGCATCCAGGCCGATGTAGGGCAGGGTTCGGATCTGCCCGCGCAGCTCTCCCTCCACCTGCTCAGTCGTAGCCACGTTAATAAACAGCTCATTCTGCAGCAGCATGTGGATGTGTCTGGCCTCCATGCGCCCGCAGCTTCCCTCTGCTCGGCCGGCGCCTCCAAACTGATTACTCTCAGCTGTGTAGTGAGATGTGAGATCGTAGAGCACACTGCGTTTGGAACGACGCCGTGGCTTCATCTCCAGCGTGAGCCCGGTGACGGAGCTGCTCAGGCCTGACACACTCAGCTGGAAATCAACAGATCCGTTGGCATGGAGGAGGAACACTGCAGAGCCCACTCCACCACTTACTGATGGAGAGAGAGCAGAGCCACTCGATAGCACACTCTGGAGAGCTGAAAAGAAAAGAATTTGGTTAGCGGTCAGAAAACACTGGCATGAATAATATTATTAGAGAAGAATATTACAAGTAATTCTTAATTTTGTCACAACTGTTGAAAAAGGTAGAATCTGAGCTGAATGTAGACCAGAGAGCAAAATAAATTAATAACTGGTGAACCTTGCCACACTGGGAGAAATGATAGACGAACTTTATTGAACATTGATGTCAGGGGTAAACTAGAAAAAACAGAGCTGAGTGTTCACATTACGAAATGAAAAGTGTTAATAGATGACATGGGAAGGAAAAATGGGCAAAACCAGACCAGAACACAGACACTGGTGAAGAAAAATGGACAAAAACAGAGTGGAACATAGACATCGGTAAGGAAAAATTAACATAAACAAAGCAGAACATCAACATTGTTGAAAGAAACACATCAGAATGTTGTCACTGGTTATGAAAACAGAGCAGAACATAGACATTTGAGAGGAAAATTAACAAAAACACTGCAAAACATAGACATTGGTGAAGAAAAAGGAAAAATAATATCTGAACCTAGACATTGGTATCTAAATCTTGAAGAGTGAAAAGTGCTAAAAGATAAGACAGGAAGAAAAAAGGAGCAGAAAATAGACATCGATTAGGAAAAATGGACAAAAACAGAGTGGAACATAGACATCGGTGAGACATCGATGAAGAAAAATGGACAAAAACAGAGTGGAACATAGACATCGGTGAGGGAGGAAAAATGGACAAAAACAGAGTGGAACATAAACATCGGTGAGGAAAAATGGACAAAAACAGAGCAGAACATCAACATTGTTGAAAGAAACACATCAGAATGTTGTCACTGGTTATGAAAACAGAGCAGAACATAGACATTGGAGAGGAAAATTTACAAAAACACTGCAGAACATAGACATTGGTGAAGAAAAAGGAAAAATAATATCTGAACCTAGACATTGGTATCTAAAACTTGAAGAGTGAAAAGTGCTAAAAGATAAGACAGGAAGAAAGAAGGAGCAGAATATAGACATCGATTAGGAAAAATGGACAAAAACAGAGTGGAACATAGACATCGGTGAGGAAAAATTAACAAAAACATAGTGGAACATAGACATCGGTGAGGAAAATGGACAAAAACAGAGTGGAACATAGACATCGATTAGGAAAAATGGACAAAAACAGAGTGGAACATAGACATCGGTGAGGAAAAATGGACAAAAACAGAGTGGAACATAAACATCGGTGAGGAAAAATGGACAAAAACAGAGCAGAACATCAACATTGTTGAAAGAAACACATCAGAATGTTGTCACCGGTTATGAAAACAGAGCAGAACATAGACATTGGAGAGGAAAAATTACAAAAACACTGCAGAACATAGACATTGGTGAAGAAAAAGGAAAAATAATATCTGAACCTAGACATTGGTATCTAAAACTTGAAGAGTGAAAAGTGCTAAAAGATAAGACAGGAACAAAAAAACGAGCACAATATAGACATCGATTAGGAAAAATGGACAAAAACAGAGTGGAACATAGACATCGGTGAGGAACATGAACAAAAACAGAGTGGAACATAGACATCGGTGAGGAAAAATGAACAAAAACAGAGTGGAACATAGACATCGGTGAGGAAAAATGGACAAAAACAGAGTGGAACATAGACATTGGTGAGGAAAAATGGACAAAAACAGAGTGGAACATAGACATCGGTGAGGAAAAATGGACAAAAACAGAGTGGAACATAGACATCGATTAGGAAAAATGGACAAAAACAGAGTGGAACATAGACATTGGTGAGGAAAAATGGACAAAAACAGAGCTGAACATACACATCAGTGGAGACAATTAGATAAAAACAGAGCAAAATAAAAACGGAGAAAACAAATTATTAAAAAGAATCTGGAAAACTGAAGTGGACACAGATATCAATGTGCAAAATCAAGAAAGAGAAGCGTAAATAAATGCCGGATGCATCCAACCTTTACAATGTAAAATTTTAAATTAAAGGCCTCTTTAAAGGGTTTCATCTGTTTGTTTGTGTTTAACCAACACCAATCTGAAACGTCTGGTAAGCAGAGAAGAGGTGCGGGGTCAAAGGTCACAAGTGATGTGATCCAGGAGAAATGAAGCAGTAAACACACACAGAGCTGAAGGTGTCAGGAGAGAAGAGAGAGCATGAGAGCTGCATTCTCCACACATGACGTCAGGTTAATGATGCAGCTGGAATCCAGCACCAAGAGGGGGGAAGAGAAAGGGGGGGTATGGACAAGAAGAGAAGAAGAGATGAAAGAGAGGAGGGATGAGAGAGAGAGAGAGAAGGAGAGGTAGAGGAAGGAAAGAGATTAGAGAAAAAGAGTGATAAAGTAACAGATCAAAGGGATATGAGAGAGAGAGATGAAAGAGGTTTGGAGAGAGAAAGGAAGGTTGTAAAAGGCAGAGGGAAAAAGAGCGAGTTAGAGAAAATAGTCAAGAGATACTGAGAGTTAATGAGAGAGAAGAGAAACAGAGAGAAAAAAGTGAGGTAGAGGAAGAGATGAGTTTTGGAGAGACAAAGAAAGTTAGAGGTAGAGAAATGCATGAAAGGGAAAGAATAGAGAGATTGGAGAGAGCAATAAAGAGGTAAAAGAGGGAGTCTGAGTCGGAAACAAATAATAAGAAAGGATTGGTAGAAAAAGATAGAGAAAGAAGGAACAAGATCAAGAGGAGATGGAGAAAAAGAGAGAGCGAGGAAGCAAGACAGAGGTAGAGAGATAGAGACAGTGAGAAAGGGAAACTGTTTGAGAGTTAGAGCGGAGGAGAGATCATTTGTGTTTTCTTTGGAATCGAGGAATCATCACAAAGAACGCGTCTCTTTCTCAAACACACAGATGGCGCCGTTTGATTGACAGCTTGACTGAGAACCTGATCCTGCATCATGTGACCTTTGACCTTGCTGTGCATTCCTGAACTCGGCGCAATCATATTCATAATCATAATCAGAGCCGGGGGGATCTGTCTCTGGCTGAGGAAACCACTGCGAGGATTTATGCATGACTCAAAGATGAAATATTACAGGGCTGGAGATGAAAAATGCTGAGAAATAAATCACGATTTTAGCTCTGGAGCGCTTTAGTTCATGTCTGTAGCTTTGACTTCAGGGTTACGTCTTAACTAGCACTTAAAAAATCATGGACGATTCTAGAATATTACACAATCTGTACTTAATTAAACAACATTTTACAATTAGTCATATAACATTTAAAGCTAAAGGGTGTCGCTGTCTTACTTTTATTGGATTTTTTGCCGCATACTGGTATAATTATGTAAAACAAAAGTTACCGTAGTCAGATTTCGCACACAAGACAACATCTTTAAAACATACAAATTCAGAGAAAAAAATTCTTCTTGAAAACCATCTTTGTAGAAAATAGCTCTCATACAATGTGTAATAATGTCATAAAAACTGAGATTTTTTTTGTCATTTTTGCCTTTAATGTATAGGACAGTAGAGCTAGACAGGAAGAAAGAACTGGAGGAGAGATGAAGGAGACGAGCCAGGGCTCAGACTCAGATTGCTATGTGTCCTTCTTGCTAACTGTGGGTGGCTATATGAATTGATTTAGTTTCTTTTTGCAACTTTTCAGCTTTGAAACACAGAACTCTGTCTTACAGGTCAACATAACAGGCCAGCCTAAACTGTCCCATGTGTTTGGGTTTCCACCTACATTTAAATTGACTCAGCATGAATATTGCCCCTAAAGGACAATTCCTTGACTCTGGCTACTACTTGTTAAAAAAAAAAAAAAAAACATTTTAAAATAAATATATAAATAAATATATGTAATGTAAATAAAAAATATCAATGTTATCTTTGTTTCATCTGAGTTAAAGTGTGTTTAGAAAATTGAAAATTCTTGCAATGACTCAGTCGAACATTATTGCGATTGTTACTTAGGGTTTAGCTTACACTGTATGGCAGCACAAACAGGATATCAAGAGCATCAAAAGAAAGCAACCAGCAGATGTTGACTGCAGGCCAGGAGCAGACAGAATAATCACACGGCACGTGACTTCTGATTGGCTAAACTTACTGTCACATGATCTCTTCCCAGAGATGAATCCGGTGATGAGTCGAGGGTTTTTGCCCTCAGTTTCCACGGTGATCTGAAGCTGGCCTCGTGAGAGCCAGAAGAGCTCCCGACTGTTCAGATCCGCTAGGACCTCAGCAAAGTCAGAGTCCTGCACAGGCACACAATAACAGATGAGTGTTGATCGCACGTTTTCAACATAAAAAAAACAAAGCATAAGCTAATATTACTGAATCCTAGGTGACGAATTGATTAAAAAACTATTTTCTAGATGCTGCATGGCAGGGGTGTCAGATGTCGAACTGTGGTTTGGATCATCAGAGGGTCTAATTCGACTATTAAAATTGTTTAAAAATAAATTAAATTAATACTTTTTAATTTCCGCCTGGTTACTACGTTAGCTCAAAAACTTCGGTCAGCCTAGGCACACATATTTAGTATCTTTTTAAGGAGGAAGGCTTAACTTTTGGTGAACGTAAGTTGGAAGGTTTTCTTGTTGTTGTAATAATTATTTGTGCTGAAATTAGTTCACTTTAAAGAGGCACATTTTTTTTCACTTGCTGGTGTGTGTCAACTCACGTATGCAGAGATGTTTGCTCGTATTTCTCGCAGCAGGTGTTGTCGATAAATCAACTTCACTTTCACCGGCACCTTCATGAAGGCTGAAAAAAAGACATTTATTGTTGTTTTTAATAATTGTCAATAATTTAATAACTGTACTTTTCTGGCCACTGTGAGTGAATACAATGTTTATTACTCTTTAATTATACATTTTTACATATTCATTACAACAAAATGGCTGCCTGCCCCCTCTTTTAGGTTGGAAATATACTCTTTTAAACCTTGCATACACTAAGAGTAATCTTTACAGTCTTTGGATGTTGTTCATTGAAAGCAAGGAAGTAAAAGTTGATTTAGACGCAACAGCTTTACATATAATGATAGGAAACCCCTTTAATTCAAATTCAATTTGCCACTCACCTAGCACCAAATTTTTCTCTATCACCATCTACTCTAGACTTGCTCTCATTTTGAGACTCGCCTTTACCTCAACCAAACCTCAACAACAAGCAAAATAACTTAAAATGTAACTAATGTAGTTGTGAAATAAGCTCACAGCTGCCATGGGGAACAAGGCCCTGCAGAATCAGGATGAAGTGGAGATTATTTTCCGTGTCACTGAGAGTCATCATGGCGATCCCTCCCATCCCAGAATGCATCTCTTCAGAGGTCAGGATCGCACTAAATGTTTCTGTCAGAGAAAAAAAAAAAAGATTAAAAGACAGACACATCTAACTGCTATCGGAGATGGAGCTTTCACAACAGCACTGTCAAAACTTTAGAAAGCTTTTTAAATACTTTTTATGAGAGCTTTCACCTGAGAAGGTTTTGGGGTTGTATTTTTGTGATTGTCATTGATGTTTTTCTTTTACTTCTTGCACTTACTTACTTGTGTCTAAAAGCAGGTTTGTCACATTTTATATTTTTATTTAAACATTTTTTGTTAAGCATAAAAGCAAAAGGGGCTAGTTCTTGTGTTAAAAAAGTATATTGAATGCATATTTGCAGTGAATAGTGCTGGAAGACAAAAAAAGACCATGTTGAAGTCATAGAATTAAGTTCAACTGATTTCATTACTAAATGTTTTTGTCAACCTGTTTATCATAAAAACGTGCCATGTCATTTTCATCTTTAAAGTGTTTTTAACCTGCTTCTAGGCTGGCAGTAAGAGGCATGGATTTCTCAAGCATTCTCAGCTCAAAGTTGTCTTTAATAATCTTTAATAATTAAATGAACAAATGAAATCTTGTGACATTCAGAAAGTAAGAGTGTGTTGGTCAAGGTCACAGTTCGACGGATGAAATGTTCAGTTCATAAAGCAGCGAACTCAAAGAAAGTTTGTTCACTCTGAGATGATAAAAAGACAAAATAAATGAGTCACTGCATTAAATTATCGCTGACCATTTTTACATTTAAATATTTCTTTTTATTTATAAAGTTATAGATTTAGTTTTAGTTGTCTAATTTGATATTAGATAGTTTGAATTAGTCATAGTAAGAAACCAAACTTAATTTTGTCACTTATGACTCCCTAGCAACCACAGTGTATAGCAACTGTATATATCTCAGCTGTATAAAGACAGAAACTTAGGGTTATAAGGAACTTAATATGACATCACTAACCCCTCCTTAACAACTAGGTTTATCACTGCTATGAAAGTGAAATTTTTATCAGATACTAAATGAAAGAGCCACTATGTTAAAATGTGAGTTGAATCAAGATGAGCTCATTTTTATCACTAACCAGCGAACAGAGCTCTGTGGCGGATGATTCTGCCCTGGATCTCCTCTCTCTTGCTGTTTTCAGTGTTTGTCAGAGAGATCCGCAGAGTTTCAGACTCCAGCTGGTTCATGTAGGACTTCGGCAGGTTCTTCCAAATGCCGCAGATCTGAGCACGAACAAACACTTTAACATCTGACTCTCTTCTGTGAAGAGATTCTATAGAGGTTACACTCACCATGTCAGAGTCGGTGCGCGGGACTCTGAAATCGAACACAGGGCTTCCATCAGCATCCAGGAAGGAGACAATACTCGGTCGATTCATCCTGTCGTGTAAATACAAGAGGAGAGAGATGATTACCCCAAATAATTTTTTTCTGTGAACAAAGCAAGACTTAGCCTTCCATTATTTTACTTGCAATTTAAGTCTTTGCTCTAAACTATTGAAAGTTTCGTCTACAAATATGTAGAAACTAAATATCTGGGGGTTTTGGGTTCAGTTTCTGTTGGTTTCCGTTGGTTACCTCTGGAAGGTGATGGAGAAGGTTAGGCTGCTTCGAGTGAGGGTTAACCGTGCTCGAGCGACACCACTAGAGCTTGGCAGCCACGAGTCCGTTGATCCGGTCATCAGAGACACAAAATCTGAAACAGATTTTTTATTTAATCTTTTATTTCATGCTTTAAAGGATGCAGTATGTAAGGCAAACAAGACATGTCTTGGATATGTAGAGAAGCGTTGAAAGGTATGTGTGGGATCTTTGGTTTCCAAATTTGGTTTTTGAAATCATCAAAACATGCACTAGTTGGTTAATATCTGTTAACCCATGAAAAATGCAAGTAAATATTTAGTAATATATAAATAAAGCTAATAAATATATAAGAATATATAAATACACTTTTAATAACATATATCATTGAATTACATAACATTACCACACCTTAACAACCAGTTATTTACTTTAGCAACCTTGTTTATCCCAGTTTAAGAAAGTCATAAACATATGGAGGCATATTGAAAAGGGAACTTATTTATTATACATTAGGATTGTTTAAGGCCAACGAGTTGCTATTTTTTTACTTTAAAAGTAAGTTTCTGCTAACTTTTTCCCATATTTTTGCAAAACTCTCTACAATTCAATAACATTGTACATGTTTGATCAGGATATTTATGTCTGCGCTGGTTGATGGTCAAATTTAGCAGGTAATAATATTTGTACCTCATTAGTATCAAGAGAGGAGCATACTTCACATCTTAATCAATGTCCTACTACGCATCTTAGATCTATCCTATATGTTTAAGCAAGGCTTGATAATGGTGGTTAAACATTCAGAAGTGTGTGTAGGAACTCTGCCGGTGTGTTCTTGTTCTCACCGGTGGAGCTTCCGTCTCGAGCGCTGGTGTCCTCTGAGCTGATGTAGGAGCGGTCGTTGTAGGATTTGTGCAAATCGTCATCTTTCTCTGAGAAGAAGTCGAACAGAGACTCCACTTCCTTCCTCATGGCCTCGCCTGCATCCACAGACACTGGTTTGATTAGTTGGATACGATATGTAAGTTAGAAATCATCAGAAGAAAGAGATGCTCACCTTTGGGGCAAGTTTTGCAGCAGTGTCCAGGCAGCAGCACCGGCTCCTCACAGGAGGGTTCGGGACAGTTCTGTTTAATATTTCGACAGCTCACTTTCCCAAAAACCTTCCCCCGTCGACTCTTCTGCTGCTCACACAAACACTCTCTCAGATCATTCCGGCTTTTCGGATTACATCAAACTATCTACACTTTATTTTTGAGTGTGGTTGCTTTAAAGAAGATCAGATTTAGTGTTACCGGTTCGCAGTGGCACATGACGCAGTGCATCACCCCGAAGGGTTCCCCCAAATCTGGATGCCACGTGTCCTCCAGAGAGTAGAAGCGTCCGCCGAAAGAGCAACCTGCAGAGAAATAAACACACAAGCGTGAGACCACCTGATGCTTGCTGCAGGAATGTGATGAAAGCTGCCTCCAAATGTCTCCAAACACGGAGGAAATGAGGAGCTAGGGCCGTTATTACCCTGCAAACCAAACAGAGCTCTCCTGAGCTGGAGGAGGCTCAGGACAGAGGGATGCTCTGCTTCTCTTTAGAGAGCCGCAGCATTAAACAGTTTATCAGGAAGATAAACACTTTTGAGCACATGGTAAACTGTCTCCAACACAGATTCCTGCTCCAAGATGCTTTGAGACGGGGCTTTTAAGGTCGGTTTTGATCAGTCTTATGCTTTTTATATTATTATAATAAAACAACAACATCAACGCAACTTACCACGTTAGATTTCTATGCTTTCAAGGCCAACTAAAACATTAGAGTTTTTGACAAAATGGCAAAGTGAGGTGTTTCAAACTTATTTCAAAAAGTTTTCTGAACATAATGACGCTAGATTTTCACAAAGATAAAAACATTTGAATTCAATTTCTGAACTTCCTCAACTTTTTTTGCACAAAACAGAATACAAACTCAACCTAATAAATACATTTCAGACATTTCATTTTCAGACTTTAAATTAACTTTCATTCCTCAATTTAGTGTTCATTTGTATAAAGGCTTATATGAGTAAACTTTAGAAAACCATTTAAGAAATGCTTAGCAGATGTGTGCATTGTACAGTTTATTTAATGCACAGATTTCAAGGATGAAAAAACCTACTGTGTTGAATTTAGTTTACTAGCATGCAAACCCATAATCAAACTTTTTTCTATGATACTAATAAATACTTCCATGTTATTTATTTAAAATGGTGTCAAAAGTTGCTTTTAATTAATTGATTAAATGTTGTAGAAAGCTTTTTTTTAACAGGACTATTTTACATGCAACAAAGTCTCCTCAATTTGAGACCAGATAAATTTCATAATGATCAATTAAATTAAATTTTAAGTTAATTAAAACTTAAAATAAACCTTTCTTAACAACATTGTGAGCATGCTCTTAATATACCTGAAATTGAAAGCTTTTGAAGTAAAAAAGGATTTTTCTTCTTTTTTGCATAATCTGTAAGAAAATCTGAAGCCCTAAACAGTAAAAATTTTCATTATTTAAAGTTTCACTGAGTTTTCATGCTATTAAAATGTACACATTCGTATTTACTTTGCATGCACTTTGTGCTTTTTATCAACTATTTCACATTATTGAAAATGCTTCATCATTTGATCCCACATGCTTTAGGGAGATCTTTCAGTTTTGAAGTTGTATTGTAATTGTAAGTGTATATGTTAAAAGCCTTTAATGTGACCAGTATAATGTGGAACATTTGTTCAGATAACAAAAAGAGGTAATGGATAAAGTACTACAGTTTTAGAAATTGTAAATTTAAAGACTTGTTTTTAACGGATGTATGCTCTGAATAGGTTAAATAAAACATTAAAAACATGTTTATAACTTTCCACCAAAAAAAACATTTAAAAATACAAATAAAAAAAATCTGAATATTTGAATACACCAATTTTGGTCATATAATTCAAATTAAATATAGGTTTTATATGTACAGAACTGGTTTTGCATGCTCTCTGTGCTTTTTGTGTTTAATAATTACTACGAAAACATGAAACTTTTCTATCCATAAACATGTTTTGAGCATTCTCTGCATGTGTTTCTTAACTTGAGCATCCTCTGACTGCAATCCTGCTGTTTTGATGTGATTTTTCTCTTAAAAAAAAAAAAAAAAAAATATATATATATATATATATATATATATATATATATATATATATATATATATATATATATAATATATATATGGAATTTCACTTATTCACCATTTAATAGTGTTAACAAATCATTAACAAATCCAGCTCTATTAATAACCTGAGAAGAACGACACTTCTCAGAGAGCTGTCACCTCGATCATAGTTGGTTCTTATCAGAAACACTCATTAAAGTCACAAAAGAGTTGCTGATCTATTGATGTACAGATTCAATGAAGGAACATCCTAAACACATCCCAGAGCCATCCAGGAGGCATTCACAGCTCAAACGAGCGACTAAAGAACCCTTTAACAGAGGAATAATGGACTCTGTGATCTTCACATCAGTGTCTCTGATTAATTCACTTCATTAAATCATCACTCTCTTCTGCAGAATCAGCCTGAGCTTCTTCTGAGTTTAGCTTTACATGCAAAATGTGCTTGCTACACTTTTGGCTCTTAAGTTTTTAAAAGTTTCTCCCAAATTCCTACAAGGCTTTAAATCCAAACAGGATACTGAAAAGCACATTTAAAGCACTTGCTGAAGCTTATAAGATTGACTCACATATTTTTTTTTTTTTTTTTTGAGGAAAGCATTAGCGTTGATTTAATGAAGTTATTCAGAGTTTGCCTCCAAATAAAATCTTTTTTCACATAAAAAGTAAACATCTGGTGATGAAGGCACCCTTTAACAATATATATTTTGTTCCAAATACCAATTCAAGGATTTAAAAAGGTTTAGAGCCAACAGGCTTTTGATAAAGACTACAAAGGAAGCTTTTACGTTTTTGGAGGCTCATAATTCTTTCCAGATTCTTTTAATCTCAATCCAGATGCATTCATTTTTTGGACTCTTGGCTCAAATACACAAGAAAATAAAATGCTTTTTAAGCGCAGCTGGGGATTCAAAGACCTTGCATTCAGCTGCAGGTTTTTTTTTTTTTTTTACAAAATATGATGTATTTGAAAGAGGCAAAACCATAACAAAAATGATGTTCACTGTCTATTTTTTCTCGTAATTGTTAGCACCTTCTGATGACTCTAAAACATTTCCTTCGTCTCAAAGATCCGCACCAGAGCCTGAACCCTCGTTATCCCATCCCTCTTACCGGACAGCCCCTTGGACATCACCGGCTCCCGCTCTGGTTGGATCGGCAGCGCGGGCGTCTTCAGCCTGGATCCGACTCCTGACGCGATGATCCCGGTGAGTAGCATCCAGAGCGCCCGGACTACCATCCTTCCGGTTTCACAGAAAAATCACAGTAAGGTCAGAGCTTCAGGGTTCGAATGTTACTCCAGTCTGGTTTCTGTGGGTTTCTGTGAGTGGGACTCGCTTTTATTCAGGGAAGGCGGAGGAGGAGGAGGCGGACCACCCTCCCGGGTCGCCTGCTTTATTCTCATCCATTGTCTTTTTTAACATTTTGCACCAATCAAATCGAGTTTTTTATTCTTGAGAGTTTGTTTCAGTTTAAAGATAGTCGACACTAAACACGCAAGACAGACTTTTCACGCATTACTTTGAGGATTTCTCTCAATGTTTTGAAAGCTAGTGTTTATCATCTCATAACCATCAAGAGTCAATAATTATATGTCCTCTACTGCTACAAATGATTGTTCATAAAGTCTTACATATATAAATAAATAAATAAATAAATACATATATTGGTGACTTTAGGGCATGCATGTGCCCTAGTGAACTTCTACTCGCCCCATGAAAATGATTGCGTCTATTTAAAAAATATTGAATATTTACATATATGTTGTTATGGTAAAGTCTTTCCTGCGCGCGCGAAAGTATTTCATTTAATAATGTTTTATTAATTCTGAAGCGCGGGTGTTAGTACTGCTTCCCAATCTGTTTCCTCAGCGGGAGCGCGCGCAAGCCCTTTTCTTGAAGACATGGAGGTTATTAAAAATAGTTCATCGCTAATGTCAGCTCGTTGAAAGAATATATAGTCCATCTGATTTTAGCTTGTAATCATCTGTTAATAACCAAGAAATGTGCCATGAATGAGTTTGTTCTCTTTGCTAATATAACTAAGGAATATCTGCAGGGATGTTCACATCATCAGCTCCAGGCCAATATTGAACACATGACACCTGACATAATGTCTGTAACGCAAATATATAAAAAGATGTTTCTTTCTGTACTGAGGAATAACTTAATCTTGACAATAAATCATTCATATATAATTGATGCAGTATTTGGGTTGGGGGGATGGGGGGGATATGAGGGGGCAATTTAACAGTGATTTGATTAGAAATTTCAACTTCTTGTTTGATAGCGAGAGGTAAACCTCAATCACAAAGCAATTAAACACGTTTATAACTGAAAAAAAAGATTTCAGTTCAGATTTTTAATATCATTGATTACTGATTTAATGAAATTAGCTACTTCAGGAATGTGTCCAAGTTTATCTCAAATATTCCAGAAAGAAAGGTTATGAATGAAGGCTTAAAAAGGATGTCTTGTAACACCCCAGATAGAGTTTCTGTAAAAGAAAGAATGTGTAAAATTATACCTGCAAATTTACAGGATTTGACATAAACTGGTCAATTACACAAAAGCTTTCCTAAATTAACAACCCACGTTTTATTTTATGGAATTATTTAGTACTATAAAAATTTAACTTAAAAACACATTTCCCATATTATTATAGTATATTGTTTTATTTAGTGATTTATTTCCCTTTTTTCAAGATTTTCATTTAAATGACAAAAACTAATTACGACAAATTTTTGACACGTTTTTTTCCTTTTTTATATTATATTTTATTACATAATTTATTTGTTATTTAATGTATAGCTAATGTAATTTCGTTGGAATACTCACCTACATTTAATGTAGTTAATTCAATTAAATAATTATTCGCTGCTATTAAAAAAGATATTTTCAAAGCTGTACATACATTTATTGTTATTTTATCTTGAATTTGATCGTCTGTTTTCTTAAATACAATAACTGTTAACACAATAAACTATAATTAAACACTTCTACTTTGTAATAAATGTTCATAGTTTATTATAGAAAACTCACAACTCTTATTTTTCCCTATCTCAATGTAAAAAAATACAGGTTAACCAAATATATGTTGAGAGGCTCACTGTTAATTATGCTAAATACAATGAATAAAGTGTGAAACTAAGCAGTAGCAGACACACTATTTGGGTGCACACAACACTCTTTCAGACACAACGAGGACACCTTTAAACCCAAACATGATCGGTTTGTAAAGGCTGAGATTTCAGCGAAGTTCTGAGATGCAAGAAGTATTTAGTTGTTGAGCGCCTGCTGAAATTTACTGCTACTTTTCTTAACAAACTCTCATGGACAGTCTCCAGGGTGCTGAACTTTAAAAAAAACTTTTTTAAGCGACTAACATGCCCTCTCTTGGTGCTAACAGGATTATTTATTGGGCACTCTTTATAACTAAACATAAACCATTTCTATTTGAAGTGTGTAAATGTTCCTGAATCTATTGTTTATTACATGTTTTGGAGTGCAGATGCCGGTTTTCTGTTGTTGACGGAATCTTTTTGGATTCGGGGTAAAATGTGGAGGGTTTTGGAACAATTGAAAGCCGATTTTGTTGATGGATTGTCAAAGAGTTGGTTGAAGGGGTTCGGTGACAGCTTGCTATGTTCCTTCTACATGAGGGCAGTAAGGTTTACACTTCTGTAAGCGACAGAAATGATCCTCAACATCTCTCCAAACATGATCCATTTGATCCCACTACGTTGATTGTGAGAGAGAAGATTGAAATAAAAGCATGTTCTTAACTGGGTCTCTTCTCAGAAAGGGTACAAAACAAGTGCAGTGCATTTAAAAAGACATGTTTAAGAATTAAAGAAACACTGTTTTGATGTGGACATGACTACGTTTTTAAGTCTTTGAACACAATCGTTATTTGAGGAAGGAACTAGAGAAAGTTTATCCTATTTTTAGGAGTCTGGAAAAAGGGAAAAAAAACTTTTGTTTCAGGGATGATATTTGTAAGGTTTTGTTAGATTAATTGCAGTTTTGTGAATAATAGTAGTTTTATTTCCATCACACAACATAAAAAGACATCTTTTCGCTGCTTTGGTTACCAACATGACCCGTTCAGACACTGGTAGGGAGTTCAGTGATCTAATTCAAAAGGCTGTGCCTCACAACAACTCCGCCGCTTGATTTAGGAGTCTGGCTTCCAAGTTTAAGTTTCGCTTGAAAATGTTGTGCCCCTTCCTAGTGTTACAGCTTGATTTCAGAGCATGGAATTGAGTCATTTGAAAAAAGTTACTGATGAAAGTTTGCATTAAAGCTACAAAATGCTTGATAAATGCAGAAACTGTCTTTTTGAAACCTTTAGCAAACTCTTTAAATCCAAATGCACTTGTAAAGAGCTTTCTAGTCTCCTGATACTTTCAGGTTCATTTATGTTATTGTAGGTCTTTCAGAGATCTTTTTGAGTATTTTCGGAAAAAAAATGCTTTTTTGGTTCATTTGAGGGGCGAAAATAAAGGTCTTATTGCTCTTCCTGAGAATTTTGTTGTTTCTAAAACAATTCTTCATCTTAAGGGACTGGTAGCAACCTTAAGTAGGGGGCCGTTAAAACATCTGGGCCTCAAGGAAATGATACGTACACCCCTAATTTTCAACCGTATACATAAAAGATTTGAAATGCTAAGTGAATTTTGTTGCGTTTTGGAGAGACACTTGGTCACTTGGTGTTTTCAGACTCAGAGTGACTCAACATGAGCTCTGGTAAAAATACTCATTTACAGTCCCAAGCGTGAAAAACTTTCAAAACGACCTTTTAGGCTGTGCAGATTATAAGAGTTTGTTGAGTTCTCTTTCTTCAAAAAAAAAAAAAGCTCAAAAACTGCTTCCTCAGGCAGCACGAGGCCCTCTTTAAACCCAAACATGATCCATTTGAAAAGGCTGTGCCCCGTGACAGCTTTACAGCTTGATTTCTGAGAACGTGCGTGGAAGATTTGGGGCTGTAATTGAAAGTCTCGGAGCTGATTCTCATTGTAATGTGTGCTGAAGCTCGGCCCCCTGCTCATCCTCAATCAAAGGCTGCACAGGGAGTCTTTATTTCTCCTCTATGTCTCTTGTATTCCTTTTATTTCTCAGGACGTCCTACAGCAGATGCATGAGAGGAACTTTCCTTGTCTTTCAGGAGAACAAAAAGAGAGAGCAGGAATGATATTTGACTCCCAGGAGCCACGAGAAGCTCTTTCTCTAGGCCAGGTTTGATGTCTGAAAAGGAGTTTCGTCCGGAACCATGTGATGAGCGGCGTTAGCATGGGAAGATCAAGGCTTTTGTTTACTGATAATTGATTTCCTTTCAGCTCATTAATGCCTCTATTTGCCTTTTCCTTTTCTGATTAACACCCCCAGAGCTGGCGGTGACTTGATTTGCAATCTCAGAATTATTATCAAGAAGCAGGTTCTTTGTATTTACTGTATTTCAGGGGCTGACTTTAAGTTACGGATTAGATCACTACACAGCTTCTTTAAAATAAAAACACAAATGTGGCAAAAATTACATAAATGGCTTCCTTGGCTTGTGTAAAGAAATCTCTTTCCAATCAAAATAAGTAATTCCTGTGCGAATCAGTTTAGAATAACAACTTATACAGATAAAAGACTGAGGTTAAAGGAGACAAAGCATAACTGGACCAAACATTCCACCTTTTAGTGATATCACTGTATTCGGTAAAAGGTAAATATAGAGAAAGTGAACATCTTTTATTTGCAGCAGTCAACGTGAACAGGACGTCAATTTTACTAGTTCTGAACCAAAAGACTTCATATAGATGTGATATGAACATCAATTTAATTTCACTTGTTTGGGGAGGAGTGGTGCTTGCATTGCAAATAAGACAAACAAACTAAGAGTTTTTATCTGGTTTATCTACAGCAACAGCAAAATCGCAGGGCTTATCTCAAACCACTAGGGGGCATTTAGTCAAATCTTAGCTTAAACTTCAGATTGTCATAACATAAACTAATTTGAAAAGAATTCATTAAAACCATTTTGGAAAAACAGCCAAGAAATTGTTTAACACAAAACCCAAATTCAATGTTTTCCAAACCAGTAGGAGGCAGTGTGCAGAAACTCTGCAGACAACAACATATATCACATACCAAGTTTGGTCTAATTATCTCAACAATTAAATTTTGTACATTTTATGTGTTCAAAAGTTCTCAGTAATCCTGAACTCTAACTAATTAAGATTTGTGTTTGGAGTTGTTGTAATTTGTGTTTGGAGCTGTGTGCTGCCATTTGTTTATATTAAGTGGGTGGACAAGCATACAAAACTTTTTATACCTCAAACATTTATACCTTTTTTATTTTATTGAACTTGATCGTAAATATCAATGATTCGTAGTAACAAATTGAAAACACAAAGAATTGCTTTTATAACCTCACAACTTGATTCACTCCTGTTTGGCCCTTTTACACCTGCTGCAGTGGCTTTTAGAATATAATTTAAGGTTCCTCTGTTTGTGTCAAAGCAAACACAGAGATCATTATCTGATCTCTGTTTCATCTGGGATCCTTTTTCTGTGGCTTACCCTTCAGACTGCAAATAATACAACTTTTAAAAACAGACTCAAAAGTTCTTATTACACTCTAAGGTTTCTTGAATCATTTGATGGTTTCATGGTCTTACCTCCTTTCATCATATGCCTTATTTTTGCCTTTGTGTAAATTTTAAAATATAAACTCTTTCGAGTAAAATTACTGTCTGGGGTTATTCATTTTATCTTAGGTCGAATTCTCACTTTTTACTTTTTTTTATATAAATTTAACACAAGATACAAAGTGGCACTTTACACTGTTTATATAGTCTGACCCTAACAGTTATTTTAAGTTTTAAGTTAACTCAATTCACTATTATTAGGCCTTCTCATTTATTTTACTCTTAGATTTTACTGTGTACTTACATGCTAAATTAGGCTCAGTTTAAGCTAATAAATACATTCTTTGTTTTGTTTTAGAATATAATTTTAGATCCTGAGAGGCCACATAAAAAGTGGCTTCTGGATGGCAGTCAAGATGAGTGTGCATAAAATGAGAGAGAGAGAGAGAGAGAGAAACAGAAAGAAAGAAAGAAAGAAAGTGAGTGTGTTGGAGTGATACAGAGATGAAGATAAAGAGAGAGTGAGAGATCTACTGTATTAGAGTGATAGAAAGAGATGAAGCTAAATGAAGAGAGAGAGTGAGAAAGCACTCAGGGTGATTGATTGTGTGTATATGTTCTCCACAGATCTATATGGAATGATATCATACTCTCATCTCTTAAAGTACATAGGGGGAGGGGCCAGAGGGATGAAATCAGAATAGTAATGGGGTGCGACAAGGCTCAAGCTGTTCTCTCGACCCTCTCTCTCTCTCTCCTCTTTCCTCTCTCTCTCTCTCTCCACTCTCTCTCTCTCTCTCTCTCTCTCTCTGGCAATGCGCCACGCCCCATTCTCTGATTGACATCCTGTCCTTAAAAGCTCACAGAGTTGTTTGAAGGGAGCTTTGCAGCCTGCTTTAATCTGGCAGCCAACAGTTACTTTAAAATAATCTACATCTGCTAGGTCTTACAAGTTAGCTCTAAAAATCTAACAACAATTTTGAATAACAATATCATATCAGAAATTCTTAAATGCTCATTAAAATGTCTAAAATATGTGTCAACCCAACAGTCCATTAATTATAAATACAGCGCTATAAGCAATCAAGGAAGGAATATAGGAAGACAGGGTAATGAAGAGGAAAATGAGTGAAGAAAATAAATAAGGAGGAAATAAGAAACAAAAGAACTTAAACTGAATGAATGGACAAAAGGAATGAGGAAAGGATGGGGAATGGAGGTGCTAGGATAGGAAAGAAGAAGAGAAAAGGAGGCAGGAAAAGACAGAAAGAAAAAAACATGAGATAAGAAAAGGAAGTAATTAAGAAGGATAAGGATATGAGGATTGATCATTGACTGTATATAACATGGATAGAGAAACATAGGAAACATGACCCTACTCATAGGTTTCTGGCAAAGTCAAATGAAGCTAAAAATGGGTGGAGCCAGTGCACGAAAACTCGTCTTCAGAGGCTGGACATGGCCGTATTGAAGGCGTCTGATTGGCTGAAGGTTTAGTTTTTATAGTGCTCATTTTAAAGAAATTCACCCCCCTCAGAGTGTTCATGAAGATCAAACGTAGCTATCTGAATCAACAAACCTATTGCAGCCAGGGGTGGAAACATAATTTTTTTTTTTTTCAGCTCCAAAGTTGGCCAGTTTTAACATTGGAGTGAATGAGAACTTGCTCTGCTTTGGAGTCAGCCTCAAGCGGCTGCTGGGGGAACTGTAGGTAAGGCACGTCCTATCAAGCTTCAAGTGGGAAAGTAGGAGGTTGCCCCTTGGGATGGACCAAGGGAAAAAGGGAAAAATGAAAAAAGGAAGAAATAAATAATGGTTGAGAGATAACTCAATAGGCACAATTCAATATAAAACCAGAGCTGGCCACAATCTACAATGCTAATTCAATGAACCACGCCCACATTTGAAGAGCCACGCCCACTTTGTTACACAGCTGTCAGGCTCCGGCTCACTGATTAATGATCACACTCAGAAGGGTAAGTGCACACATGTGGCATTTCCTTTAATCTGGGATTAATCACCCATCAGAGAAACATGTGTCGGGTCTTTTGAGCGATTAATTCCAGATTAAAGAAAATGCCACATGTGTTTCTCCCTCGTCCACTCATGTACGTCCCACGCAGAGTGAGTGTTTGTGTGTGCAGTTTGCATGCAGTGAGAAACACACACACACACACACACACACATACACACAGGGTAATCACAGAAGTGCTGTGTCCCCCATACAGACACTCCCACTAATCTCATTACCGCACACTGATACAAACACATATATCACCACACCTAGATGAGTGACATAGGTTACCATGGTTACTCCAGCCTCTCGTTTGTGAACAGTCTGATTGAAAATGACAAAAGCTGTGGTCACTGATGTGATTTGTGTCAATAGTTTGTGTTTCACTCAGATTACTTTTGAATTACTTTTACTTGGGTCTCAAGGAAGAGGGGGTCTAAGGAAGGGAAGAAGAATGGAAGAAGTAAAACACAGTGAGTTGCAAGGGGAAAATAGGTAAAGGAAGGAATAGAAAATAAAAACAAATGAAGGAAGGAATAAAAAACAAAGTGAGTTTGAAGGATGGAAGGAAGGAAGGAAGGAAAGAAGGAAGGAAGGGGGGATAAAAAATAAACAGAGTACCAGAAGTACTAAACAAAAGACAACAAACAAAGCAAGTTGCAAGGATGAGTGAAGGAAGAGGACATAAGGCAAGGCGAGGCAAGTTTATTTGTATAACACATTTCGTACACATTGTAATTCAAAGTGCTTTACATTGGAAACAAAGAATAAAAAGAAAGTACATTTAATAAAATCAAGCATAAAAAAGTGATAAAATCATAGTGATTAAAAACTGAAAATAAGAAACAAATGAAAGAGAGGAGAGGAGAGTAGCGAGAGAGAGGAGCTCTCAGAGAGAGCTCTCGGCGGAAGATCCCTAGCCTCAGCTATTCTCCACAACCGCGTACTCTACTATCGTCTCCTCATTATCTCTCTCTCTCTCTCTCTCTCTCTCTCTCTCTCTCTCTCACTCTCTCTCTCTCTCTCTCTCTCACTCTCTCTGGTGTGCTCCGGATACACCGCGTGGCTTTATTTCCTTCATTCATTGCGTTTATTATTGCATCATTAACATCATTATTACCGCCATTCAGAGGCCATCCCGAGCGGAAATGGCCGGGGGGGGGGGGTGTATGGGGGTGCTGTCGGGGCTGCAGTTGAAAACAAAATGCAAAATTACGGTTTTGAATAGGTTATGTTTGTTGTGCCCAATCATTTGTGGATGTTTTAGTGTTTTAGGGCAATCATGAACTACTTAAATAGGTAAAAATATCAAAAATATTTAATAGCATTAACTCGTTGTAAATGGATGAAATCCAATTACAAATAACTTGATAACATATAAAACAAATGTAGCACCTTGAAACCAAAACGTTCCAGCCTTATTTCATGCTCCGGATATTTTACAGTCTGCATTAAAGGGATTTTAAGAGAGTAATGAAAACGACATTATGTAGAAGCTATAATAAGGGTCTGATATGTGTTTAACTTTATCAAATGCATTAGGAAATATACAAATATTTTAGCATATATTTTTACATTTTTTGCATATTTTGAAATATGTTTGATGAAACTCGAAAATACAAAGAAACGTCAAAGAAATAAATGCGACTTGAGATATTTTCTTCTGTTTTAAAACGCTGAATCAAGCAGATTCGGATTCGGTGAGGAGGCTGCTGCAGGAGAGTTTACCGGCTGGTGCATCGGTAATGGAGTCTCATTATGCTCCGTTAGCAGACCTGTGAGACAGACCCAAACATCACAATATACACAAGCAACGCTCCGAGTGTGTATTAGCGTTTCCGAAATGAGTTCACAGGTACACTCGAGGGGGTGCCGGGGAGGGGGCTGTCACACCTCCGCATCCGCCGAGAATAGCAACCGATCATCGTCCATCAGGAGCTGCATGCAACTCATCATGAGGTGTGAACACGCGATTATGAACTCATCGAGAAGAAACAAACCAGCCGTCAGTCACCGGAGACGCGCGCGCGCGTGCATGTGGATTCCAGTGAGCTGTTTTTGCTAGCAGAGTGCAAAAAAGTTGTCCTGCTTCAGTGAAGACGAACTCAAGTACAACAAGTAAAGTTTCCCTTGTGTGGTGTTCATATTACTGTTACTCAAGCATTGCTCGCGGGTTCCTTGTATGTAATGTAAATGTTTAGGGGGGGTTATTCAGTGTGGCGTCATAAAAAATGTGTTCTGATATATGTTTTTTCTACCAACTATCTACCAACTTTACACTTTTACATGCCCCAGGTCGAGTAGACCCAAACACCTTGTAAGTAATATAAATGTTTAGGGGGGGGGTTATACAGTGTGGCGTCATAAAAAAATGTGTTCTGATATATGTTTTTTACAGAAAATGAGCCGAGGCCAGTGAATCTCAGTTTCAAATAATACTTGCTTTTATCATTTTTCTTTGGAACACAATCAACATATTGTGCCTATAGCTGCTATACCTTAACTCTCCCCTGATGTTTCGCAAAGGATCTTTTTAGATTAACTTTATTGAAGGGTTCCAATAATCTTATGTATATGTTGTTTTTGCATTCTGCTACATGACATCAGCTTCGGTACATGCATGCCGAATACAATCAATGCTTGTAAAACAATTTTAAAAGTATCCCAAACAGCATCAAGCGTAAACTATTTTTGGTTAGATTCTCTCTCAAACGGCTGATGTTCCCACAATTCTCTGCACCATAAACATATTCAAATAATAAGATTAAATGCAGATTTTTTAATGACATTTCAATGTGTAATGGTATATCAGTATGGTATATAAATTGTAAAATAAAGACAACAGAATGAAGTATGAAAGGCTAATCAAATGCAATCCACATCAGCACTCAAAATCACAAGATTGACTCACTTGAGCATGAATGAAAACTTTTTAATATGTTTGATGCTAGTTTGATTATGATTTTTCTGGTGTTTTTGAGCAGATAGTATTGTGAGAGATGGCATACATAATCAAAATCAGTTAAAAAAATATTTGTTTGAAGAAGGATTCCTTTCATCAAACCACACAGCACTTTCACGTTTAAAATTCAAACGGAATGTTCCTCAAACAATGTCATGAGGATATATTGAGCAATTTGCATTGAAAAGCCAAACAGATCCAAGAGAGGAAATGTGTTTTTTAACAAATCGTTGGTTATTGTCATCACCTGCTCACTTCTGCAATCAGCCTCTTGTGTTCGGGCAACAAACTGCACTTCAGCCACTTCCTGGTCTAAATCAAGAAGAAAAGCCAGAGGTTGCCCTTTGTTTACAAATACAGGAAAAACATTGTCCAATATTATATTTTTATAATAAAAAATGTGTTCTTCTCAGAGCAGTGGTTCCTGCATGACCTTGAGACCTCGGAGAGCCATGAATGCTGGTTATATGTGAAAAGCATCAAACCCACAGTTGGCTGTTCCCACGAAAGGCTCGTTAGTTCTTGACACTCAAAAGTTAGTTTTTCTCACTTAAACTAATTGAAAATCTTCTGTTTCTGTTCGCCAACACCTGAAGAAGTTCACAGCTCACTAACAGACAGGAGCTCTGCTTAAATCCACATGCAAGTGTGTTTTCTCTTGGAATCAAGATGAGGTTAATGTTTACACTTGTTTAAATCAGAGCTGGGTGCAAATTAAACTAGTTCCAAACCTCCTGGAGATTCTTCCACCTCTGAAAAAGAAGAGAGCAGGGGATCATTTCATTGTATGCTCAGCTGAGGAAACGTGGGTCTATTTAATGCTTTAAAGAGCTTTTCTCTTGTAGATTTAGAAAAAGGTGTTGTTTAAAGTGCACATTAGAGTTCCAATGAAAAGGCCTTTAAGTGCAATTAGATTTTTATTTATTTATTTTATGTCAGTCTGTATTGATTATTGTCTTTATCTTTAAAGTAGAACAACTCGACAGAAACTTACCTGTTTCTGAGAAAAGGATTTTGGCATGATATGACATGAAATTATATAAAAACATATGGTATTATAAATGTAGGGCTGTAAAACTGGTCTCGTTTGCTCAAAAAGTCGCCATTTATTTTATCAAATAAGTAGTTAAACAAGACTTAATACATGTTCAGGGAATAGCTTTCTAAATCACTGAATGTCATAGTTAAATTTATTTCTGTGATTTAAAGTACATGGACAAAAAGATTACCAGGTTATGTTCAAGAACATAAAGTGCATTTATATTTCAAAATGGACACACATACTAAAACTACACACATTCTGAATGTTTTTCAGTGCTGTAGTTCCTCAAACTTCTGAATCGTGTCCTTCACTGAGCTGAACCTTACATCCTGCCTCCAGCGCCCAGGTCCCGCCCCTCTTGGCCGCTGATAGGTCGAGCTCCTGCAGAGGAACACGTGATTAGGTGGTGGTATTCCTGGGCGGACCTTGAGTCTCCCCTCGCCCAATTGAAGCGCGGGACGGAGAGGAGTGCTGAAGTGGGCGGGGACAGCAGCCAAGCATTCCTGAGTGACAGCATTGTGGAAGGTGATAGAGGCTCCGCCCACATTTAAAAACACGCCCACTGTTTTCATGTTTGGGGGAATCGATGTGAGGAGCTCGCTGCAGATGTCAGTCACAGCATGAAAGGTGGTGCCACGCCTCTCCAGCCACCAGCCGCGCCCATCATGTGATGAAACTACTCCTAGGGTGGAAACATGAACTTTTATGAATAATCGATCTGGAAACATTTGAATAGACTTAAAATAAAATCCCAACTATTATTCAAAGAGGAAACTCTTCAACATAATGTATTTATTTAAAAGCGATATACAATAGTAAGAAATTACTAAATTGGCCAATATGAAGCATTTATGTTTTTCAGATTAGAAATACAGTTGAGAAAATACGATTTATGGAATGAATGCTATTCCTTTAAATATTTAAAATCAAGGGTTGGGAATAAAAAAATGATCTGGAAGTTCACATTATGAACAGTAGAGGGCAAAAGCACTTGCCTCTTTCGCTCATCCCTCTCTCGCTCTCGCTTTCTCCTCTCTCTTCTATCTACACTCTCTCTCTCTCTCTTTTCTCTCTCTCCTCTCTCTTCTATCTCCTATCTCTTATCCCTAGGGTGATTATGGTCTTCGGACTTCTTTCTGGTTTGTCTTGTACAATTTGACAAAAAAATAATTGTGGACCTGGCGTCACGGTGGCGCAGTGGGTAGCACGGTCGTCTCACAGCAAGAAGGTCACTGGTTCTAGGCTCGGCTGGGGCAGGTGGCATTTCTGTGTGGAGTTTGCATGTTTTGCATGTGATCGCGTGGGTTTTCTCCGGGTGCTCCGGTTTCCCCACAAGTCCAAAGACATGCAGAATAAGTGAATTGAATAAGAACAATTGCCCATAGTGTTAAAGTGTGAATGTGTGTGTGAATGTTTCCCAGCGATGGGTTGCGGCAGGGAAGGGCATCCGCTGCGTAAAACATATGCCAGTGAGTTGGCGGTTCATTCCGCTGTGGCGACCCCGAAAGGGAATAAAGCCGACATGAAAATGAATGAATGAATGAATAATTGTGGACCCCTGAAGTACATCTTCTGTGTGTATGTGTTTTCTTACCAATCCTGTAGAGGGTGCTGTTGCAAACATCCACCTCCCAGTAATACTGACCCCTGCAGATGTAAACAGTAGCACACACTTCAGGGAGATTTCCTTGGTCACATGGCCTGGCCATCGTGACGGTGAGAGCAGAACCTGAGAGTCGAAGTGACCAATTACAGGAGGACGAATCCAGAGTGAAGACTAAACCTGCAAAAGTGAGTCCAACAGAAATTTATCAGTTGACTGATAGACAGTGTTTTCATTGGTAGACAGTCTTAATCACCTGAAACCGATTGCTCCATTTCCTCCTCAGATAGATCCACACTGCCATCTGGAGGAGACAGAGTAACACACGTCTGACAATAATTAAGCCTATCTTACAATTGTACACTAACAGTTTAGGCAAATAACTCACCAGTCTCCCAACTCCTTTCCTCATGTCTCCATTTTACAGCGGGGTCAAGGGTCACCGTGGGGTCATAGGCCAAACAAGTGAGAGCAGATGACCAGTCAAAGCACGGCAGCTCAACTCTGTGATCACAGTTTGGGCAGAAAACGGTACATACCGGGTGAGGGGAAGAACTCATATTTTTAATTCCGCCTTCTAATGAGATTTCTCCCTTGACTCCATGCACATATATAGATGGTAATCCCTCTACTCCACTCGAAGTAAAAGAGGCCACATCTCGGACTCCTTCCTTGTCAAAAGAGCCCACTCCTCTATATCCCTCGTGAGATGAAGAGAGATATTTCACCTTAACTCCACCCTTTGATGGCGAGAGTTCTCCCTTGACAATGCCCGCATTATAATATGGTTGTCCTATTACTCCACACTTTGTAAATGAGGCCACATCCCTCACTCCATCATCCCCTCTGAACATGAACTTGACTGCACTCTTAGATGATGAGACCTTTTCCTTAACCATGCTCTCATGCAAAAATTGTTCTGCCTTTACTCCAAACTCAGTAAAAGAGGCTCTGACTCTGCCCTCCCATGAAGAAGTCTCTCGTCTGAATCCTCCATGAGATGAAGAGTAGGGCATCCTCTTGACTCCCCCCTCAGATGAAGATTCCCCTTTGTTCACGCCACCCACAGACAGAGTGATCTCTTTCTTGTGCCCACTTTGAAAATCAGGAGCAATGCACTTGACTCCACCTTGTCTGGCTGAGGACACGTCCCTTGCTTCTTCATGAGACAAAGAGGATTGTTTCTCTGTTTCGTCCTTGAATGAAGTGTCCATATTCTTGACTCCAGCTACAGGAGAAGTTGAAGGTGCAGCGATTTCTGTCTGAGTGGAGACAACTTCCTTGACTCTACACTGAAAAACTTTATTGACTCCGCCCTGATGTTCAGTGTTGTACATACACGGAGAAATAAGAAACTAAGGGAGCTCAATGGATGGCAGGACATAATGAAATAAGAAACGAAGGAAGAGAAAATAATTGTAAAAAATGTAAGGGAAGCAAATAAAGAAGTTAGGAAAGAAATAAAGGTGTAGTGGATTGACGGATGAGACATAGAAGGAAGAAAAGAAGGATGAAAGAAGAAAGAAAAGGGAAGAAATGTGGAATGAAAATGGAACCTGAAAGAAAGGAAGGAAAGAAAGAAGGAAGGTGGAGAAGAAGGCAAGATGGATGGAAGCGGTAAAAGAAAATGAAGAATCAATGGAAATGGAAATTCAGATGGAGGAAATAAAGAACTGAGAAAAAATGTCGAAAATGTAGAAAAATTTAAGGAAGAAAGTTGGTAATGTGAGAGGAAGGAAAGAAAGCAAGTGAAAAGGAAAGAAGAAAAGAAGTAAGAAAAAGATGAACATAAAAAATGAGGGTTGAAAGTAGAAAGGGAAAGCAAGGAGAATAAAATGAAGAAAGAAGGAAAATGTAGGGGGAAGGAAAGAAAGAAAGTGAGAAAGAAGGAACAAAAGAAAAAACTAAGAAAGTTATTATTTTTTAGAATTGGGGATGAAAGGAAAAAGGGAAAGAGAAGATAAAATGAAGAAAGAATGAGTAATGTTGGACGAAGAAAAGTGGGATGAAGGAAAGAAAGGAAGTGAGGAGGAAAGAAGGAAATAATGAAGACAAATTTAACAAAAGAAAGGGCAAAGAGGATAGTGTAAAAATTGCATTAAAAAAGGATAAAGTAATTTGGAATTAATGTTGTAATTATCGGAGACCTCAGATACCAATTTAACACAAGTTAATTTGTTTCTTTGAAGTATATATGTGAAGTCTGTAACAATCTATATTTATATTTCTGTAAAACATATTACCTCAACAAAATTGATTGCTGCAAAACCCACTGTTTATGACACGAATGTTTCAAATAACTCCCCTCACCGTTGAGGCGTGTTTAGATATCTGGTGTTTTTGTAACGCATGTTCTGTGGAAGCATATGAGAGTGATATACAAATAATATAAGGTAAAAACATGCTATATATTTTTTCTTCATGAGAAATGCACGGCAGCAGGATGTTCAGATTATCTTCTGTAGGAGTTTTGAATAGTACTGGCAACAAAATTTTGACAAATTTAAAGGATTGCTATTGTGAGCTAAATTAGGTAGATATTAGTTTAAACTAATAGACTTATTAAATCTGGAGCTGGATCATTTACATTACATTTACATTTATACATTTGGCAGACACTTTTGTCCAAAGCAACTTACATTAGGGGAAAGAAAATATGCAATCTGTAACAGTTTTTTATAGGAGGTGTTCCCTGAAGAGAAGAGTTTTCAGTTGCTTTTTGAAAGCACATAGAGTTGGTACAGATCCAGGTTTCAGTCTCAACTTCATTGTAAATGCAGGGCTGCTCATTTTGTGTTTTTAACTGGAGGAAATGTGACAACAAAGAGGCGGCGTTAATGTTAATATAATGGGAGGGCTTTACAGTGTTTGACATCATTTATGAAGAGTTTCACATTTGCTCATTCTCAGGGGGGCATTTGTTGTGATTAAAATATACCTCTGGTTGGATTTTTATTGTTTTAAGGGTGATTTGTACACGTTTTAAATAGCATCTGAGATCTCCTTTGAAGGAAAGAAAGAATTAATAATGAAGGAAGGTAAAAGTAGGGAGGATGATAAAATGAAGAAAGGAAAAAGTAATGGAGGAGGACTGAAAGAAAAAGAAACAGAAGAGGACAGAAGAGAGATGTTTTAAAATGTTATGTTTAAGTAAAATATCAGATTTTTATGTTCCATATGGCCCCATATTCCGCCTCTCTCTCTATCCCCCTCTCACTCTCTCTCTCTCTCTCCCTCTCTCTCTTCCCTCTCTCGCTCCCTCTCTCTCTCTCTCTCTCTCACTCTCCCTCTCTCTCTCCCTCTCTCTCTCTCTCTCTCTCTCTCTCTCACCCTCTCTCACTCTCCCTCCCTCTCTCTCTCTCTCTCTCTCAGCGCGTCGGTGCCGGTGTCTCTCAGAGCGTCTCTCTCCCCCGTGTCTCCGGTGCACGGTCTCCGCGCTCTCTTCTCTTTCTCAGGTGAGTGCAGCAGGTTATCAGAAACAGTCTGTACATGTGTGTGTATGGTGTGTGTGTATGGTGTGTGTGTGTGAGTGTGTAACACGTGTGCGAGTGCGTCCGTGAACGCGGGATCTGTCAGAAGTGACAGAAACCCCAAAATGATTCGTGTTTTTGTTGAGAACTAAGTGGATGTTCAGGAAGGGCTTTGCTGAGCTTTTATGTTGAATCTATCGTGAAGGAAACTCTTTAAAAAGGCTCTCAGGTGAGCAACGCGGGGTCAGATCATCGCCACTGAACTCCTATTTCGGAGAACTTCTTGGGGAAACAATATCCGGAAACAGGATTAGGACCCGAAGAAGATGTCAATTTGTCTGTTTTTTAGCATATTATGCTGGGATTTGTAAAATATAGTTATGTAGCACATATACGGGACGGAGAGTGACTGGCTCCGCTCAGCTCGGGGGTTCCTGGTTCGATTCTCGGTGGGGAGAAGTTGCCTGTTCGCCATAAACTTGTGGATGTCTTCTCCTGTGGGATTCAATTTCTGCCACAACTCATAAACAAATAAAATACAGTATTGTTAAACAACTGCGTTGCCTAAAGCAGAGAGAAGTATTCGCTGAGTGAGACGGTAGTGTAAATTTAACTCTTAAATTGTTGACCATTAACCCTGACACCTCTTTTTATTGCATGCTCTGACTCATTGACCTGCCTTTTTGACCTTAGAATTGTTTTATTGTATTTCTTAATTTAGTATTTAGTTTCAATGATTTGTATGAAACAATACATGAAAACGTAGTCAGGTCAGTGAGTTAAGTTGTTGTTTTTTATAAATTTTCAAATCGTTGACAATAAGTTCATGGATTGATTTTTTATTCTTAATTCGTTATAAAAAATATATATTTAATAGATTTACCTTTATGTCTACCTTTATATTTTTAATCAGCTACCTTTTTATTAATGGATACATTTATTTTATTTTTATTTTATTTGAATACTATTTATGATGATACATCAATTTCATTTATGTTTTTTCTTAACTTGTTAATTTTTTATATTTCATATATTTATCTTCATTTATACATTTATTTATTTATTTATTAATACATTTCTTTATTTATTCATCCATCCATTCAAATTCTGTTCGGCTTAGTCCCTTGATCTGGGGTCACCACAGCAGAATGAACCAGAATGAACTTATTCAGCATGTGTTTTACGCAGTGGATGCCCTTCCAGCTGCAAACTATCACTGGGAAAACAGTCCTATTCCTATTATTTCTTATTCATTTATTTGACTATTCACTCATTCATCATATAACATCTATTATTAGATTGCTTGTTAATTTATTTAATTTGGAGCTTGTGTTGGTGCCCGTATCAAATAATCAAAATCAAATCACAATTGCTGATCAATTAAAGATATGTCTAATATTTGTATTATTATTAATGCTGACTCACAACATAAAAGTGCATCTTTATAGAGAGCAGACATGCTATTGCTGTGTTGGTTTCTGTACAGAGAGAGCTTCCACTTTATTACTTCAAAACACACATCTGCACTGGAAATTGTTTCAGTTTTATCGTCCGAACACGGCATGTTCATCTTTGAACACAATGCACAGCTGGTCCGAGTCTCTGACAGGTGATTGGGTGGAAAACAGGATTTATTTGATAGAATTTTATGAGCTGCAGTCGAATTGTGATCTTTGTGCGCATGAGTGAGTGTGTGTTTGTGTGTTTTATTAATTTATTTGACGGCCGCTAGTCCACTGATTGGTCAGTGGAGTAAAAGCTTTCTGTATAATTGAGTTAGTGTCCCTGTGCCTGGCGCCACCACTGAAAAGAGAGAGAGAGAGAGTGTGTGTGTGCGTGTGCGTGCGTGCGTGTGTGTGTGTGTGTGTGTGTGCTCTGGGAGCAGTAATTTTAATTTCTTGTTTTAAATACAATGAGCATTTAACTGGAATCCCTAAAGGATCTGTAAACAAGTGAGCGAGAGATATAAGACCACATGTACTCAGAGTCTGAATAAATGTGTGTGTGTTCGCGTGTGTACGTGCGTGTGTGTATGTTCATGTGTGCCTGTGTGCATGTGTGTGTGTGCATGTGTGTGTGTGCATGTGCGCGCGTGTGCGTATGCATGTTCGTGTATGCGTGTGTGTGTGTGCGTGCATGCGTGCGTGCGTGTGTGTGTGTGTGTGTGTGAGAGAGAGAGCAAGAGAGAGAGAGACCTGATGAATGATGGTTTGAATAAGGACTGACATCCTACACAGAAACACCTCTATACACCAGGTCTGTGTGGTGGGGATGCTCACACACAATAACAAGTGTAAAGAATGCAAGCCTTCTGTCCACCATTATTGTTGCTGTTCTTACACACAGCGAGAGAAACACTTAAATAAAATTAAGATGTTTTGAAAAAACTTTTCCCACCACAATTTACAATATTTGACCACAAGAGATCTCAACAAACAAACTTCTGGCAATGTGCTTTTGTTACAGATGCTACGTAATTGCATGAGATGGTCTTGACTTTGATGGTTTGTGACCTCAGCTCTACCCAAATCTTAACATTGTCCCCTAAAAGTTTGTGTTTGTGCACGCCTTTAGCTTTAGTCACTATGATAAGGAACTTTCGATGATCAAAACACACTAAAACAACAAAGTACAGAGAATCTTTAAGTGTTGCATGTGAGTCTGTAAGCACAATTCCAAAGAAAGTAAGTCACAAGAGTCTCTTCTATTTCAGGCTGTTTTATCCATTTATGCACATACGCATCCTCATCCAAACTCTACTATGACAGTTTAACTTAAGTTAAAATTGAGTGGTGGTGTGATAACTGAATGAACCCTGCAATGGACACATATTAAATAATCGATAACAAATCATGTTTTGGCCAATGTTAAATATTTACTACCTTTAAAGTCTTAATTTTTGGATTTTATATTAAATAAAGTTACAGATTTTCTGGAGATAGCCAATTCTACCTTGTGCCTTTTTTTCAAAGAATAATTGGAATACGAAGAGAATTATAGTTATAAATAATCTCACTTCTTAGATTGGTGTTTCTTCAGAAGATTTGACTTGACATTCTCTTCAACAGTCTTGAAGACTCAGAACTATCTATCGCCATTTGTCAGATTGAATGTTGTTATATGTACTTATGCACTTGTATGTTAGTTTTTAGATTTCATTTTAGAGCACCTGGTGAATTCAGGTCTGGGGAAGGCAGAGCTGGCGTTCTTTATGAAGGGAAGGGGTAGCCAAGTCAGGTATCCCAGAGGACTTTTGAGCTTCTATTTTTCAGAGCCAATAAAATAAAATTGGACAGTTCTATCAGCTCTGATATGTCAAAAGGATCAGTTTCTCAGGTTATGACCTTTCAAAGTCTGGTTCTTGTGCCTTCTCCTTTATATAAAAGGTGGGGTTTATGACCTGTACCACAGCCAGTCGGCTTTTAAAAGAGATAAACAAGCCTTGTCCCAAATCTGTCATGAGACCAGTAAAAACATCAAATCTGAAATAAGAACGGTTAGTGAAATGTTCAGTTCAAACATATGTTTATGTTCTCTGAGTTCCCGCTCATGGTTTCCTTCAGCTTTTCTTCTTTAGGTGGTTGTTCTCTCCCCTCTCTCACATGCTGAGAAGCTTCTGGTAAAACCATCAGCGGTGAGCGTTCCCTGCAAACGGATCCAAGATCAATTTTCATAATCGCCCTGAAGCCACAGTCACACAAAAGCTACCTATGAGCTCGCCCTCAGACAGGAAGTGTGAGTGAAAGGAAAGATTGGAGAAAGAGAGCAGAAATCTTTTAAACAGACACAAACGTTCTCTCCCTTTCTTTTTGAAGTTGCATGTCAAAGTCTGCACGATCGATCTGTCAAACTTTTTCCTTTCCTTTTGTTTCACTCAACCTTGTGTTTGTGTGTTGTTGTTTTTTAAAGTAGTGCTAGAGATTTGATGCTGTCTTTGGACAGAGAAACTGATACACAGCTAGCTCCATTAGATGCTCTGCTTCTCTGCACGAGCTTGTCTGTCTCGCCATTTTCATGCTGTTTAACAGTGTGTGGCTGATGGATTGAATGAGAGAGATAGAGAGAGAGAGAAAAAGAGAGAAGGGAAGAGAAAAGAGGATAAGATAGAGGAAAGGAAAGAGGAGATAAAGAGAGGATAGAGGGAGAAAAGAGAAGGATGGGAGGAGATGATAGAGGAAAGGAGTGAGAAGAGATAGAGAGAAAAGAGAAGGATAGGAGAAGAGGAGAGAAGGGAAAATAAAGGAAAGGAGAGAGAAGAGGTAAAAAAGGAGAGAGAGAAAAGAGAAGGATGGGAGGAGAAGAGAGAGGAGAAGATATAGGCAAGGAGAGAGAAGAGAGAGATAAGAGGAGTGACGAACAGAGAGAGATACTAAATTTGCTACTTTCATTCCTTTTATCAACAGGTCACGTCCACATAAAAACACACTTTGACCCCAGCATTCTTATAAGGGGTCACAGGACATGCCCTCTGTTTGACCCCGTGACCTCTTCAACATGTTTCACACCTTCCCGAATAAATCACGAGCGCAGTCGCTGAGCATGGAGAAAACCTACTCCTTAACCGCTCACTACGACGACTTCCAGGAGATCAAGTACACCAGCAGCACGCTCAGCAACGGATTGAGTCTGCACCTGAGCGGATCCTTGGAACGAGGCAAAGGTGGTCGTGGTCCAACAGGAGGCGGAGCCAACGTCAAAGTCAACAAACGATGGAGTCGTCGTGAAATATGCCTCCTCTCGGCGCTTATCTTTGCTGCAGGATTGTGTGTGATTCTGGGGTGCATGCTTGCGCTCAAGTTTCTGTCGTTGGAGTCTCAGGATCCTCAGTGTCGGCAGGATTGTGTGAAACGCCGGTCACTGTTACGTGCGGCGCGGCTCGTACAGGCTAACGTGGACCCTAGCGTACAGCCCTGTCATGACTTCTACAGCTTTGCCTGCGGAGGGTGGCTGCGGAGACATGGGATCCCTGAGGATAAACTGAGTTATGGGATCATTACGGAGATAGCGGAGCAGAACCAGGAGAAGCTACAGCGCCTCCTACTGGAGCCGGTGAGGAGAGACCAGCCACACAGCGCGGAGAGGAAGGTAATCGAATCAGTATTTTAATTTTTGTTTATATATTATCCAGGGATTAGAAGACAAAGTTTTTTTATTCACACCAAAAATATCAGATTTCTCTCTAAAAATAAATTTAAATAATATTTCTCCGTATAATTTTTGTGCGTGTTTGTGTCGCTATAATGTTTATTAGAAATAACTTGAAATTTACTTCTTCTAAAATATCTCTTAAAATATTTATTTACTGATATTTATCTGTTATTTCAATATTTCTTAAATGCCACATTTCTCTTTTTAAAATCTTAAATGTAATAAAATGTTAAGGTATTTCTATCAAAAATTGTATTCACAAAAGGCTGTCTTTTCATGGGAAAATGTATTTTAAACAAAACAAATTAATATTTACTATTTTTGATTTTTATTCAAAACTCCAATTTTTGTTACAAATATCTAAAAAGTTCAATTAGCGTTTTTTATATACAAAGTTGTGTTTGTTAAATCAATTAACAATTTGTTCACATATTATATTCTACAATAACATTCCAGTTAACAATATTTATTTTAAGTATATGTATTTAAATTGTTCTTATTTTGTAATATTACTTCAATTAAATTGTAAAAATGTCCTTTACTTTTTGACTGAATTTAACTTACATTTTCATCTTTCAAAACACTTCATACAATAACAGCCTTTTTTTTTTTTTTTTATAGTAAAAAATCCTTCAGCAAATGTGTCTTCGTCCCATTCAGGTAAAAGATTTCTACCGCTCCTGCATTAACATCAAAGAAATTGATCGTCTGGGGGCGGGGCCTATGACAGAGGCGATCGACAGCTGTGGAGGTTGGGACTTGTCTGGAGCTCCCCCCAGTGGTGCAGGATGGGAGAGTGGCTCTGCCCCATCGCGTCCAGACTTTAACGAGATGCTGTATAAGACACAAGGAGTGTACAGCACATCTGTGTTTTTCTCTCTCACCGTCAGCTCCGACGAGAAAAACTCCTCACGGAACACCATCCGGGTCAGTGACTCCACATCGAGAGAGAGAGACCCAAACATAGACTCGTACATTATTCCCTCTCAGTCGTGTTTTGATCCCCCTGAGTCAGAGATTATCTCTTGTGTGATTTATTGTTACTATGTTAGATGAGTTATTTATCTCTTCGTGTGGTTTCAGATCGATCAGGAGGGCCTGACTCTTCCTGAAAGAACTCTCTATCTGGGGCAGGATGAAGAGAGTGTGAAAGTGAGACTGTCTTTTTGTTTATCAATCTTCTTCCTCATCTATCTTTCCTCCCCTCCTTTATCTTCCCTTATTGCCTCCTTTCTTTGTCTTTCTTTCTTCCATCATCTTTTCTTCGTGTTTTGCTAAATCTCAACTCTCTTCTCTCCACTAATCTCATTTTCTCTAAAGTATTTACCTCTCGTTGTTTTTTCTCTCTTGCCTTCTCCTCATCTTGTCCTCATGTCATTTTCTTTTACTTGTCTTGTCTTGTTAGTCCTATCCTCTCTTAATCTCTTTTCTTCTCTCTTCTTCTCTTTTTCCTTGTTGTCTCTTCTTTCCTCTACTAATCTCTTTTCATGTTTATTCTTTCCTCTTCTCCTCTTCGTTACCCTTTAGTCTCTTCTCTTCTCTTCTCTTCTCTTCTTTCTTATTGTCCTTTTCTCCTAACCTCTTTTTGTTTGTCTTTTGACTTGCCTTCTCTCCTCATCTCTTTTCTTGGGTCTTATATCTTCTTTTTTCTCCTCTCCTCATCTCCTGTTTTCTATTCTCTCCTGATCTACTTGTATCCCCTCTCCTTTTTCATCTCTATCTTGTCTCTCATTTCTTCTTCTTCTTCTTCTTCTTTTTCTCCCACTTTTGTTTTATTTTTCCCTGTCTCTTTTCTTCTAAATCTCTTGTATCTTTTTCTCTAAAACTCTTCTCTTCATTGTTCTTCTCTCCTGTCCTCCTCTTCTGATCTCCTCTTGTCTCTATTCTGATTTCTTGCTTTTTTGCTTCTCTTTTCATCTCTCCACCCATTTTCTCCCCTTACTGTATCTCATGTCTTCTAATCTTCTCCTATTCTTGTGTCTTCTCTTCTCTGTTCATCTTGTGTTTTTCATTTAATGGTATTATCTTCTCAAAGGTTACTCCACTAATTCACTAATTTAACCAGAAAATTTGGAATTTGATGAAAGACGGCTCCAAAAAAGGAGGGAAAATTATATTTTTTTGTTATTCTGGCCCCTTCTGTCTGTCAGTCTGTCTGCCATCTGTCGGCCTCTCTCCACGAGTCACATGGCTCATTGATGGTCTCACAGCTGCCGTCTCATAGCGGCCGTGGGTTAGAAAGTTGGAAAATCCTCTTTTAGAGGCACAAACGGCTCGTAAGTGGCCTCTAAAGTCACTCCCCGATAGGGAACGAGGGAATATTGAGCAGCCTGAGCATTCGATGCAGCCGGTGAGCTCACAGCAGGTCATTGTCATGCTTCGATGACATCACAGCTGTGCTAATCTAAAGCGACGAGCGGTGAAATCTCACACAGCGATCAAAGCAAGAGTCACTAATATCAGAATAAAACATGCTAGGGTCACAGTTAATGCCAAAACAAACTGATGATTGCATACTCAAATAAGAAAATGGAAAAAAGTTTCTGTCTCTTGTTGCTATAAAAAGGATGCTTTGAAATGGAAGTCGTTGTTTTGTGAGCATCTCCGAGCTGCAGGGAACAACCCAAGTAGGTGTCCCTGACAGCTTGGCCTAGACTGGCCCAATACGCATTCAATACTGGGTCTACTTATCTTTGAGTGCCCTTGAACAACTGTAATTAACAATCACTTAAGCCATTTAATTACAAAAAAAGAAACATGTGAGCCAAGATAGTAATGCTTAGCAACAACCACTCTCTAGAAACTCTCCAGTTTAGGATGTCTCAGTCCTGACGTGTTTTAATTCCAAGGAAAAAGGGTGACTTACAGTTTATTTTTTTAACTATTATTTTTCAGATTCTGGCATCCTATAAAGCGCTGATGGATAGATTGCTGAGCATGCTGGGAGCTCCGAATGCTACGATTAAAGCCAGAGAAATCCTCGAGCTGGAGACCAAACTTGCAAACGTATGTCCCTAGGATTTGAAGAATGATCTTTTAGTTTCACACATACTCATCCTTCAGTGAGTTGAGAAAATATTGGAGAAAAAAACACTTGATTATCCATTTAGTATGCAATCAATCAAGTGTATCAGTGGCCGTGGTGTATTTAAGTGTTAACTAATATCCTCTCTGATTTTAGATCAGTGTGTCTGAGTATGAGGAGCAGAGGAAGGATGTAAGTGGCATGTACAACAGAATAACTCTCAGACAGCTGCAGAAGATCGCTCCCAGTGTGAGTATACGCCCTCTCATAATCATTTGTGTAAAAAAATTGGCGTTTTTATTACTAGTACTCACCAAAATCTGACATAAACTTGTAGAAGAGGTGTTGCTTATCAACAGGCTCGCAATATTATCCATAGCTGGTGGATTAAACATCTGTGCTTTAGACCATTTTGTACTTCTGTTCACTTAATTAGAAATGTGTGTAATTGATGATCACTGTGTTTTAGTTGTGTTTAACTTTTGCCGCATGTATTTAGTATTCTGCAACACAAAAGAGTTTTGATAAAAGAGCGCATACAATTTGCAGAGTCTAAGTGACCAGCTTGTATCAGATTTAGCAGAAAAAGTTATTTAATCTACAGATTAGTTTAGCATATAACAGATTTGGTTCAGAAAGTGAGATTTATTGTTTTAACAATTTAGAAAAACTGTAATGTGTGTCCTACTGAAAACAGCAAGAGTTCACTTGGATAATACTTTTTCTTTAGTTAGTAAGATAAGCTATGTCCAGCTTTAGTGTTAGTTTAGTAGTGATACAAGGGTTTCAGGCACAAGTCTGAGTATGATATCCCCAGCAAGGAATGACTTTTTTTTTATAGAGCTTTTTCATTTAAGGCTCACATGATCAAATACTTGTGCACATTTTGGTAATGGACATACTATTTCTCCTTATTCATAAGCATACCTTCAGATTGATAATGTTCAAGAAAACTGATTTCCCATGTGTTAGTAGTGTCTGTTATCAGCCTCTTATCAGGCTAGTTTAATATGAAACATTGTTGAGTGTGTAACACATCATAAAATCTTGTTTCAAGAGCTTTGTCAATGACTCTAATAACAGTAATTAATTAATTCATTCATTCATTCGGTTATTTTCTTTTCGGCTTAGTCATTTTGACTCTAATAACAGGAGTTGATTTAAAAACAAAACTAGAAGGAGAGTTAAATGTTTGATTTCAGTTTTCTGTGGTTTCCTCTGTTAGTTCAACTGGAAGCGTCTCCTGGAGCGGATCTTCTCAGAGAGCTTTTCAGAGGATGAGGAGGTCGTTCTTCTGGCCTCGGAGTACATGCAGACCGTCTCCAACATCATCAAAACTACCTCCAAACGGTGAGACACGACCCTCACATTACAAGAGAGAACGAGAAATTTAAATATAGAGATTAACAAAGTTCTAAGTGGAAGAGATGAGTTGGATTTCTCCTCTCTTTCTTAGCAAAGATATCAAATCCATTTCTGTAATAACACCTCACATCCCATAATATCCTCACGACGACCCCTTCCTCCATAATCACTGTTATTAAAATCACCATGACGACCCGGGGCTCTCAGCCAATCAGCTTTGATCTGGACGCCACGGGTAAAGAGACTCAGAGAAATGACTTTTATTCTGCTCTTTGTTCTTCTGAGGCTTCTCGTGCTGTTTTCTCCTCGTGCTTTTGTCTCTGCAGGAAGGAAAGCATTTTCTCAGGAACATTTTTTTTTCTGCCTCGAAGAAACAGAGACCTGTGCCTCTTCATTGTGCTCAAGTAAAGATTAAATGAAGGTTCTTTTTATCATGTGGCTTCAAGAGATTTTGCTTGTTCCCATTCACCACTTATTTGGTGTCAGCAAAAAGAAGAAATATATTAAATAACTTCAGTAAATGAAGTTTCACCTAGCCCTTCATGATGCGTTTACATTCATCATCTTAATAACTTTTATATTTAAATCCACAGTAGACACATTTTCACACATCCAAACTCTTCATCCTTAAAACAATATATTTTATAATACATTCGTTTTCTCATCAGGCTTATGAGACTGACTGTGATTATCGAAAAATATACAGCAGAGCCCACCCCCACATCTCCAAACAAACGATTTGAAACTCTTGAATATCAAACTCTGCTGCATCTCAAAGGACTGTAAAGTACTGTGGTAAAATTTACTTTGTTACTGTACAGTAGTATTTTAGCTACTTTGTACTTTAGTTTACTACCAATTAGTTCATTGTTATAAACTGTGCAGTTGAAATGCCATGGATACTACTGCACTAACTACTACTGAATAACCTGTTAACTTAGAGTACTCTTTCAAGTACTAATGGTCTTCCTAAGAACTACCTCTTTCTCTCTCTCTCTCTCTCTCTCTCTCTCTCTCTCTCTTTTCTTCTCTATCTCTCTGCTCTCCCCTCTCTCCTCTCTGTCCCACTCTCTCAGGACGAAAGACATCAAGACATCACCCTTATGTGATATTAAAGCACACAGCCCTTCGCATTTTAATCATTGCACGGCAGCGTTTGGCTCTGAGAGCTACATCACATGCCAACAAACCACTCAAAAAGAGAGCAAGAGATGAGGGAGAGTGAGAGACAGAAGATGGAGAGACAGGACAGATTCACTTTTGTCTGTTTGTGATCACAACGCTGATTGTTATTTGCCTCCCATTCCAAATGCATCTGTTGTTCCACACAGCTCGAGTGGATGCAGGTGTGGGAGGTCAGATATTCAATTAACCATCTCTCTCTCTCTCTCTCTGTCTCTCTCTCTCTCTCTCTCTCTGTCTCTCTCTCTCTCTCTATCTCTCTCTCTCTCTCTCTCTCTCTCTCTCTCTCTCTCTATCTCTAGGTCTCTCTCTCTCCCCCTCTCTCTCTCTCTCTCTCTCTCTCTCTCTCTCTCTCTCTCTCTCTCTCGCTCTCCCTCTCAATCAGAAGCTCAAGTCAATGGCCATGTGGGGACCAGTACCAAAGCTCATTAGGCTAATGTTTGTTAATTTATGCAAATGAAGCTCATTATGAATAAAAACACCTAATTTCTAAAGAGGATCAAACACAAAACACAAGCCCTTCACTAAACGCACATGAACATGTGCACACTAAGAGGAAAGCCAGTGCGAGACCACAACAGAGACCCTCAGAAACACAAATGAGATCATTATTATCATCATCAACCAAAATGCTTACGACATAATTACACAAGTTAAAACTTCTAAAAGAGCAGCTTAGTGTTGGGTTAATAAACCATTAGACTAATCATTCATAATGCTAATCAGCTCAGAGAGCAGCTCCAGTTTCACTATTCAAATCTTGTAAAGTTGTTTTGTGTCAACAGGGCCCACAAAATAACTGTGTGTGTGCCTTTGTTTCATAAAAACCTATCAAGAATCAAGTCATATTGAAATCCATAGTATAAAAGGTGTGTGATTTGAAACAGATTTAAACAAATCGATCAAAAAAAAAACAGGGGAACTTAAGGATCACAGGTTTAGGGCTTTTTCATTTACATTTTATAGATTTTTGTACGATTTAAGGTGTGAAAAAAAAGAAGGTTTTTGTTTCTTTTCTCTTGTTTTTCTTCTTTGTTTAATCAATTTGTGTATTTTTGGGGGGACCGAAACCAATGTAATGATTTAGCTGCAAACAAATAAATACAATTAAACATTAGAAAACAAGACATGAAATATATGTAAACAAAATAAATGTCACTTGTAGTGCCATGGTTTTTGAGAATTCTTTTAACAATATAAATCTTTGAAAACTTCCTAAACCTAATCACATACGTTTTTTTATGTATTTGTTTAATTACTAAATTTTCTTTATTCATGTTTTTTTATCCCAATTAGTAGGACTATTATTTATTCCGAAGGTTAGTAAATCCACTAGAGGGGGGCGAGCGTTCTCATATTGAGCCCCGAAGCTCTGGAACAAACTCCCGGATGTTGTCCGGAGCTCAGTTACGCTCACAGAGTTCAAAACTAAATTAAAAACATATCTGTTTAATCTAGCGTTCAATTAATTGGCTCCTGGTATCCATCCCAACGGACAAGGTGTCTGAGTACTACAATCATACAAATTCTTGAGAAAACAATGTAGTTCAATGTACCTATCGAACCCATTTCCATCATTTATCACACACCTGTTGCTGATGCTGATCACCTACTTTTTGTTTGTGTTTACATTGTTTTAACCACTCCTTGATTGTTTCTGTTTTGTTTTTTTCTCAGGTGCTGTTACACATTTTATTTACTTAATTATATTCTAGAATGCTATTTATTTTCATCATTTATTTGGTCTTTTTTATCTCAATATTTATTTATTGTGATTTTTCTTTCACTTTAAGTTTTTTTCTTTTTGATTTGCATTCATCATGAAATTATGGATACATTTTTGTGCACGTAACCACAACTCTCTCTCCCTCTCTCCCTCTCTCCCTCTACTTCTTTCTCCTCTAATTCTCCTCCCAAACCCCCACCTCCCCATCAGGGTCCTTCATAACTATATGCTCTGGCGGATGGTGGCAGCGCTGAGCGAGCATCTGTCGACGGCATTCCGCAGCAGCATCAGCGAGTTCTCCAGAGAGATAGATGGAGCCGAGCCACCGCCGGATCTGCACCGAGTCTGTCTGACACACACCAACAAACACTTTGGCATGGCCCTTGGCGCTCTCTTCATCCAAAAACACTTCTCCTCCACCAGCAGAGCCAAGGTAACAGACTACATCACAACCCTGGCACTTTGACCAAAACTAGCACAAAATAGATTAAGCTCGCCATCCACTTGAAGAACATTTCTTAATCTCCTTTTAAGCCACACCCATCCATTCAATAACATGAACCCCTTCTATATGCTCTGAAAAACTTTCCTTGCTTTTTTAACTGTGGTTATTACCATTTAACTGTTACAAATGCAAATCAATCATTTAATAATGTTTTTTTAATTCAGTTTTTTTATCATGTTAAAAAAGTTGGCCTTTGTAGAAATTTTTAAATTGAGTACTCCTAAAATACTTAAAGAGAGTTTAGTGCTTTAACAGGACATTAAATATCTGCTTCAATCTCTGCTTAAAATCAACTGTAAGTGGAACGATAAACATAAGAAATATTTATTTGTTGTTTAGTACAAAGAAATCAGCTCAGACAATGCCACTCACTGTTAATTACAATTAACAATTAAATGAAAATGTTTTATCTTTAGGTAAATCTTTTAAGAAACTAAGTACTTTTTTTTCTCTGATATAATAATCATGGTTTACAAAAAGATAATAAAGTGTGGGCATTAAATTTGTTATACATTAGCATGCAAATGTATCCATTTCCATTATTAAGAATATCTATAATAAATCTTAGTGCCATTAAGATTTTTATATAGGCTTGTGTGTACAAATTCTCTTTACAGCAGTGTATGCGGCAGCTCTGAATCTAACTCTAACTCTGAATCTTCTCATGTAGACCATATTGTTCTTGATTGCGCCATATCCAACATTACATAGATCTGAATTAGCACATCAAACAACTGTTAGATGGTGTTTATCGCCTGAGAAATTAGAGGAGGCTAGAGCTGTAATTGATGCTTCTTTGTACACATACAGGAGCCAATGCTTTAAATAGTTCACAAAAAAAATATTGTCTAATATTTTCATTTTCACCTTAAAAATCAATCAATATTACATTTTCTTTCTTCATTTTGCACAAACAGAACAGGCTTAGCTTACACACTTTGATGGTAAAGATAAGAGGCTGTCAGAGCTTTGATTGATAGCTTCATGTCAGTCAATCAAAGCCAATCATAGAGGCTGAGAACTTGTTTCACAGCCTGGTCCCGCCCACTTTTATGATCAGTTTTTGAAATATTTGATTTGCTAATGAAAATTAAACCAAAGAATCTTATGTTTGATAGCCCTTGCTTTCGATCAGAAACTAGCGCTAGGTCAGTCAGTCAAGGCCTGGCTCCTCCCCTTCAAATGCAGGAACGTTACAGGAAAAAAAGCTGCTTAAAAATTTAAACATTTACATTTCATTGATATAAAATCTGTGTTCTTGAGAAGCTATTCTGTGTCAGTAAGTTAAATCAAATTGGATGTGGCCAGAGCTTTGATTGACAGCCTGACTCCACAACTGTCTCTCAGGTGCAGGATATGGTTGAGGATATTAAACATGCACTGGACGTTCGGCTTCAGGATCTCGACTGGATGGATGATGAGACCAGGGATGCCGCCAGAGCTAAGGTGTTCATGTGATAAACTTTGATATTCTGTAAAGTATTAGCTTTTGTTATGGATTCTTGTTGTCAATCTTTACTTCTTGTCTTGATGTTTACTAACTACTGATGTCTCTGTGGTGTAATTCTAAGCTGCAGCACATGATGGTGATGACCGGTTATCCTGACTTTCTCCTGAAGCCCGAGCTGATCGATGAGGAATATGCTGTGAGTTCTTTTTACCAATCAGATTTCAGACAATGATCAAATCCATAAGAACAGTTTGTTATTGCCATCATTTATAGTAGAGAAATTTAAAACCAATAATTTAATATAGTCTAATGCACTCTCTTATCTTCAGTTATTGATTCTGTTTGGCTGGAATAGTCTATGGTTGAATGCTTTATTCTGATTGGCTGGAAAAGTATATGGTTAAATGCTTGATTCCGGTTAGCTGGAAAAGTCTATGGTTGAATGCTTAATTTTGATTGGCTGGAAAAGTATCTATGGTTAAATGCTTGATTCCAGTTGGCTTTAAAAGTCTATGGTTAAATACTTTATTCTGATTGGCTGGAAAAGTCTATGGTTGAATACTTTGATTGGCTAATGTACATTCTCAGATTTAATGATTGATTCTGATATGATATGATGTTGATTCTGATTCTGACTCTGATTGGAGACATTCTAATTTCTAAATTCTTGATTCTGATTAGCTCATAAACTCTTGTCTGTTGAATGCCTGTGTTTTATTGGTTGGTGAACATTCATAGGCTCAAACACTTGATTCTGACTGGTGAAAATTCTGAAATTGAATTTTTAATTCTGATTGGCTGAAGATTTGATAGTTGATTGATTACTAATGAACATTCTTGGACTCAAACTATTGAATAGGGTTGGCTGGATTGTTAGAGGGGGTAACTAGATATAGAGTTTCAAGAACAAATAATGCAATACCATCAAACCCCTTTTGTTTATAAAATAACAATTAAACAGGATTTTAATAAAGTTTTTTTCTAATATGACCTTTTTCTAGTTTGATGTGAGTGAAAAAACCTATTTCAAGAACATCCTGAACAGCATCAAGCACAACATCAAACTCTCTGTCAGGAGGATCCACAGAGAGGTGGACAAGAGCACGTACGTAACACACTCGGGGTTTGATCAGGAAAAGGACTACAATGCCACACTGCATTGCCAATGACTCACCTAAAAAAGGATTTTCAATATGGTTGGGCTTATGCAGTAGACTAAAAATGTATAAACTTAAAAAATGTTTTGGTTGCAATATCTTTGATTGACAGACTGAAGAGCATTGTGGGTAATGTAGGTGATCGTGCATGGCGTTAAACAATATTTGGTATTTTATTTGGATGAGTGTCCCTATCCTCCTCCTCTAAACATTTACCACCTCTTGGTGTGTAAAAAAATAAATCTACATTAATTTACAAAATAAAAGTTCCTGTTTCTACAACATTTCATTTATATTATGAAAAGTATTTTCTATTGAATAATGATAAATGGGGCGGAAAGATGGCGCAGTGCTGGAGTTGGTCATCCTGTAAAAGGAAGGTTGGTGGTTCGATCCCCGCTAGGGTCATTCTGCTGTTGTGGGCCTGGGCAAGCCGCTTCACCCGCATTGCCCTGTATGGATGAGTGTGATTGGTGGGGTGTGTTTAGTGGGGGTCAGGATTGCTAGCCACGTCCTGTCAGACTGTCCCAGGGCAGCTGAGGGCTAGCAAGGTAGCTCATCACCACCAGAGTGTGAATGTGAAGTGAAACACTAATGCACTAAACATTGTAAAGCATCTTACATAAATTGAACGCATTATTATTATTATTATTACTACTACTATTATTATTATTATTATGTTTCATGTTTCCAGAGAGAAATATCCAGCTCTGATTCCTCCAGATCTGACTGATTAATGCCAATTAAAAGATGTTATTCCTCCATTAACACGCTTGTTTGTGTTTCTACAGGTGGCTTCTTCCTCCGCAGGCATTAAACGCGTATTATCTGCCAAACAAAAACCAAATGGGTGAGTTCCACTACACAACAAACACACCTTTAATGAGAAACAAAGAGGCTCTGTGTTCTTGTTTTGCCAAAGAAGCATCAAGCGTTAGCACCTGTGAGAGAATTAAACCTGACCACAGGATGGAAATAAACTAAAGCAACTCATAAATATTAAAATTCAATTAATTACAGAGGGTATTTGTCTGTGCACAGTTTTCCCAGCGGGAATTCTACAGCCGTCTCTCTTCGATCCGGAGTTCCCACAGTGAGTCGCTTTAGTATTCATTACATTAATACTCCCCTGATGAGATGATTCACTGCCATTTCATTACTGGAACTTGTTTATTGTTTGTGTTTCCTGTCTTGTCCAAAATCAGCGTTGCTTCACTTTTGGGTAACAGATTTTGTTCTATTTGAAGGCATCAGTCAGTGTCTGCTCTAATCTCAGAGTTGGAAAGGGTTGCGCTTGTAGAGAGAATGCTCTGTGTGGTGACTCTTTGCTGCCTCCAGCTGTTTACTATACAGTATTACAATTATTCAGCAGTTTTTGTTTGCCTGATTTATTCTTCTCCGTCTCCTGAACCTAACCCTAGAACCCGTTTCTAAACCCATTCTTCTGTTTTTGAGGCCCGAGGATAATTATTTAAATTAAATTAAATGGGCTTGAAAACTTGACAAAGAAATATCTGGTGGATTGCAATAACAAACATAAATCTGAAATTTCTCAAATCGGATTGGTTGTTTGACGTTAAAAATCTAATGATTGAATGCAATTATTTTATTTGAGTATTACACTTGTATATTAGATGCTTGTGTATTGGTTGATTGGAATACTGCCGATACTTGAGTTTAAATAGATCAATAGACTCTCTGAGATAGACTTGGTTAATTGTAGAACTGTGATTTGACTCTGATTGGCTGATTGGAATGACAACCTGTACTCTGATTTGTCTGTTGAACTAATAAACAGCATGATTGAATCTGATTGATTGTTTGGAAGAACAACTTTAAATATGATTGATTGGGCCGATCTACCTGATACTTGAATCAAAATGGATGATTTTAATACTAAATTGGGCTTTGATTAGTTGATTGGTAATATGCTTGAATCTAATTGGTGAATTAGATCACTAAGGGTGAAATGGAAAAGGGATTGGTTTGTTTGTGAAATGCCAAGCGTTATTCTTTAAACTTATTGTTGTTATTTATTGGTATTTCCAATGTTAAGCTTGATTGGTTGGAATGCAATTAACTATATACAATACAACAATATATATATATATATATATATATATATATATATATATATATATATATATATATATATATATATATATATATATATATATATATATATACACATACTAAATTCAAGAAACACAATAATGTATGAAATAAAACCTTTTAAGTTGTGTAGTAAATAGCAAATTGGTGTAATAATAAATAAATGAGTTTGAATGTGTTTCAGGTCTCTGAATTACGGAGGAATCGGGGCCATCATTGGACACGAACTCACACATGGATATGACGACTGGGGTGAGAGATTAAACCTTTAATAAGCCTTTATTGTTTTATGTAGTAGAGCAGAGCAATCACAGACCTGTCCCGACTAGAAAATGTATATTATTAATTTTCATATCAAGAGTCATGTGACCTGTTTCCTGCTAGGGGGACAATACGATCGCCACGGCAACCTGAAGCAGTGGTGGACAGAGGAGTCCTACAGGAAGTTTCAGAAGAAGACGGAGTGCATCGTTAAACTATACGATAACTTCACAGTGTACAACCAGAGGGTGAGAGAGCCACACAGCTGCGACACTCCACTACTCTCACAAACACCTTCTTACCCATGATGAACTGCACAGGTGAACGGCCGCCTGACGCTGGGGGAGAACATCGCTGACCTCGGAGGACTCAAGCTCTCGTACCACGTGAGTCTCAGCGCTGTCCACATTTCTCTCCTCAACAAGATTCACTTTCCAATGAGAGAAATTCGTGAAGATTCAATTTCATGAAGAGTCACATGTAAAAGAGTTTTATTTTATTTATGTCCATCTTTAGCCAGACCATATACAGGTATGGGTGTGAAAAACCTTTTTGGAAAAAAAATGTGTGTATTAAACTATGCATTATACTTGGTAAATCGGCTTGATTTAAAACAAAAACAATATGGTTCACTATTATTGATTCTGCTAATGCACACAAAATAAAAGAGAAAAAGCTGAACTGAATTTGTAACTGAAACTTTTTTAATAATTTGGGTCTGAAAAAAATCTATTGTTTATTTAGTACTGTTTTTCAGATGTCAGATGAAAAATTAATGTTTTTTTATCATTTATATCCATTTTTATTTTAAATGATTATCTCTGATTTAACAAATGTTGTTCTTATTTTAATAGCATTGTTTTTATTTCAGTTTATTTATGTGTTAATGTACATATTTCTGCCTTAGTTAAAATTGTATTTGTGTATTTAAAATCATGTTTTTGTGCATTGTGAATATTAAAGTGATATTTTATAAAGTTTTATTTGATCAATTTGTAAAGTTTTCTTTTTTCTTTTTTAAAGTTTTATTTTATAAAAAAACGTATTATGTATTTTTAAAAAGATTTTATATTATAGGTGTAAGTAGTTTTAATTGTTTTTAACATTTTATACATATCTTTTTTATAAATTCTTTTTTTACATCTTTGTTTTAAATATATGAATAAGAATTTTCATGGTTTATGCTGTTTTTATATTTTATATTTATTACATGAATTGATTTTCTTTTTCTTTTTTTTTCTTTTCTTTTTTCTTTTCTTGCATTGTTAATCCCAGTTTAATCCTTTTCAGGCGTATCAGAAGTGGGTTCGAGAGCACGGTCCGGAGCGTCCACTTCCTGGCCTCAAATACACTCACCAGCAACTCTTCTTCATAGCCTTCGCTCAGGTACCGCTTGACTCTGATTGGCTTTAAAGCATGCTTGTGTCTGATTGGCTTTAAAGCATGCTTGAGTCTGATTGGCCCAGTCTTTAGTTTGCCGTAAGGAGTCAGTGTGTGAAGTTCATAAACATTCTCTTTGTTTCAGAACTGGTGCATGAAGAGACGATCGCAATCGATTTACCTTCAGTTGTTGACAGATAAACATGCTCCTGAACATTACAGGTGTGTCACAAGCATCATTAGTAAAAATAAAATCACTTTTTTCTTTTACTATCTAGTAAATACAGAGTTGTTCGTGACAGGGATGGTAAACAAAACAATATGTTCTGTATGTGTTCTTTATAAACAGCTGGATTAGGTGACAAGATTATAATAAATTAATGAGGATTCACGATGTTTGTTGTGTTACTCACGATAAGAATCTTTTATGTTACATATAATAAAGTGTATATCTGTAACAATAAACAGATTGAGGCTTCATTTTCCCATGGGATGACAGATCAGTCATATTGCTTAAAGGGAGATCTGAACTTTGCAATAAAAGCTTAAAAACATTTTAATGTTTAATCTAATGATTTTTCACTATTAATTATGGACTATTATCTAACTCTCATTACTATCTCTTTCTTTCGTTCTTTCTCATATTTATGTCTCTTTTCTCCCCCCATATTTCCCTTTCGCTCCCTCACTCCTCCTATCATAATTCCTCCCTTGCTCTCCTCTACTTCTCCACCCTCGCTCTCCCTCCCTCTCATTCCACACCTACTCTCTCTCTCTTTTCCTTTATTTCATCTTCTTTCTCTTCCTCCTCCCTTCTTTCCTTTCCCTATTTCTCTTCCCTTCCTCTTTATCTCCCTCACCCTCCCTCCCAACCAATCTTCCTCTCTCCTCCTTCACTTTCTGTCACTTCTCTCTCCTCCTTTCTTCCCCCCTAACTGTCTCTCTGCCTCCCTCCCCACCGCTCTTCCTCTCTCCTCCCCCTCTCTCTCCTCTCTCTCTGTCTCCCTTTCCCTCCCTCCCCACCGCTCTTCCTCTCTCCTCCCCCTCTCTCTCCTCTCTCTCTGTCTCCCTTTCCCTCCTTCCCCATCACTCTTCCACTCCTCCCCCTCCCCCTCTCTCTCTCTTCTCTCTTCCCCCCTCTCTCTCTCTCTCTCTCTCTCTCTCAGGGTAATCGGCAGCGTGTCTCAGTTCGAGGAGTTTGCGCGAGTGTTTCACTGCCCCAGAACCTCAGCCATGAATCCGCTCAGTAAATGCTCCGTCTGGTGAAACACACGCTCCTGGGATCCGAGAATCTGTGCATCTGAGTGAAGATGTGTGAAAGTGTTTACAACATTCTTAAAAAAATATCCTAAACACAAAAGAACTGCACTTGTTTCATGTAGCTGCCACCATCGAGTCAAACAAACCCATCACAGTTCCAGTTCCACACCTCTCAGTTTCTCTCATTGAAGGAGGTAATTTGATAAATGTTGGAAAATAAATTATTATCATATAGTAGGAAAAATAATTTAAAAAGTTGCCATTTTGTTTGATAAAAGGATGTATAATTACAAACTTAAATTTGGTGTAAGCCAACTATTGTTAACCTTCATCAAATTATCTCCTTAGAAAAAAATATCTTTGGATGAACTTTCTGCTCAGGATGGAAACAACATGCAATTCATGTGTTTTTTTTTATAAAATGTGCGTTTTTGCTCCTGGTGTGATTCTTCTGTGATGTGATGAATTGTTCTGAATTCTCCTGTCAAAGTGTGTCCAGTACAGCTGCAGTGTGGACAATGAAACTGGAACAGCTGCGTCATTCAGGTTGGATACAACTAGGGGGAGCTCCACCGTGTTTTCTGGTGAATGCAGTACCAGTATTGGCCACAAACACATGTAGCGCTACTTCAAGTTTTTTCTTTCCAATCTAAATAATGAAGTGCTGATGTAAAAAGAGAATCGAAGTCTGCTCGAAGTGATTTGGAAACTACCACTGACACATTTTGCGTTTTGGCTTTGATGTAATTGTGATCTGATTCTGATTTTACATCAGCCACCTGCTTCACTCTCTCATCTCTCTGTGTTGCTGTGTTTCAGTTTCATTGTCCAAAACATGCACGTGGGCATTTCTTATTTTTAATACTGTCATTAATTATATTATAATAACAAAAGTTTACTTTTGTACAAAGGGTTTAACCATGGAAATTATGATATGAGTATGTTTCTACTGATGGATTATATTCATGTTTAAAACAAAGGTACAGAGCAAATAAAGCATGTTTGCTGTTATACATTGTATAATGTCACTATTCATCATGATCAAAATAGTATTAAGGAGTTATAAAAGAACATGTTACCAGATCAAAGATATTTAAAAATCATGTTTTGTAATAAAACATTTGAATGGAAAACAAGGGGGTATTTTTTTCTTTTTTGAGGATGTCTTAAATGAAATATTTACTCATATTAAATATAGAGAACAGCTGCTTCCAGGTGAAATACTTAACATATCAATTATCATCACATATTAAACTCCAATGGGGAGGTCACGCAGGCTTTTGAGGAATATGACAGTTATGAGGTACTTTAGACAGTTTGCCAAAAAGCTTTCACGTCACAGAAAAGGTTCTGTTAATAAAATTTGTTTTCAGCTGAGCTGTCGAACTTTGTTTTATAAGTCAATGTAAGTCAATACAAACTATTAAGCTTTAAAGTATGGTTCATTGGAGGTGCACTTGTGAAATTATACATTTACTGATGAATTAAAAGTTTTCTGTCAATTTATCAAACATCTCAAAGCTGTGCATTAATATAGAGAAGTATAATATGAACACATGCGGTTGCTTTATTTTCTGTCAGTCATGCTATTAAGCTTTACAATAGTCTAAACGTCAGTACAATTCCAGTGGCTCTGGATTTTTTATTTTCAAATTGTCACGTATTAAAAGAAAGTGTACCATAAACATGCTACAACTACTCTTTCCCTGAAAAAAAATCTATTACATGACCTTTTTATATAACGCGGAAACATTTAGCCTCGTCTTGTACTTTAAATGGTGACTCCACACCGGGATCATAACACCAGCGTGGGATTCCACGTGCCGCGCCGTGACGATTTATATAAAGAGACTGGCGGAGCCATTCACCAATCACCGGCGATTGACGTCACGCGGAAGCGTTTTCCATGGGAACCCCTGTGCTGCAGCCAATAAGGAAGCAGAGTGGGCGGAGCTCATATTGAGGTCAGAGCGTGAGCTGGTGTTCTGGGGTAATCGAGAGCGGGTGAAGCCCTGTACTGTACAGCTTTCATTATTATGATCGTTAACGGTGGCCAAATTAAACCGAAGGACCATAGAATTACAGAAGAGCAAGTACACAACGTGAACAAGCTTCAAATTTGCAGATTTGTAAGGTAAGAGTGTTGATAATCGGCATAATTGATGTATGCGAGAAAAAAAAAGTTGCATAACATTTAATGCACTGCGCATGCGCGGATTTTTGAGGCTACCGGGTTTTTGCTATTTTATGCTTGTTTATTTGATCTGTGATCGTTATATGGCCATATATATGTACGTTATTACAGTATACATCTATTTTCAACAATGAAGGCTGGTCAGGTCTGTTTTAATTCGAGTTTTATTGATAGTAGGACCACTTTTACATAACTGTGTCAGTGTACCGTGTACAGTGGCATTGCAGGTCAACGTGTACAAACAGACAGGGGGAGCAGTCTGAGATGAAAAAAACATATTTCTCAGTAAATATAATCATACTAAGGTTATCGTTACGCCTCGTCTTTCTTATATGTACACACGAGTGCCTTTTTGATTCCGTGATCAAGTAAACATGAGTTATAGACGTCCTCTACTGTTGTTCTAGTCAAGCCTCACTTTAACTCAAAGATAAGGTCAGTCTAGTTAAAGGTCTGCGTTTGGTGTACCTTTAATGTGTATTTTGTAATTTTGGTGGGCGGGGTTCACCTTTTTCTATAGTTTACTGGCCATAAATAATGTGTAGTTGTGAATATATTAAATGAATTAGACCCCAGTAGGTGCTATCTCCATTTATTGATGATTGGCCAATCCATCTAAAAGGAAATGAGGATTGCTTATTATTGTCTTAAACAATGTCTGTATACCCATCAGAAGACAGCGCATTGCTATAGTTGTACTTCTATCCAAAACTATATATTTTTTATTTGATTTTCCTAAGGTGTATCTATCTAATCAAGATTTTAGTTGGACCCCAATAATGTCAAAAATCAATTAAGAAAACCTAAATGCTTTGAATTATAAAAAAAAAATCTAAAGTGATTCCTCAGGCATCTCAAAATATTAAGAATTCCATATAAAGAATAATTGTTTTACAGGAACTTTGAACATTAAGGTCAAGAAATTGTGCAAACAGTACATCAAAGTACTTGGCAGTTCTAGTGAGGAAAAAAGAAATGTTTCTGGTATGATATTTTTGATCAACAGTTTTCAGTCACAGCCATTGCCAAACAATATTTGTGCAGCTCATTGTTTTAACAAATTAAATCCTTGCACTGTTAAGAATGTGTTTACACATTTAAGAGCGGGACAACGTAGACGTATAAAAAATGAACACTAGTCTCCCCATGAGTCATAGGGTTGAATTTGTTTACAGAACAGTCATGCCAAGCTAAGATGCCGGACGCGTTGATGTTTTGTTGTTTCTATATATGTCGATGAAATGATTCGTAGGAATATTACTTTGCAAAATTATTTTACTTCACAAAGACCAGAAAAGAGCTAACCAAAGTTACAGTGTCGTGTGACCAACCAATTTCTTTTCCTGTTTGTCAAAGATTCAGATTTTCTCTTCCTCCTCATGCAGGATTTATTTATCATCTAGCATGTTTATTAATTGAAAGAAATATTTAAATTAGTTAGCATCATGTTTGTGTAGTGAGATTGCACTCACCATAGTTAAAGCAACTAGTTAATAGTAGAGGTTGACCAATAACGGTTCTTCTCTGATAGCAACATTTAAAAACCCAGAGAGCCTAAAAAAGTGAAAGTTCTAACTAGATTTCACTTTGCTTTTGTTAAGAAAGATCAGGAAACAAGACACCAAATCCCATATTTAAAAGGGAATGGTTTAGTTGATTTAAAAGGACGCAATTGCCTTATTTCTCCAGTCACAGCTACGAGTGATGGCTTCAGAGGAAGGTAAAGCGTAATCTGGTCCGTGGACATGTCTGAAGAGGGGGAGGGGGAGTCCCTGTGCGGCTCCATGTCTCACCTGCATCACATGGGCGGAGCCTCCGAGGGGAGTGACAGTAGCCATGACCCGCCCTCCTCTCCACGAGCTGAAACACAGATGCTCGAGGACATGGAGATGGGTGGACACGGTTCCAGCGGAAGCGGGACGGAGTCACACGGAAACGAGTCTCACGGGAATGAGTCGGTGGGGGGCTCCAGCGGGAATGGAAAAGACTCGGCCATCATGACCTCATCAGGGAGTAACAAGAGGTGAGGATCCACACTTCGAAGACTTATTTAAGGCACAAGTCATGTTGTAACTTCTTGTAACATGTCTCTTCTAGCTCGAACTCTCATTCTCCTCCCAGCAGCAACAATGCCTTCAGTATGGTCAGTTCGGAGCAGGACAACCCCTCCACTAGTGGCTGCAGGTTTGTTTACATTTCCACCTGTTTTTTTCCCATCTGGGGAACAGCTGTCCAAGAGATCGCTTCAAATCTCACTTAAGCTCTCTCCTAATAGTATCTTTTATACTGTCAAGCCAGTACATGAGACAAGAGGTCACAGTAAAGGGTTTTTCAATAGCTGACGCAACATTTAAAATCTTTGTAGCCGAGTGCCAGTATTTAAATACATCAACAACCACACGTCATGATGTGTGGTGTCAGTTCCACCTTTCCTACACTGCAATTGGATGCTAATATGATATTGATAAGCGTTTCATAACAGTTTGCTACCGTTTTATAACTTTAAAACTTTAAGCAGTAATGGCTCAGTGTGGTGTTTTGAGCATGAGGGCTGACATTGTTGCAGACACGCTTTGCAAATGCAAGCATGAACTGAAACCATTTTCACCACTTTTTAAATAAATTCTTATACATTTATTTTATTTATTTCGATGTACTTTATTTTAAGTCATTAAACAAAATAATCGTAAGTACAATTTAATCTCACATGAGCATAATTAAAAAAATTCAGCGTAATTTAAATTTATTTCCCAAAATGTTTCATGGAATAAATTTATCCAAATTATCCAAACCTTTTTGCTATGTACTTAATTTTATTTAAATGAATTTTTAATGAAAATGATTAAAATGTTTAAACATCAAATCAATTTATTTCATTTATTTTATAGCATTTACTTTAATTTACATGTTTTCTTAATTTTGTTTATTAAATGTGCATAATATCTATTTTATTTATTTAAAATAACTTTTGAAAAAAAAGATAAATAGTCCCTTCTTTAACTTTATGACATCCTTAAGAACCAGATTCAGTTGGTGTGAAAACAGCTTCTTCAGGCGTCAGAACAGCGTTTTTTGTGTGAGTGTTTTTTTTTATTCTTCTTCTGCAACAAGTCTATGTAATGCAGACTGTAGGCTCTGTGATTGGTCGCCATGGTAGCAGAGTTTGTATTTCCATCAGAGAGCAGGAGTATAAAAGCTCTTTGTTTGCACGACCATAACCTGGATGTGGAATAAATCTTGTTTTGCATGGTTCCTAAGGCTTCTTTATAAAGATTTGCACCCCTTGTGGTTGAACGTGTGTGTTTGTGTCGTCTCTGCAGCAGTGAGCTGTCAGCAAAAGCAAAAACTCAGAAGGAGCTCTTCAAAACCATCAAAGAGCTGAAAAATCACCTTCCTCCGGAGAAGCGTAGCAAGGGGCGAGCGAGCACACTGCACACCTTCAGATACGCCCTGCGCTGCATCAAACAAGTCAAGGGTCAGTCACTATCCCGTACGTACCGCGTGTGTTTGTGACGGGTGAAACTAACGAGTGTTTCCCACAGCTAACGAAGAGTACTATCAGACGCTGATGATCAACGACAGCCAGCCGTCCGCTCTAGACGTGTCCTCCTACAGCATCGAAGAGATCAACAGCATCACCTCTGAGTACACCCTGAAGAACGCTGTGAGTAGCCGTCAGGGGCGAGGGGGTCACCGGTGCAGGGCGGTGTCTGACCGTGCTGTGTTTGCAGGATATCTTCGCGGTGGCGGTGTCGCTGATCTCGGGGAAGATCGTGTACATCTCGGAGCAGGCGGCGGGGATTCTCAACTGCAGGAAGGAAGAGTTCAAGGACAGGAAGTTCGTGGAGTTTCTTACTCCTCGGGACGTCAGCGTGTTCTACAGCTTCACCACGCCCTACCGGCTTCCGTCCTGGAGCATGTGCACGGGAACAGGTGCGTTTGGCTTTTAAGAAAGCAAGTGCTAGACTCTTTACAATATTTGATTATTGTGTTGATGATTTTAATGGTTGGAGTTTTGTCAAATTAGAATTTTATAAAATGATTGTTATTATATACGTAAAAATTCACAAATTTTTTTATTTTGAAATTGTATTTAATACATTAATGTTAATGTGATAAAGCAGTTTGATTTTGTATCGCTCTGTTTTATTGCAATTCATATTGATTTGCTTTCTTTTACGTCATAAAATGTTAATGTCATGTTCTAGTTTAATTCATAATTCCATTCTAAATTGTTTAATCAGTATTTATTTAACTTTCTTTTATTTAAATTATTTTATAAATATTAATATTCACATTTAAATAGAATATAAATGTTTATTTTATAAGTAGATTTTCAATCATTTGCAATAATTTGTCTTTATTTATTTATTATTTTATGTATCGAAAATCATACACAAAATTGGACGACTCCGCTTAATCTTCTTTTGCTCCATTTTATGGTATTTTTTTATGTATTTACCTGTTTTTATTTACGGTCATAGTTTTTTCTCTATAGTTTTTATAAAATATATTTTTAAATTATTATATAATTTAATTAGACATGTCTTTTGGTCATTTATTTTATTTCATTCATTAAAAGAAATGTATGTATTTATATATCTGTTTACATTTATTTTATATACAAAACAAATCTAAGATTTTATATTTCTTTATTTTAAATTCACTTTAAGAATTTTTATTTAAAAGAATTGCTTTTTATTTGGTATATTTAGTTTAGTTTATTAATTGATAAATGATCGTCTAGATATTTCAGTCATTTCTCATCACCCTGAAGAACCCGATCATCTTGTGTAAAAACTTTACAGTGTCCGCAGATGGATACATTTGCACTTTATCAAGCTTTGGTTTTTACTTTTTCAGAGTCGTCCTCTGCCGAGTTCATGCAGGAGAAATCCTTCTTCTGTCGCATCAGGTAATCTTTAAACAATTTCAAGTTTTTGAGACCATATAGAACAATTCCTTTGGTTTTACATTTCTTGAAAATTACAGTTCTATTATTTTATTTTATGATGAGATCTTTTCAGAAGATGCTAAAGTGCGTTGATATATATTTCCACAGTGTTCCAAGCCTCTTTTAACAGATATTCACTGCATTTACAGAAAATAACCCAACGAATATTGAACTCTAGAAATATTTGCAGAGTAACCGCTCTTGAACTGCTTTGCAGCGGAGGTAAAGAGAAGGAAGGGGACCTGCAGTACTATCCTTTCAGGATGACACCATACCTGATGAAAGTTCAAGACCTGGAGCTCTCCGAGGAACACTTCTGCTGCCTCATCCTCGCCGAGAGGGTCCACTCAGGATATGAAGGTAACTGCAGACGCCTTCTAGGGTTAAGTTTGGTAGCGTTCACCCAGAGATGGTCTACTAACGGCACAATTTTGAATGTATTTATATCCAGCTCCAAGAATTCCAGCCGACAAGAGAATCTTCACCACAACGCACACTCCCAACTGTGTGTTTCAGGACATTGACGAGAGGTTTGTGTCGTCACCGCTTCACTTCATGTCTGCTGGTTATATATTCAGAGGCGGGAAACACATTTGCTTCGATGGCACGATCTTAACCATTAACATGGTTAAAATGTTTACTTTTCTAAAAACTTCTCCGGTATAGTTGTAGTTTTCTAACAGAAATGCATTGCACGTTCTCATTTCCTAAGTGCACGCTCCTGACAAATTGTTTTAGCATTGTTCCAAAGATGTCCCTTTTTAAGAGCATGGAGAGAAGTGGAAGTGCTGGAAGTCTCATTAAGGATAGTGAAGCTGTAGTGGCTTTTTTTTTTTGTTTTAATCTTTGAGCACCATTCGGATTATAATTGTTTAAAATCTAAAAAAGTTTATAGGCTTTTATGGGAGTTGTCATAAAAATATCTGCTCTTAAAATTAAAAAATTAGAATTTTTTAAAAGAATGTTAAAATACCAGATTGACAGTATGTGAATCTTAATATAGTTTAATATTTTTGTAAAATAATATTGTTTATGTAACTTCTAGGGACCAATCTTTTTTTACTTGATATCTGTAGGCAAAAACAACAGTTTTCTAAATCTACATAACACTAGGGGGCACTGTTTAATTACAGTCAGAACTGTTTTCTGTGTCCCACTTATTAGTTTTGAAAACATACTCCATACTTAAAAAGGAAACAACCCAAGAACATATCGACTATTATAACATTTCTGTTCCTGCGTTCTTCACTAAACATGATGCTATGTTTTTGGGTCAAGATTATTAAAAAGCAATTGGTTAATAACGATATTTATTCAATGCCTAAACTCAATGGTTCCTGTCAAATGTAGCAGGTATTCCAGTAGTTAATTTCAGTTTTTTTTTTGTTTGTTTACTAGAGTAAACTTACTGCTTTTAACAAGTATGCGATTGAAGTCTACATTTGGTTTTGGTGCAGACTTTATTTATGAATGTTTTGTTTAACACTGCGGGTAATAAACTTGAGGTGCTAATTTTTTCTCAGCTCAGGTTGTAATACAATCAAATTTAAATCTTGGTAATAAAAAGTGTTTTATTAAAAATAGGAAAAACTGTGGAAAAACTTTTTAAGGACATGTTGGTTTCTAGTAGTCGTGATTCAAAGTTGATGCTACAGATACAACTGTAGACACACGATGGCGCTGCAGGGTTTGAGTTTATGACTATCGTTAGTTTGGATAAAAACCAGACTGTTTAGTCCTAGTGCTTTCCTTCAAATGGATCAACTTCTGCACTTGGCTTCTGAAAAGGGATTCAGTTTAAGAGAAATTCGGGTTTGATGCTCAAGCTAGACAATCTATTGCTCTGTCTGAAGATCACAAGGTAACATCAGTATTCGTGTACTGCAGGGCTGTGCCACTTTTGGGACATCTACCTCAGGACCTGATTGGGACTCCTCTTCTGTTCCACCTGCATCCAAACGACAGGCCAAAAATGCTGGCAGTGCATCGTAAAAGTATGTCAACAAAGCTGAGATGGTTCTGCACCAAACTACTGTAGCAGATACACCCCTGAACTCTCTCTCTCTCTCTCTCTTCAGTCCTGCAGCATGTGGGCCAGCCGTTCGATCAGTCATCCATCCGCTTCTGTGTGAGGAATGGAGAGTACATCACTCTCGATACCAGCTGGTGCAGCTTTGTTAACCCCTGGAGCCGCAAAGTGTCCTTCGTGATCGGACGCCACAAAGTTCGCATGTGAGTTTGCGTTTTAGGTTTTAGGTTTGCCCCTGAAGCGAAAGTTGTTGGGAGCCCTTGGGCCCCTTAAAGGATCAGCTTCTAGTGGCTGGTCGACGAACTGTAGTTTTGGTTGTTTGCGTGTTGGCTTCATGAGTGAAAAGCAGGAGGTTACAGAGTTGTGTGTGTGTGTAGGGGTCCCATGAACGAGGATGTGTTCTCCGCTTCGACTTTCAGCGAGGACAGGAGCATGGATTCAGACATTCAGGAGATAACAGAACAGATTCACCGGCTGCTTCTTCAGGTGAAACTGGGAGGAGAGATTCTAATAAATCACAAACTATGACCGCTGCTGACCCTGTCTCTGATTGATAACGGATGCTTGTGTGCTCCAAACGTTCCACTTTAAAGCTCTCTGTGTGCTGTTCTCTCCTGCAGCCCGTGCACAGTTTGGGTTCCAGTGGCTACGGCAGTAATGGCTCTCATGAGCACCTGCTGAGCATCACGTCCTCCAGTGACAGCAATGGGAATGGAACCGCGGCATGCAGTGGGAGCCAGAGTAGAGCTAACAGCAGATTAGAAGAGGAGGATAAAATCAAACCGGTAATTCTCTTTTCATCCTGATTTTTTTTTTAGCACAAAAGTACTCTGAAGCTGTTCATCCTCTCATGTGGGTCTTTTTTCTGTCACTTGGTTTGTGCTCAATGAAACATCATCTTCAAACTTGTCTTCTAGCGCTCGTTTCAGGAGATCTGTAAAGGCGTTCACATGATGAAGACTCAAGAGCAGCAGGGCTCCAGATTAGAGCAGAGGAAGAACACTGATGGTAAGTGTTACTGTTTGTTTCATAGATCCAAATAAGAAGTAGATTTTTTTTTCAAGTATTACTTGAATCATCCCTAGACTAAGCTAGTCAAATGTTTGGGTTGAATTTGTGTTGATAAAAGAATAAACACAACAAGAATTTGACACCATCTTGGTAAACCATGTAAGAAGCTATACTCGAGAGATGCGTTAGCATTTTGGGGTCAAACTTGGTGCGTTTCATAGCAACATCACACTTACTATTCCATATAAATTTGGTAATAGCTCCACTGAAAGTCACCCCACACCAATGTGAACGTAAATTCCACATCAGCTTCTCTGCAGTGGGCTTTCTCACTCTGTTGATGCAATGATGCTCCTTGCTGTTGGGTGGCGTTTTTCACTAAACATTCTCATTCGTAAACTTCTGCTGCTCTATTAGTTGTTATGAATTGGCATGGGCGAGTATTAAGTGCCACCCAGTGTAATCAAAAGAGCCAGCTTTCATTGATTGACCACAAGATCATGCACTTGTGACAAAACAAGACCGCGTGGCAAAGCTGCACCTTTTGTGTGAGCTCCCATCTACACCCATTATTTTGGACTCGAGGCTCGTACTTATACATCATTTTTCACTTATTTTATGGTTAGATTTGTGGTGGCCTTTACTGTTAAAATCATATCTACTTTTAAATAATATTATTACAGCTTGATTGATGTACATTGTTGTAATGTATTTTGTGAGCTGTTTTTCTTCACTACTTACACATTTTGGACCAAACTTGGTGCATCATCGTTGCCTTACTTTTACCTGTCATCACAAGTGTTGGCTCTTTGTTTTCAGCAGGGGTTCGATCATCTGTTGGGAAGCAGAGAGACTCCACACTGCTGGTCAGAGATGGCTCTGCTTCCATGGAGGAATTTAAGGATCATACAACATACTCGTACCAACAAATTAGCTGCCTGGACAGTGTGATCAGGTATGTATCATTAAAAATGTATTTTTTTAGATGAACAAGGTCTTAGGTAAACATCTGCTGGTCCATTCTCCAGATATCTGGAGAGCTGTACTGTCCCGAACACTGTGAAACGAAAGTACCAGTTCTCATCGAACACCACCTCCTCCAACTCCGACGAAGACAGGAAAGCTTCCAACACCAGCCTTCGCCAGAACAATGGTACTTTTTTTCTTCCAACCACAGAGTGTCCTTTAGGTGCATTGCAGAGAATTCAGTGTTCTTTTACATTGGTTAGGAATGGAGGGGCCAGCTTCTGTTTCCACAAAGACCAATGAGAACCCTCAGTCGAATCGGGTTGTGGGAGGGGCTTTGTCTCCTTTGGACTTGCCTAGCAAAGCAGACAGCGTGGTGTCGCAGTGTTCCTACAGCAGCACCATCGTGCATGTAGGTGACAAGAAGACGCAGCCGGAATCAGGTACTCAAGCAACATCTGTTTTGTTGCATTTTAGCTTTATTGAGGTACCGAGGGTGAACAGTCAGATTGTCTCAGGTGGCCGCGAGAGCCTACCGGGTTGCCCTGTGTGGCAATATAAAAAGATCCATGATACCATAGTTGGCCGCCAGATGGCGCAAAGACAGATTTAGCAGATTTAGATACAAATGTAAACGATTTTAACAATCAAAGTGTACCAGATACTAAAACAGTATTCAACAAATCAAATGCTAATGTTTAAAAACATTGTGTTTAAGTTTAAGTTTCCAAGGTCTTGACCCCTCCCCCCATTTCAACTGTCACGATTAGATACAATTAAATATTTTCAAACAAGAAACGGCTTTCTAGAATTTTATTGAGAATAATACAAAAGCACTCAGTTCAATTTTTTCCTAAGAATCTTTATTTCTACAACATCATAATGTGCTTCCCTAATATCTCTATATATGTATCGACAATTTAAAAACAACAAGGGTCTTAGAAATGCAGTCTTGAAAGTACAACCTCTGGCACCGTAACCGCCGAAAGTGAAACTGTGAGTAATTAACATATGAAAGACTTCAATCCAAACCATTCAACTCCACAGCCATCTGTGCTGATATGTACACACACACACACACAGCTCTGTAAAATCTGATTTATACATCTGCATCAACTTTGCGAATTGGTCTCTGCGGAAGCTCCATGCACACCCATATGTAAACAAAGCATTTATAGTTGTGTTGCGCTGCCTACGCTCGGATCAATGCTGGTTTGATAAGAATGCCAACTACTAGCAAACCAAAACACAACACAGATTTGAACAAAAGACAGGTTTTATTTACCTTACCATAAATCGTTTCAATTTAAGTTCTTACAAACATCTGCTGATGTAGAATCACTCTCTCTGAATTGGCTCACAGTGCTGGCGTGATGACAATACTAACTTCTGGCTAACTGAATCTCAGCACAGATGACAAAGGAAGGTTATTTACTTAATCGCCAATGTTTTATTTCATAATCCTGCATTTAAAACAGAACGCAAGCTCAAAAGAGAGAAGACTGCTCCGCTTTTTTCAATCACAGAGCTCGTGGTCTCTGCAGATTTGCGAAGCCTTGATGCGAAGTTACAATTTTAGTTAGACGCACGTCAAGCTTCACAGAAGGGTCAGCCTGAGTACTGCATCAAAGGCCAATTTGTTGCATTGACTCAGAAGTATAAATCAGGCTAAAAGAGCCAGATTGACAGTTGAGTCATTTGTGAGTGTGACGATCTCGCTGCACAAAATGACTTTTTTTCACTGAAACGAAGCAGTTCGTAAGAGTTGTTTGTTCGGACAATTCGGGCAATCTTGAAAATGCAAGCTACTGAACAACATATCTTTGAAAATATTTAACAGTTAAGCTGTTAGTCATTAATATACACAAATATATCAAAATAAACTGCTTTGGTTGGTTAAAAGAGTTTGATTGAGCGATTTTTAGGTTTGATCACACATGGTACCAAACGCATAAAGAAATGACGAAAAGAAAGTGAATGATTTCTGCATTCACCGCGGATATCTGTGAATCTCATAAATAGGTGCTTGACCATTTATTGTTTATTTCCTGCTTATCATTCATTCTTAACAAAAAATAAACAATCTTACAGTGTCTAGAACAAAACATAGCTGTATGAAGGCTGTGATGATTAGCTAACTTGAGACATAAAGTAGTAATATTATGTTTTGATAAACTTTTTCAAACTTATCTAACCTAGGCAACTGTGTGCTCATTTATGAAGTGTTTATGCCACCCAGTGTCAGTAAAGCGATATGATTACCTTGACCCGAGAGCTGTGGTCATAAAGGTGCTGCTGCGGTCATTTTCATTGGTTACCACCTGTAGTTCGTAAATTTGCTAAATATGTAATTTTCTCCATCATCCCATTGGGGCAAACCGGAGCTTCAACCCCTCACATCTAAATTTTTCTTTTGATTTATTCAGAGAACATCGAAGATACAGCAGAAAGCCCTGCCCCCTCTGTTCCTGTCAGTGTGGTGTCCCCGCCCACTGTGGAGCAGGAAGCCTATAAGAAGCTGGGACTCACAAAGCAGGTCCTTGCAGCTCACACGCAGAAGGAAGAGCAAGCATTCCTCAGTCGCTGTAGGGAGCTACGCCATGGACAGGGCCTGAAGAAGGACTGTTCCTCCGGCGCACAGAAGACCAGACGACCTACTGAAGGTACTGAAACTGTTTAATGCAAAACAAGGCATTTGTTTTAGTGTAGGTGATTGACATCACAAGGCACCAAATATAACACTATTTTATTCCTATAATTGTGTCAGGTTCTCGTGGAGCCAAAGCTGAACCGCTCATCGTGGAGGGAGCCAGGAAGAGCTTGCGCACCAAAAAATCGAAGAAGCCTCGAACAAAACATCCTGATTCGTCAGACAATGCCGCATCTCATTATAGACCTCTTCCACCTCTTCATGGTTTAAACCAAACTTCCTGGTCCCCCTCGGAGGCGTCACAGTCTGGCCTGTCCATCCCATTCCCTGGAGTTCCAGGGTTCCCGTTATATTCTCCAGTTGCTCCCGAAACCACTCCGCCAGCACCCTCTGTAGCTGCATATCCCTCGCCTATGGTCACCCCTGTAGTAGCATTTGTTTTACCCAGTTTCATGTTGCCACAGATAGGTTCCGCCCCTCACCCTCCATTCTATCCAGACAGCCAGCAAGCCTACAATGCCGTCTTTCAAGGGCAGCAGCCTTTTCAGCCCCCACAAGCCTACACCGTCCAGCAGCCTCAACAGGGCTATGGCAGCCAGCAGGGGTTCCAGACATATCCTCAGAACCTTCAAAGCTCTCCGCAGTGCTTTCAGGCCGATGCCTTGTTTGCGCCCCAGCAAGTCCAGTACGCAGCAGACCCCAAACCGTCTGCTCTGGAGTCTATGGGGTGTCTCTCGCCACTGCCACCTCCTCAAACACCCCCGCTCTTCGAATCGCGCTGTAGCTCCCCGCTGCAGCTGGATCTGCTTCAGCTGGAGGACAAGCAGGATTCTCAACCCGCCGCACCTCAGGGTTCTGTGCCAGATGAAAACAGCACATCCATGAACATCACTGTATCTGGATTGGATGATCTGGGACAGGTAAAATGCGTCATTTTTCTATTTCTCATTTATTGCTGCATTAAATCTGGTCAAGCCATTTGTAAACCGCTTTTCATCACTATAAATGTAAAACAAAGTCCTGGACCATGTGACAGTCTAAACTAAAAAAAGGATTAAATAGGAATCATACCTTTAAAAAAAGAAATGCAATGATGAGACTTTCAACATTTTTGTATTGGTTTGCATTGAGAAGTATATTTTTAATAATTAATAAAGTGAGGAAAGTAGAAGGTGTTTATGACCCATTTACCTGTCATTAAATAGAAGGCCCTTATTAACATTTTGCCTGCCATAAATTGGAGGGTGTTTGACACTTGACCCTGCCACACAATATATGTTGTTTATGACCCTTAGACCTGCCATTAAGTATAGGGTACTTGTGATCCTTTTGGTATTACATTAAGTAAAGCATCCTTACAGGACAGCATTGAGGGTAGGATATAATTTTAACCTTAGTCATAGACCAATCTCTAAAACTTCATTGTTCCAGTTGAAACAAAACGCAGTTGTCACTGAATGATCAGTAAAAACTGAATAGAAAAGTCTCCTTTGTTAAATTAAGCTAGATCATGTAGAGACTCTACATTAATGGTGTTAAAATCAACTCTACCTTTAGCACATGGATTTTCATTTCAGCATTTTTCTGTTGCTTTGTATTAATAAGATGTTTATTTCTTCAGGGATGTTGTTCAGGGAATGGCGGTCACTGTGGAGAGCACACCTCGTCCAGCAGCGTGCTGGAGCTGCTGCTGCAAGAAGACTCTCACTCAGGCACCGGCTCGGCCGTGTCTGCGTCCACCACCTCCAACAGTGGAACAGGTGTCTGAGACGTTCTTATACGTGTAACAAACACCCTCTGCCTTTCATAGAGTAACATTTGTATAACATTGTGTTGCAGGAAGCAACACCAGCAAGTATTTTGGCAGCGTTGATTCTTCGGAGAACAATCACAAGAGTGAGGAGGGGTTGAAGGAACAAAAGCGGTATGTTCTGGCGGAGCCTTACGAGGACAACAGCGTCACCATGACTTATCAAGTGCCATTCAGGTAAGGATCACTCAGTTGCTGCTCTGGTAAATTAGGTGCCTTAAAACTTGGCTCTCAAAGATTGCAAATGCACCTTTAAATTCTTATTTTGAGTTTTAAACTGTTTTCAAATAATCACTTTCTCTTTTTGAGGCTATGTATTATAAACCCATTTAGAGCTTAGTTAGAGCAATAGCTGCACATCCATTTTAGTACTGGAAGTCATAAACACACCTTCTGGTTATTTTCTAAATGATTCTTGCAGGCTCTTAATTTGTCTCTGCTTGGTTTCTCAGGTAACTATATGTGACGTAAACTCATGTAACTCTGGGCAGTTTTTTTAAAAAGCTATAGGGCTACATAGATAGCCCTAACTGTAAATCTTCACTTCAGCCTCTGATGCTCTCTGCAGCGTAACTGTTCTGTGTTAACATAAGTGTTTGTGTTGCACTTCAGGGACATGGAAAAAGTTCTAAGAGAGGATCGCGAGCGCCTGAGACGGATGCAGAAGAACCAGCCGCGCTTCTCCTCAGAGCAGCGGCGAGAGCTGATCGATCAGCACCCCTGGATGAGACGCGGAGGCTTACCCAATGCTATCAACATCATGGTACGTGATTTTCGTTGTTATACAGTTAGAGCTAGGTATACATTCACCTTTATTTAAATAAAGAAAGTTCAGCTCTTAATCTAAAAGGCATTTACAAGTTTACAGGAGTGGGGTCATTTGAAGAAAGGACTTAATAAATCTTACTATTATCAGCATAACTGACACTCAATCTGGTATCTTCTTATTATTTGAGCCAGTGATAGCATGTACAGGCTGAACAAACAAGGTGCAAGTATTGAGCCTTGAAGGACTCCCCATGAAGCTATTGTGACCTGCACCATTCTAGCACTGTCCCAGAAAGACCAACTCAATTATTCAGCCTATCAAGGAGAATGTTATGATCAACAATGGTAAAAACAGTGCTCAGCTCAACTAGGACACACAAAAAAATAAGTTTCAAAAGTGGAAGAGGGCATCTTTTGAAGGACTTGTTTGTTTTAATAAACACCCTGTTTGATTTTGCGCAGGAGTGCATGTACTGTGAGAATGACGTCTCGGCAGGTCCGGAAGGAGAACTATCTGACCCTGAGCTCAGCATTCTGGAAGGAGAGCAAGGAGGAGCTCATTTACTACCTGATAAGGAACAATTTAGTGGAGCGCTTCTCACTTGACATTCCTCAGATTAAACCCCCCTCCTTCCTCGTTCTCCAAAAAAATATGGATTTAAACCCGCTGGATGGAGGGGGGGGGGTAAACTAGGTATTTTTTTATATAGTAAATGTGTATTTATGTGAGTGAGCGAGCGAGTGTGGGTGAAGAAGACGAGCGCGTGAAAGCCCAAAGATGATTTCCACTGTGGTAGAGCTGCTGTTAAGCCCCGCCCCAACACAAGAGGTGGCCCAATCACAGCTGAGCATCCTCGAAATGCAGGGTGTACATCACAAACAAGTGCATCTTTAATATCGAGAACAGCTTGTTTATTTTGAATCCCCTCCATTCAAGAGATCATAGAGGATGAAGTGTTATTTCAGATGTGACCCCTCTTTCTATTTAAGTTAAGTTCAAGTTTATTACTAAAACAAGCTCAAGTTTGCATGTGTGTTGGAATTTGCTGATATGATTTACCCAGTCGTGTACAGTTTTAACCCTCAGTACAGTTTTCTACATTGATAAGCTCCAAATCCAACACAATATGCTTAGTCCTAGACTGAGCCTAAGACTAGCATTAAAGCAAAGCAGTTCCTGAGCGGAGGAGTATGAATACTCCAGTGGAAAAGTTTAAACCAGAATTAATCTCTTATTATGATTTTTTTTTTCCTTTGAAGCTCTGGGTATTCTTTTGTTTTCTCACTTGGAAAAATGAATTGCTACAATTCTTTGGAACACATCCCCTGTACATGTAATCATTAAAGATATCGACTTTTTGAGCCCCAAATTTCTCGTAAATACTTTAAGCGACTCTGTCACCAAAGGGGTGGGGCTTACTGATAGCTAAACCGGCTGGGCCCCGGTGCTACTTCTGCATTGTAGCTTCTGAATCCGAACAATGCACACAGCTACTGCCAGACATTTGCACCAGCTGTGGACTTCTCACCTTCTGTGATGCAAATGGACTCTTCTACATTCAACTTCTTTTATCCCAGCGTCATAGCCCAAGAGTGTTGGGGAAACTAGTTTCTTCACTGTTTATAAACACGAGCAGACGTCTGAGACCAAACGCTACCCAAGTGTGAAAAGGGGGACCATTGCAGCCAAAACCAGCGGATTTTTTAAAGAACCTAGCTGGGGGCTTTCAGGGATGTGCAATCATCATTTTGGAGATGTCTCACAGGTCATTGCTTTGACTTGTTTGGTGCTTCATTGTCAAAATGAATAATGTTACAGTCTAGTATGGTGGTGTCTAAGGCCTGCTGTTATCTAAATCTAAAGGGGTCATGAACATGTCATTTGATCTGTATAATAGTCGATATATCAGTCGATGTTAAAACATTTCAGGCTCTTGAAAAGTATTACAATTTAGCAAGCCATCACAATGTTGCTGCTTGCATTGATCTTGAATTCTCCCGAAATGAGGTCTCCAAAAAATTGCGACACTACCAAAAGAATCCATGAAAATGACACGTTCCTGTGTACTTTTATGATCCTGAATAATAAGTAGATTAAATAAAACTCAGTGTTTGTGTAATCTTAAAAAGGGATCAACAAAATTTGCGCATTTAAAAAGTTTCAATCACAATTTTATGAGGGGATACATCTTGTTATCGGGTTTGAAATCCAGATTATTTTTTATCTAAAACCCTCTTAAATCACATATGGAAGCTCCAAGTTGATGACAAAGTATGTTTCACCTTAGTGTATAAACAAATATTCTAAAAATTCTCGAGAACTATCCCTGTGCGCTCTATTGTTTAGTCCTCCAGATACAAGAATTTAAACTTTGAGTCACTTTTGCTTCCTTCAATAGTTACTAAATTAAAAAAAATGTTGCCCTCTGTAACACGTTCTTAACCCACTCATAGAGGTATAAATTTGAACATTGAGATATTTAAAGCCCTTAAAAAAATAATCTTACTCTCAATTTCTACCAAAATCATATCTCACTAAGTTTCAAATATGCCCTCGATTACTTTATTTAAAATTATATTTAAAATTATTTAAAATTCTGGTTATATTCCTGCTTACTTTAGGTTTAAATCACAGTTTAGCACTGTAAAATAAACTTTATTAACAGTAGGTGACTGTGATTAAACAAGTACGTTCAATCTTGTAAACACAGAAAGTATTTGGCAACCCAACAATGAAAGATTTGATCTCTGGCTTTGTAGCATTTATGGAACAGTGTGTGGAAGTGCTGATGTTCGTTTGGGTAAAGAGAATGAAACCATGAAGCGTTAATGTTTAGTTTATTCACATTTTTCTTTCTACTTGTATACCTGTATGTATCTTTTTACTTCTGTCTAATAAACAGTTGTTTGCGATAGTGTCTCGTTTTGTTTTTTTTTTTTTTTTTTTTTTTTTCATTTGATGGCCTGTAGGAGTTGCCATAAGACCACAAATTATTTCACTGATAGTAAACTGGCTGTGAAATCTGATGTATCCGAGAATAGCCCCGTTCACATTTAAGTTAGATTTGTTGCATTACAGATGCATTGAATCAGAGATAATTCTCACAATCTGTTCTGAACTCTCTTAAACAAGACGTCAATGTCTAGACCCAAAGTAGATTCATATAATTTTTTATTTTATTTCTGCACTCAATATAAATGACACATACATCATCAAAGCTCTCGTCACTAAAACCATCAACAAATCTGTTCATAAAAAAGCAACATCTACCAGGGCATTATATTCTTGACTATATCTACAAAGGCACAAATCTCTCAGTTGCTATAATATCAAAATCACCACGCATTAAATACTATTCATTAATTTTCTAAATATTATTTCCTAAGAGGAAAAAAAACATCCAGTTACTGTACGAATGTCATTAAATGTAAATCAACATGTTGCATGCCTTAAACGTCTTTACCAAGGCCGCCACATGAACTTGTGAGTGTTCTCAGCTGCTCCTGAGCTCCCCTCTGCATCTCCCTCGTCCAGATCCGAGCAGAGCTCATCGCTGGAAGTGCTGGGTGTTGATGGAGGCACACTGAGCGCTCCAGGACTCGAGGGCTCTCTGACAGGCCGGGATGCGCTGGAGGAGGTTGGCTCAGAAATCAGCTCCAGGATCATCTCCTGAAGATGCTCATCGTTCAGCGGCAAGCACTCCAGAAGGTGGTTCAGGAGCTCTGCGGACACGGTGCTGTCGATCCCGGAGCACGTGGACACGAAGGTGTGCACCTCATGCATGCACTGGATGTAACCGGCAGCGAAGCGTTCACTGGCCTCCTGATTCGCTGTTTCAGCCTCTGAGGGTCCAAACAAAACACTGCATTATTGTTTGTTTAGTTATTGAACACTGAAAATGGGTTCTGGCTCTTCTTACCTTGAGAACGGCTCTGGAGGATGCTTTCCACTCTTTTCACCGTGAGCTCGAGCACCTCTGCATTTTCCATCTTCATATGCAGCTGCATGAACAGATCGATCCAAATGTGATTCAAGTTTAAACAGATTAATGATGAATAAAAGGTTGTGTCTGTCTTTATCAATGGTGATAAATACATATTAGTGATATTTACATACTTTTTAATACATACATCTTAATACATTTACATTACATTCAAATGATTGTACATGTAATAAATGTGTCAAATTATTTCACAAGCATAAACACAGTTTATACAAGTATAAATTACAGATTATAGAATACATAAAAGTTTACGTTTACGAAACAATAAAGTGATAAATATATAAACTAAACAATTACAAAGTAAGTAAACCCATTTAGACAAATTTGATGATAAAAAGAAATATGTTTAATAATAAATCAATGTTAGCAGACAATCCCACATTTCGATCTATAAGTTTTTCTTGAAAATTTTTAAACATCTTCTTTTTCATCTCTAAAGGTAAATAGCTGTTTCGAGTTGAAAAAAATCTATTCTAAACAAAAAACTAAGACATCTATAAAACACAGACTGAACAGTAATAAATTATTCATCAATATTAATTTGTATGTGAATCTATTTTAATCACTTAAAAAGATCAACATTAACCTCAAACCACATAAACCTGAAGCAGAGAGGAAGTTATGCCCGAGTGGTGTCAGGTGCACAGCGTGCAATCTGAAAAAAAAAATGGCGGTGATTTTTCTCGCCTACTTCTGGGTAATGGAGGCAAAATGGAGAGTAAACATTGCTCAGCTGAGTGCTGGATGCTTTGTGATTATATAGAGCCCGAGTAGTTATCTCAGTGTGAAGCTGTTCGTTTGTGAATAGAATAGAATAGAATAGAATGCCTTTATTGTCACTATACACATATACAATTTGCATTATAAACATGTACAATGAGATTAAGAGCATCTCCCTAGTCAGTGCAACATTTAGTAAGGAAAAATACAACAACAAAAAAAAAAAGCTCAAGAAGCTCAATCGTTTAGCTTTTCTATTCTTCGTCTGAGCGACCCGTCCACGATAGCACTTAGAGTTCTGTGTGTGCTCGCTGAGCTTAAAAAAACATTTAATTTCACTTTTGTAGAAACAAATGGCCGTGTGTTCATGGAACTTAGCTCTGTGTAACTTCTTAGCCAGACAGGGTAAGAAGAGAGGATGGTGAGCAAGAGACAATAAGGACCCTCGTTAGCAGATACGTTAAGTATTACTTATTTTATGTTAATTTAAAAAGTAATTAAAATTGTATAGCATGAAAGTGAAATGTCTTTAATAGGGTTTTGGTATGTTTTTATCAGTGGAATGATGTTGGATCTTGGCGATGCAGTTGAGACATTATTATTTTACTTATTTAATTTCTAAAAACACCTGAGTCCTATAAATAAATGTACATTAGTTTAAAATCGGAAAGAAAAATTATATAAAAATATTTTTCACCTCTGATATTAGCACAATAAATTAGGAAGATTTACATTGGCAAGTAAAATAGATAAAACACACAAAACGGCCAATAAATATAGAAAATGTTTAGTATTTAGTGCTGGAAAAAAAACATTAAGGATGCCGTGGATGAAAATTATTAATGTTCATTTAGCTTAAAAACTGAGCCTTTAGTTTATTCATCAACTATGCAAACTACGAATGAAAATTGAAAGTTAGGAGTAAAAATACACAGCTTACTTTTGTAACTATTTTAATATTCGTCGCAATCGCGGTCAATCGTTTCCATTGCAAGCCAAAAGAAGAGCAATGGCGCTGAGGGCTTGTTGAGGACTGGGATATACGGTCAACGTTTGGGACTATTCAGACCCTCCGTGAACCACGTGACGACCTGGCGACCAGCTCCGATACTAACGCCACTCTGTGAATCCCCCGCTCTGATCCACACCGAGCAGCAGGTGCTGAATGACACGTCAGGAGACATTTATTTCAGCAAAGTCATAACCTTCTAACAAAGTATGTGGATAAGCCTCCGGGTTCATTTTAAACAATGTAGGACACCCCACACACCATTAGCATACAGAAGCAGAAATAGAAAATCAAAAGAGGATAATAAGTTCTTATTTTAATTACGAGAGTAATTGTCTTCCGCAGTTTAGAGGATGGAAACTCACTTCGCTGTCTGAGAGCAGAGTCCTGAGGTCCTGCAGGCTTTCGTTCATGCGAGCTCTCCTCTTCTTCTCCACCATGGGTTTGCGAGTCTGTCCGATGCGAGAGACGTCTGTTATTGAGCATTTATAGAAGAAGTCTCGTGCATGGCAGCCAGAGTAGATTTTTACCTTTCTGTCACCTTTGACGCCATAGAAAGCCTCCTCCTCCTCCATCCCGGAGCGAGCCGCCGGGGCCATCGCGACAGCTTCACCGTCTAGATGAGGTTAATCCGAGAAATTCGAAATCCAGCATAGTTTTTGTCCCCAAACCAATCCTACAGTCCTGAAGTTTAGGAGAAGCGAGTGAGCGGCTGAGCGCACGCGCGCGCAAGCGAGCGCATTTAAACAAACTAATTTGCATATAAATGACGTTGTTGCATGTAATTGGTGCGTGCAGACTTTGACCAATCAGAGACCACGTTTTTGCGCGCACTCGAAAGCTAACAGTTTTTATTCACATTCTTAATTTTACATTCCTCTCTGTCTCGGGAACTATCTCATGGAATAGAGTTTAAAGCTTAAAGCATATTTGAACTAAAATGGTAATAATTTGTCAAATTAAAAACGTTAAATTTGCCCAAATGAATTGTCTGGCAAAACATTTGTTCAAGGAGTATACGAAGTGTAAGAGTAAATGGTTATTGACATATTTACAACTATGACTATAGCATCAAGTATACTAATATTTACATTTTTTTCCCAGTTGTACAATTCGGAAATTACTATTTTCACACCCCAAACATCTCGTATTCGATCATGCTTTTTTCCCACCAAATGAGAAAATGAGTGCCATCATTTTAAAAGTCACATATTCATACAAAACGTCAACAAAATCCATTTATATTTATTTTTATGTAGTGTTTGCAAAAAGTTAACTCGGGATGTGTTTTCAATAGAAACCATTTTTAGTCCTCAATTAAAATGTTATTAAAGAAGACTCTTCAAGCAAATACTCGTTCAATTTGTTGGCCAACAAGTTATATATCATAGCTATAAAAGTATAAGTTTACTTAAATTGTTATGCACCATATTTTCCTTTATTGTGCTCTGTAACACAAAGAAATGTTTCTCATGCATTGGTTTTCATTCATATTGGGAAAAAAGATAGTTTTGTGAAATACTTTTTTTTCTACTTGTAAAATGCTTTCAAACGGACAGAGTGGTAAAGACTAAATAGAGTTAACTCCAGAAACAAAAAGAACGGTGTTAATGTCATTAACGAGTCTCTTAAGAGGTCAATCATTTGGAGTTTTGAACAAAGAATTTTTATTTAAACATGTTTTCCATAATGCATTAAGCTTAAGTCGGGCTTTATTTATTTTATGCACTAAAACGCTCTGTTGCAAAGTGTTGAATCATTATTGAACACGCTAGTATCCAGAGCGAGGGAGAGAGCGGCTCTAGACGGAGGGACGGAGGGATGGAGGGATGGAGGGATGGAGGGATGGAGGTCGGGGGTCGGGCGTGTGTAACGCACTGGAGTCGTCTGGCAGCTGCCCGCTCTGCTCGTGATGAATAGAGGAGACGGGAGTGGGAGGAGGGAGGGAGGGAGAGAGGGAGGAGGGAGGAGGGAGAGCGACAGGTGTCCAACTGTTCCTCTGCCGCCTGATGCTCCTTTCTTCTGATTACAATCAGCAGCTTTCAACTCTCGAGCAGGACAACAGCTTCAGTTTACGCCGGGTGTCCTGTGTACCGACGGACAAGTCTCTGGGGGGTTTAAAACATTCAGACTCCAAAACACGGTTCCCTGAGAAATGACATTATAAAGTTACATGCAAATAAATTAAAGAAAAGCGCTTTAATCATTTAATGATGAAGTGGGTGTAAATGGTTATTTGCCTATATATGAATGTATAAATTTCCTTTCGCTATTGAAAACAAAAAAGGAAAAACTTTTGACATTGAAAAAAATTGTTGAACAAACAGTTTTAGGATAAAAAAAAGTTTCTTGGTATTGAAAAAATGGATAGAAGAAAAAAGTCTGACATTGAAAAAATAAATAGAACGAAAATGTTTTGACATGGGGAAAAAATAAATAGAAGAGAAAAGTTTGAGTATTGAAAAAAAATGTTTCCACTTTGGAAAAAAATCAAGGGAAGAAAATAAATGTTTCGCCTTGACTATATTTTAATATCCACGAAAAATAGTTTACCGCAGAGAGTAAAGAGCATGATCAGACCAAACAGTCAAACGAGCCCATTACAAACCTGTATTTAAAGTAATGTGGCTAAAACAAGCTAGCAGGAATCTACTGGGATGTGAATGAATAGTGACGAGTCCGAGCCGTTGAATCTCAGCAGTGAATGTGAGCAGATGTCAGAGGACTCTCGTCTGCAGGCAGATGTCCATGAATTAATGAGTGCTCTGTTTGACAAGAGCCACACGACCAGCGGCAGAGCAGGAGGACGTGGGAACCAGAGGACAAAACCGCTCGGTGATCCGCGGCTAATGAGTGTGACCCTGAGCAGAGGAGGAGGAGGACGAGGATGAAAGTGATGTCCACTGCTTGAGGGGAACATTGTTTTCTTTGGGGAACTAACTGTAGCGCACACGACTCGACACTTCTCGGCGTTGCCTCTCAGCTCTGCCCAGAGAAATATACAATACTCATTTTAATATCCTGAGCAATTGTTGCCGTTCTGCTGCAAGAAAAAGATTAAAAACAAATGTAAAGAAAACGTAAACTACTCGTTATAGAAAGCATGGGTGTGTTTATTTTTGTTGTTGAAAATACAAACACATACAGAGATGCAAAAGAAACAAAAAATACTATGCAGAACACGATGTGGACACAGTTCATATCATACTAAATACATCTCACGCGCTTCCTAATTTATTATTATTGTTATTATTATTGTTTTTGTTGTTATTTTACCAATAACATAGTAAATTAATTTAAATGTAAGACATTGAATTGCAAAGCTGTGACTTGAAAAATGTTGTAAAAATGTTTTTTTATATAAATAATGGACCCATTTAACCAACACATTTTAAACAAATGTTATGTTACTAAGAAGATGTAGTAGCAGAAGCTCTCTACAGTTAAAATGATTAAAAACTCTCTCTCGCTCATAAATATATATGTGTTTTTTTTATCGTGTGTGGTTTTCTCCGCATTTCACGTTATGTAGTTGAAAGGCCGTTTTAGTTACGTCCTCCAGCACGTTAGTTGGCGCTACACTTGTTTTTGTTGTGTGCTATTTAACAATGAGGGAGCAGCTGTGTTACGCCAGCGACGTTACTGCGTCCAGCTTTTTTGGATTATTTTGATTACTTTCATTGGTTGTAGCGTTCATTATTAACAGATCTTAACGCTGTTTCTTGGGTAAGAACGTAAAGCGTACACAAATCTTGTTTGTTTCACGAGCCACGTCAGTTGTTTTCTAGCGCATGCGCAGACTGTAAATGTTACTTCATTGGGACATACTGTACGCAAAATACATTAATCCCGTTAAATAATGCATTGCTTTTACTCATTATCATCACAGGTTACAACAGTCACAGATTGCTCTTGCTTGATATGGAGTATCCGGAAGGGTTTAACCAGCTAGATCTGCTGGAGACCCATGGTCACATGATCCCAGTAGGGACCAAGAGCAGCTGGGAAGAGGAGGAAGATGAGGATGAAACGGTCTACACTGAAAACTGGTGCCAGCAACAAGAGATTAACTTGCAGGAGTGTCCCTCAGAGCTGATGTTATGGGCTGCAGAGAGGAACCGAGTGAGTAAAGTTTGATTGGTGCCTTCAAAACTATAGAGATGTTGGTTTATTGCTGGCTTTTAAGTCCATCTGTCAATATCATTAACTTACTACACAATCGTAAAATTGACCAAACAAATAGTTACGAATGTGTTTATAAATGCTGTAGGGATATTGTATATGATTTTTAAAGTTTATGTCTGAGACAACACACTCATCTTTGTAGTTTTGAAATATATATATATATAACTATATATATATTTATATTTATAACATCTTGATTCTTCTACTTTTGTACTGTTTACGGAGATTTGTTTAACATCAAGAAGAAAAAAATACTTGAGGACAAATACAAATTTCTTTAGTCTTATTCTTTCGAGAGTTTTGATATTTGATACTCTCTAAAGGTCGAAAGTAAACAAATCTCAACAACTCAAACTGATATTTATTAGCAACAAAGTGGAAGCTTGGCATGCAGGCTCAGTTTGGACTCAATGAGAGCTAGTTGGTTCACTCTTACATTCTAAAAATGGTTGGGTTAAAATGACCCAATTTGGGTTATTTTGGTAACCCAGCATTGGGTCAAATATGGACCAAACCAGCATTGGGTTGTCATTTTTTGACCCACCACTGGCTCAAAATAACTCAATGCAAGGTTGGTCCATATTTGACCCAGCACTAGGTTACTTTAACCCAGCACATTGAGTTACATTTTTGACCCAACATGCTGGGTTATTTTTATTTTTTAATGATTCACATATTTTTTACTGATTTTTCTGATTCAGAACTGCTGTGTACATAGTTTAATAATAACAATAATGATCATATTCACCATCATATAAACAATAATTAGACACAAATGGTCAAAAAGTGATTATTTATTCTTAAAAAAAACAGTATAAAATGTATACATTTTGACACAATACAATAACATTTTTAGATCCAATTTTATGAGATGGATTCAGCTTGACAATATATGCACCAGGCTTATACTTCGAACACTTCATGACCTCCCTGCCCCCCTCCATGGGCCTTGCTAGAAGACATAATGTGAATTGACAATTTAGCTCACATGAAATTCTCATATTTTTAAGTAAGTGTTAATGAAGAACGAATGAGTTAATGTAACTGTTACCCAAATAAGTTAGTGTTTAGCTACAAAACGGGCTACAACAAACAAAAAAAACTTTAATAAGATTTTTTTAAATAACACGTAAACCACTTGATTTAGCATTATGCAGTTTTTTTGTAGAGAAAACAAAACCTACCTTTTTTTCTTTCCAAACACTGTTTTTTATATAAATAGTTAAATAGCCCAGCGGTTGGGTTAGAGATGCCAAACTCTGAAAAAATAACCCAACAAAATGATCCAACATGATCAACTCAGTGACTGGGTTAAAAAAATAGTCCAGCGTTTTTAAGAGTCTACACCTACCAGTCCCTAAATCTTCTGTTTGTTGAAGTTGTTTGGTAGGACAGTCCAGCGATGGAATTTGGGGGTTCATTTAATGACTGAAGGTTTTATTTCATAACTCTTATTTACTGGCTTAATTGTAATAAAATTATTGTCCTATGTATTTACGCTAATTCCTCAATAACAAATATATATCTAAATACTGCTGTTCTGTTTGGAGTCGGTAATTTGCTAACGAAAAAAACATGATTGTTCTCTGTAATAAAAGATTTAGAAAATGTTTTTAACGCAACTCCCTCTGTTTTGTTTCTGTTTTACAGATAGCAACAGTAGATCGCCTCATTGCGCAGGACTCCTCCCTCGTTAACTGTCACGACAGCGATGGCTACACCCCCCTCCACCGCGCCGCCTACGGGGGTCACGATGCTGTGGTGCGTGCTCTTTTGGACGCTGGTGCGAACCTTCACGCGAGGACGACTGATGATTGGACGCCGCTGCACAGCGCCTGTCGTTGGGGTAACGTGTCAGTGGCGTCCTGTCTGTTACTGCGGGGGGCTGAGGTGAATGCAGTGACCGCAGGTGGACTCACACCTTTGCAGCTAGCAGCAGGAAACACCGCAGCGGGGAAGACCATCGAGCTGCTGCTGTCACAGCGCTCCCTGCAGGCTGGGCTGAGGAACCGAGCAGGAGAGACAGCTTATCAGATTGCGCATCGCACAAGTGATCATCACAAGCTATTTGAAATGACAGAGCCTTGTAATAACATTTTCTAGTGCAATGATATGTTTATTTAAAAATGATATGTTTAGCACATTGTGTGTCACCTACATATTAAAAGAGACTCTACAATGCTCCCTGCAATGTCTGTTCAGAACAGTAATAATGACTTAAGATATTTTAACATAATAAAGATGATTGTCCTGTGCATTTGCGCTTTCTCAATAGCAAATATATATCTAAATACTGTTGATCTGTTTAGAATTTATTTGAGGGAAAAAGGCAAATTAAAAGTGTTGAGTAGTTTCTTCACCTAATTAAATCAACAACATACTTTTTATGATTTGAGAAGATTATTGCATCTCAAACTGTAAATTGTACAGCCATTAGTAGAAGTCCCCTACATCACATCTGCTACAAAATTATTATTATAAGATCGGTCATCTGAAGTGATTTATTGCCATAAAAACTAAATTTTAGTGCAATGCCGCGACCTGCCGTGAGTTAAATTAGTATACTACAGTTTTTTTCATTCCAAATCATTAAATACTTTTTACAATCGTTAACGATGACATTAGATGCAATGTATTTCACATTCCTTGAACTTAAAACTGTTGTGACGTTTTCACGAAGGGAAATGCAGTTTCTTGTGGCTGGTTTTCTTGTGCCTTAACAAATAGATAAAATACATTTCCCAGAGTTCTAAACTCTTTCCCGCGAACGTCGTCCACACTTCCGGAATGGGAGGCGTGAGGCAGTTTCACGTGAAGCAGCTTTTCAAGATGATGTTTTGTTGCGGTTAAAAGGTAAATTGATTTTGCAAACTGTTGTAAGCATGAATTATATAGTTTAAGATATTTTTTATTAATTCAAACATATTAATTTTTTTTCGGCTTTATTTTTGTTAATAGTTTTGTTAAGTAATGTTTAACGATATCACCATCAGGAGAATTTCAGGTTTTGTCTATCAGGATGGCATCAACAGGAAACACCGTGTAAGTTACTTTCTTTTTCCAATTATCTGAAAACGTTACAAGTATTTGGCGAGTTTCATTTGAGTATTACACATTTTAGGATAGCACTCTTCTGAGCAGTGTTCAGAGTTTTTATTTATTTATTTATCTAATTTTATTTTGCACTGATGAAACTGGCCCTTTTTATTTTTGAAAGTATTGAGTCTTATTGTGAAGCCCCCTCACAAATAAGTGATTGAATATCTTTGCATTAAAACCTTGTGCTTTTGGGCAGGCGTGGCTTAATAGATATAGTCTTTATGAGGTGGATTATATAGATGCTAATGATTAACACAGTTGATTTTAAACTGGATTTTGTTGTTGTCACTAATCTGCTCATCAGTCATTTTTAAAAACACAAAATGACAAAATCCAGGTTCATCTTGGCTTGTTTTAAGTTCAACTGTTATGCATTATATTTTCCTTTGTTACTGACAAACTTTTGCAGAACTAGCTGTGGTTATACAGATGTTTTTTAATTGCTTTGCAGCGATGACGAAGACACATTCAAGATTCTGATAGCGACAGACATTCATCTAGGATTTATGGAGAAGGATGCCATCCGAGGAAATGACTCGTTTGTGACTTTTGATGAGATCATGAAACATGCCGTCCTAAATGAGGTGGAGACTGACTAGATATTTTATACACAGGGCTTGATGCAAACAAAACCAAAACCCTGCTATCGGTTCTTTGTCAAAGTAACCCTGAAAACACTCTATTTCTCTAAGGTGGACTTTGTGTTATTGGGCGGAGATCTGTTTCATGATAACAAACCGTCTCGGAGGACGATGCACAGCTGCATGGAGGTGATGAGGAAGTACTGCATGGGCGACCGACCCATCGTCTTCGAGATCCTCAGCGACCAGGCTGTCAACTTCAGCCAAAGCAAGTGAGAACTGTTCTTTTTCTCGGATGAGCCAGTATGGAACCAATGAGTCTGCTGTCTGATTTTGATAGGCTGCCTACAAACTTGGCTAACTTCATTGTTTGTTCCAGGTTTCCTTGGGTGAATTACCTGGATGAGAACCTCAATGTTTCCATCCCCGTCTTCAGCGTGCATGGTAACCATGACGACCCGACTGGGGTAAGAAAGTCCAGAAGTTATCTTTTCAATTTCAGTTAATTTTATTAATATGTATGTGCTTTTTACATGCTGTGAGATCAATCTTCTGGTTCTCCTGAATGTGTTGAGTTAAACACATCTCAGATCTTTAATTATAATGTTTTAAAAACTCTAATATTGGGGTTGTGGTTGATCATTTCTAAACATTTACTTTGCACATTGTGTAAATCTTCTACACAAGAATTGCACCACAGTCAACCACTATCATGTCGTCTTAAAAACTCACAAAACAGTGTTGATTTAAGCAGGTTTTACAAAATTATAATTTTCACACACATATATATATATATATATATATATTAGTGCTGTCAAAATTAATACGCTAACTCATGCAATCATTTTGAAATTTCTTACGCCTAAAAAAATTTATGTGGTTGCAGTTTTCCCTGTTTCCTGTTGTGGCGGACTTGCTTTAAATGAAGCATGAATAAGACTGCACTTTTTATGACGATGACAAGGCACGAAGGATGAAAACGTTACAGTACGCAACACACATCGTGCTCACAGGGGACCGATGTACTTCTGTGAGCAATGATGACTACTGAGGCATCACAGAGCACTTTGTTGAAATTGCATTCATTTGCACCAACTGTGTCTAAAACAGAGGAACGGGAGTACACGGAGGCATGTGTGGATCCTTTTCTTGATGTGGTGAGAGAAAAAGGAAAAATCGAGGACAAGTTAAAGCACACTTACGGTGCTCCTAATATGCTTGCTACCACACCACAAGTTAAACAAAAAAATCAATAAACAGTCAAAATTTAATTCAAATAATTTCTTTGTCTTTAATTTAAATTAATTATTTACATTTATAGATTTAAAAACATTTCCGTCTTGTGATTGCGATTAATCACGATTAATTAAAAACAATTGAGCAATTATTTGGGTTTTTTATTGATCGACAGCACTAATATATATATTCTCGCAGATACTGTAAAGAACTAGAAGTTTTAGTTAAATGACTTTAAGCTGCTCATCTGTCTATTGCGCTGTTTGTCCTGAAGCACTTTAGGCAATCCAACTGTACGAATAAAGCTGTTAATTCCCTTCAGTTGAAGGAATTCAGAATGCTGCATCTAATGTTTCGCTTACATTGACTCAAATGATGCATTCAAGAAAGCCTTATGATGAGCCACTCACATCCTGTTAAGAGCATCTCTTGACTTCAACCCGAGAAGATTGACCTGTTTATGCGCCAGAGCTACGTTTAGAGTCTACTTTAGACACTCTTATTCTCCTGCAGGCGGAGGGCCTGTGTGCCATCGACATGCTGAGCTGCGCCGGCCTGCTCAATCACTTCGGCCGCAGTCGTTCGGTGGAGAAGCTGGAGATCAGCCCTCTTCTGCTGCAGAAAGGAAGCTCGCGGATTGCTCTCTACGGCCTCGGTGAGCATTCGGCGCTGTGGGAGTCTTCCTGTTGGGAATGAATATAGATTGAATGCTCCGTGTTCCAGGCTCCATCCCAGACGAGCGGCTGTACCGGATGTTCGTGAACAAGCAGGTGTCCATGCTGCGACCTCGAGAGGAGGCAGACACCTGGTTTAACTTGTTCGTCATTCACCAGAACAGGTTAACAGAGTTCTTATTTTGTGATGGATTAGGTGTGTGTGTGTGTGTGTGTGTGTGTGTGTGTGCGCGTGCGTGCGTGTGTGTGTGTGTGCGTGCATGTGTAAATAAATTGGTTGTATATATGTTTCAAAGTTCTGCCTTTAAATATATTGAAGTATTTCCAAACCCTTTAATTTTATTCTGTCATTATTAGTAAATAAAATGTTTTTTAAAAAATTTAATTGGCCTTTTCTATTATGCAAGTTTTTAAAATGAGTTATTATTGTGTATTTTTTATTATAAAAAATAATTTTAATTTAAGTGAAATTTTTTTTCACATTAATTTGAGTTTATTTTCTTTATTATATTCATAATTTAACTGCAGTGCATTTATTTGTGCTTCCCCGAGCTGCAATGGCTTGATAGCGCAGCGTAAAAATGCTTAAATCTTTTGTTTTTGAAAACCCTGTTGTAATAAACAGACAGAGCAGTTAAGTTCCTCATTAGAGCATGCTGAACGTGTCTGCAGGAGCAAGCACGGCGCCACCAACTACATCCCGGAGCAGTTCCTGGATGATTTCCTGGATCTGGTGGTGTGGGGCCATGAGCACGAGTGTCGCATCGCTCCAGAGCGGAACGAGCAGCTGCTCTTCTACGTCACGCAGCCGGGAAGCTCCATCATCACCTCGCTGTCGCCCGGGGAAGCCGCTAAGAAGTATGTTTGCATGTGATTTAGAACAGTTTCAGACTAATGTAACATTTAAAGATAAAATGGTGATCACGATGCTTTCTCAGACACATCGGACTGTTGAGGGTTAAGGGTAAAAAGATGAACCTCCAGAAAATCCCGCTGCAGAGCGTCAGACAGTTCTTCATTCAGGACGTGACTCTCTCGGATTACCCCGAGCTCTTCAGCCCGGAGCAGCCCAACGCCTCGCTCCGAATCCAAGCATTCTGCCAGGAGAAGGTGAAGAAGCATGAAAACTCTTCATAGAAGAACGCTAGTTTGAGTTTAAGTGCCACAATTTCCTCTTCAGGTAGAGGAGATGCTTGAAGAGGCAGAGCGCGGGAGACTCGGATGTCCCCAAATCCCTGAGAAGCCTCTCATAAGATTGCGGGTATGCTTCTGTCACTCACTGCAATTGTTTTCTAGCTTTAAAACATGAAATGGAGGTTTCTCTGCACAGGTGGACTACAGCGGGGGGTTCGAGGTGTTTAACGTAACACGATTCAGTCAGAAGTTTGTGGATCGAGTAGCCAATCCTAAAGACATGCTGCACTTCATTCGACACAGAGAGACCAAAGATGGGGTTAAAGGTGAGCCGCACGCATCTGCTACTGTAGGTGATGTGAGATGCTTCATCTCTTAAACTCTTCAAATCTCTAAAAACTCTCACCTACAATGGTTTTTGATTTAATCATTGTGTTTGCAGTGGAACAACCTAACAATTTAAGAGATCGCTAAATTAAGTAGCTAAAACTATTAAGGCTGCAAATATTATTTGACTTGGTTGATTATTATCGACTAATTAGTCGACATTTTACTAATTGGCTTGCACAGTTTATATGGGTTAAATCTCAAAGTTGTTAAAAAAATAGAAGCATTTCAGAAAAATATGTTCTAGAACAGTTACAGAAACCAGAAGAAAAGCTGCTCATCAGTGCTGTTTATCAATAAATATCTTTTAAGAGATTTATTCTGAGGTGCTGCATGCAGCATTAATATGTTTAAAATGTGTTTGTTAGTAGTTTATTTTTAAGTAGCATAGCATTTTTGTTATTGGTGGTCGTTGACCCTCTTTGAGATTTGGAGTTGGAGACCACTGAACAGAGTGATGATTCTTTTGTGTTCTGCAGATCAGGAAATGGATTTCGATTCACTCTTTTCCAATTCAATGGCCGACATTTCGCAGCTGAGAGTGGAAGATCTTATGAAGGAGTACTTCCAGAGCGCTGAAAAGGTTTGTGTTGTGGAGCAAATGAGACAGCATAGATCAAATGATGACTTTATTCCTAAAAAGTACGGCTGTAGTCAAGTCCATCATTGTCGAGTTCAAGACAAGTCCAAGTGTAAGACTGTCGAGACTGAGTCCAGAGCTATTCCAGTCCAGAGTCCAGTCCAAGACACGAATAATTACGTAACTTCAACTGAGAAGTTATCATAATGGATTATGTTTCTGATCTGAATAGCATTAAAAAAAACTAAAAAGGGCAAACTCAAGTGTCTATAATGTTTATATGAAAAAATACTTCATAGTAATTATTCAAATGTCGTATTTAGTATAATATAGGGACTTTTGAAGTGCTTGAAATATGTTGTAATTCCATACAGCATTTAATCTAGACAACCTACACCGGATCACCTAATTTGCAAATGAGCAGTGTTTTTAGTCAGATAGATCATCACTTTACTACTGCACAACCAATACTGATAAAATACTATTAATTTTTTTATATATATTTTTTACTTGTTTGAATAATTTAAATGTATGTTAAATGTCTTCGAAGATTTGAACATCAACGCCTTTCATAAAAATCCTTTTTGAAATATTGATTCATCATCAGATTGTGGAAACTAGATTTGCATTTTAGATGTATTTTTTTTATAACAGTTTAAATTTTTCTTCATAACTTTGTATTATCAAGGTTTGAAATGAGCTAACGTTAACATTTTTATAACATTAATTTGATCTTGAATTTATAATCAATTATATTAAAATGGTGTGATGATCCTTCAACTTTGAACTGAACTAATAATACCGAACGTGTATTAGTTACCAACTCATTACTAAAGAACCTTTAAAGGGACAGAATCTGAAGAGGCATGTAAGACTTTTTTTCAACACTTTCCAACAGTATTCTTATACAATTAAAAGAGCAATGAAAGATATATCGGTCATGATAGCATCAGTTTTTCTTAAAGTACCTCTCAAAATTTGACCTTGTTCCAGACAATTCACAGACAGTTTCCACTTCTTTGAAGCACTGTCAAGAATTTTTTTGTGATTTTTAAATCCAAATGTAGTTATGCCGCTGTATGCAAACATTGTGTCTGTGAACGAGTTTGTTTTGTGAGGGGAAAAATGATTGGCGATGTAGCGCATGTGCACTGACAGCGTGTCAAATGGCAGTTCTAATCTGGAAAGTCTTTCTTTCTGAAAACATTGCCAAAATTTGACTCCATTATCCGGTGTTTAAGAAGGAGCGCAAGCTGAGAGAGAGACTGAAAGCACTTGCTCTGCCTAGTCTCATCCAAACGCAGCGCTCGTGCTCTGCTAATCCTTGACGTGAGTTAACATTTCAGAGTAGCATGGCAGGCTTCATAAACGAGGTCAGCGGGGTTATGTGAATGCGCAGCCTTCACGAAAGGGCAATTTGTAGGCTTGACACACAAGAATAGATTGGCCTTATTTGTTCTTGGCAGTGTAGCATTATTGGACTTGGTCAAGAGCAATGATCAAGTCTGAGACTGAACGCAAACGGATTAATTGTACATACTGGATTTGTTTCCACTTGATTCCATGTGTCTTCACTTGTAGAACATGCAGCTGTCACTGCTGACGGAACAGAGTATGGGGAAAGCCGTGCAGGAGTTTGTGGATAAGGGAGAAACGGACGCTATTGAAGAACTGGTCAACTATCAGCTGGAGAAAACTCTGCGCTTCCTCCGAGAGCGACGAGTTGAGGCCACAGTGGAGAAGATTGACGAAGAGGTGAGGAGGAGTGTTCTTCAAATGTGCTAAAAAAATCCAGATCCTCACCTTTCTTAATCTCCAGATTAAGAAGTTTCGAGACTCTAAGAAGAACAAAGCGGAGGAAGATGAGGAAGTACGAGAGGTGAGTTTCTCTGGTTTTGGTGGCAGACTGCCGTCTCACTCGCCGGAGTAACCAGCGGCTCAATCTTCAGGCGCTAACTCGAGCCAAAGCTCACCGCCAGCAAGATGATGATCTGAGCCTCTCAGACGAGCTGCCTGATGTTGCTCTGGAGTCCGATGAGGAGTCTATGTCTGCGGTACCAATCAGAGGAAGAGGGCGAGGCTCGAGAGGAGGACGAGAGGCGGGTGCAAGCAAGAGAGGACGGGGACGAGGTACGGCCGTGTTCACTGACAAAATCATGCTCCTTCAGAGCGATCGATAATAACTGGAACTTAAGCGGTTTGCTAGAACTCCAGAGTCTGTTTCACTGTGTGCAGGCGCGGCATCGAAGACAGGGCGGGGCGGAAGGGGACAGAAGTCCAGTCCAGTGAAAACCAGCTCCATACTGGACGGTGAGCTGCAGCCTGGGTCAGAGCGTGATGCTGAGCGCTACTGCAATCTTCACTAACGTTCCTCTGATGCCTTTCACAGCGTTCCAGTCTTCAACGCAGAGGAAGACGCGTGGAAAACCCTCGAAGTCGTACGCTGATGAGGTAACACTCACGCATCATGCTGCTCATGTAGCAAGAGATAGTCTGTAAATAATTGTGGAAAGAAATTAAAGCATTTGCAAAATAAGACAAATAAGTAATATTTGGTAAAATAATTAAACAGTAATTTTATTTAGAATATCAAAATAAGTTCTGTGTGCTAAAGAGTAAAACTTTGTGGAAATTGTGAGTAAATAACATTTGACAGAAAAATGCATTTAATGAAACACATTTCAGTACATTGGACAATTCATATAAAATACAACAAAATGCTTTAATTGAAAATAAACAAATAAAGCCACAAAATAATAATATTAACATTAAGTAATATAATAATTAAGTAATAAAGGAAAAAAAACTATAGATTTAATTATTTGTGTTACATTAAACTACTTTACTTATCGTAAAAAATAGAATAAAGCAAAAAAGGTCTAAGTAAATATATGAAACAAATATAAATTAAATGAATTTAAGTATATTAAAATGTATTAAATATGTAAATTTATTTTATAATTATGTACAATTGTGTAAATTACAATAACTTGCTTTTTGGAAAAAAAACACACAATAAAGAGAAAATTATAAAATAAATATGAACAAAAACAACAAATAAAACTAATTAAATGTATTTAAATCTATGAACAGAAAGTAATTAAATATAGGTGAATAAATCTAATAAAGCAAAAAATGAAGAGAACGAATTTGACTCTTTAGTAATAACTCAGTTGAAGTGTGGATTACACTGTTAATAATCCAAAAACACAGATGAGCATTGTTATTTACTCAGATTGCAGTTTTTTGCTCTATTTTTGCGTTTTCCCAATATGAACTATTTTTGGGTTTTCCCAACTTATGAATTGTTTTCATAAATGAAAAAGAAGAATAAAGCACAAAGTTGAACGAAACTTTCCATGACTCACAGACATCAGCCAAACGCTGGCAGTTTTTTAATCTTTGAGGGCTTTATTGAACAACTCTTTATGGTTGGACACCAGCAATACAAGCTTCTAGATGTTATTATTCTCCTCTTTAGCGGTCTCTTGGTCTGCTGTTCATCTCGTAGGTCTTTGGTGCTATTTTCGGTGGCGAGATTGAAGCGGCAGCGTGTATCGAGCTCCATCTATCGACCCTTTCATGTGACGGTCGCGACAAAGTTTTTTGTTTAGGAACGTTAATGGTTCGGATTTTTATTTCTTTATTTTTTTTCAATCTACTCTTATAAATTACTATAAAAGCCACAAAAAGACTCACCATGGCATATGACCCCTTTATACAAACAAAATCAAGATAAAAAACAGAGTTGTAATAACAATAATTTAGCTAAAATAAATCAATTTAAATAAAACAAAATGCTTTTAAATTCGATGTAAAAAGCAAAACTAAACAAATGTTAAAAGGATTTAAGTTTAATAGTTTTTTTTGTCGTGGTCTTTTACTAGACTTATTTTGCTTTTGTGTTTAGATCACAATTGAAGACAGCGACTCTGATGAACATGTTTCCTTTAGAAGTGTCTCCAGAACTAAACAGAAGTAAGTACATGTTCAAACTGTTTGTTTGAAGAGTGCAGCTGTTGAACTTCATCCCAGCCAACTGTTTTTCTTTCATTCATTTTTTTCTCCCGAATGTGACCAGGAACAGAGGAACAGATAACCTCAGCTGCTCTGCCTTTGTGTTCTGTGTGTCTCTAGGTTGCCTTCACTAGGGGGCGCTACGAGAAGCTCCCAGAGCCAGTCTTTGAGAGGAGTTAGCTTCATGGATGATGATGACGATGATGATGAGGTAAGAGCAGAAGGATTGTAAAACATTACACAGGGTAAACCAGGCAGGACCTTAAAGTCTAGAAAAAAACTCTCGAATCTGTGTTACAAAACTCTTAGAAATGACAACAGTGTTCTGTTAATTCTTTAATTCGGCTGTGCCGGGGGTGGTCTTGCGGCTTAAAACTTCTGAAACTCCAGCTCTAGATTAGATATCTCAAATAAAACCACATAATTCATCTACTTTCTACGTTCCGAATTTAAAGAAGTTTTTAAAAATTGGGGCAAAAGGACATATTTACAACTTAACATTGATCAACAGATTTGGAATAGTGATATGTTCAACTTTCAATTTAGTTTTAGAACTGGAGATATGTATTTTAGCCAAAGAGGGCCTGTGGATTATTTTGTCTTATTCTATTATTTCATCTGAATCTCACTGTGCAAGTTAAAACTTTGCAACTTTGGCTAATCTGTGCCTGTTGGGGGGTGTTAAGAGAATTTGCATGGTTTAAGTCTTAACTTCTTTGATAAAATATTAGCACTGCTCCAAAACTGTCTTAATCTAAAATTGTTATTTCCCCAGGATGGATTTGATCCGTTCAAGAGCTCACGAGGGCCACGGAAATGAGAAGAACTGTCATTTTATCTCATGATAAATCTGTCTTTAATGTCTGAGAGAATATGTTTTATATAAAAAAAATTCATGTTGTGTACACAACAAAAATGTACATGATTCTGCTGTAGTCTTAATAAAATAAAACCTTGTTCAGAATAAAATTTCTTCTTTTAAAGTTTGTTTTTCAGTTTCTTTAAGCCTTCATTTCTATAATTAAAGTAAGAAAAAACTGAATAAAAATGTTATGTGTTATTGATTATTCTGATTAAATGCATTTAAACCTTTTAATAACTTAAGAAAACTGTACGTGAGCATATTTCAAGCTAAAACCTGAAATATTCTAATCTGATCAGGCCACATCAACAGTTTCAAATGATTTGTAGAAAACTGAATTGCAACTGGATTTTATAATAAACCTAAATTAACAGAACCCACTTAAAGAACCTCATTGGCTGAAATCAAAATATAATTTTTTCTAGTTTGAGCGAATTTTGAGCTGGAAAGAAAACACATCTATCCTCTTGTTAAAAAATTCTCCTCTTGAAAAGGGGTGTTTTAAAGAATCTGGTTAGTACTTTATTTTTGGCCAAAAGCTCTGTTTTTTTTTTTTTTGTTTTTTTTTTGTTTTTTTATATAAGCTTTTTGAAAATTGTCACTATATACCTCGTCCAGACTAGAAGAATGATGTGGTTTACATTGAGTTATCTTAATAAGGGAAATACAGAGGTTTTTAATCACAGAACCTCACTGGCTGAAGTTGGTATAGTCATACCTCTGGTTCTGGAGATTTCAAGGTGAAAACCACATCTATCTTCTACTCTTGGTATCCTTTTCCAACCAAAGATCTTCCAAATAGTTGAACTTCAGTTACAACTAAAATCACCAACAAACAAACTCGCACAAATAAGTTAGATAGTGTCACTTTTTATCCTCTATTAAGGTTTGTGTGCTGACTTGCTAACTATACTGGCAGGACTGCCCACTCATCAGCAGAAGATAAGATTTCCGGATCTCAAGATCCCAGAGTCGAGCCTCCAAAAGGAGATTGCAGGAATATCCAGCCTACACATTAAGCACAATTTACCCAGAGATCTTATACCAGCCCCTGAAAGGAAGAATCCCAGACATCCAGTCATATTTCATTTAAATTTACAATATACTCACATTTTAGGTGTTGTTCCATCCCCAGTTAAGTGAAAGCACTACCAAAATGGAAAAATGACCCAAGCTCAGCTGGAGAAGACAGGTAAGAAGTGTTGGATAAGATGGATTTTTTCTGCTCTCCCTTATTTTGTCACATGAATAAATAGATTCTATTTAGCATAAATAGGATTTAGCATCCTACTGTCAGAATGGGTTTGGAAAAAAAAGAATATCATCAGTAAATGACAAAAGAATGCAAACTAGTTATAAAGTTATGTTTCCACACTAGTTCCTTTCCTTTATTAGCATCTCACATGATCAACATTCATATTCTCTTTTCTTGCTCGAAATACAATCAGTTTTTCTTTAAATTCAAGAGTTTCGATTTCAATTGCTGAAATTAAATTAAAAACTTGAGTGTCTTACATGGAGGAAGAAGAGATCTTCAGTGTTGAGATGAAACGAGGCTTGCTCACGTCTATGGGAATCCAACTTGAGCATCAGAAGATACACTGAGCCCTTTTTATTGTCCAATCACAGCGTCAGAGCTCTTTCACTAAAAGCTTATTGGCTGAGAGACTTAAGAGCAGACTCAGGAGTCCAAGACTCAGTCTGAGTACTCCTCATGCTGATACAAGAGTATAAAGATGGGTGAAAAACAAACATGCCTCACAAAGGAAGAATATTGGGAGCGATTTCACAATTGATGGTTAAATGGAATTGATTACAGGTTGAGCTTCACTGCATGGCACAGCTCTAGAGAGGGCGGGGTTATTAAGTATTCTTGTGTTTGGCACTTGAAGGGGTGGATGTTCAGAAATTCAACTGTTTTACTTTAGAGTCGGAGGTGATAAGTATAGAGAGTTTTGTTTGTTCTATTTAGAATAGGCGGAGTAACAGATTTTCTTTTGTTTGTGTGGTTTAGAGTGGGCGGGGATGGAGACTTGCTTTTGTTTGTTTGGTTTAGAGTAGGCGGAGTAACAGATTTTCTTTTGTTTGTGTGGTTTAGAGTGGGCGGGGATGGAGACTTGCTTTTGTTTGTTTGGTTTAGAGTAGGCAGATTAACAGATTTTCTTTTGTTTGTGTGGTTTAGAGTGGTTGGGGATAGAGACTTGCTTTTGTTTGTTTGGTTTAGTGTGGGCGGTGTAAAAGATTTTCTTTTGTTTGTGTGGTTTGGAGTGGACGGGATAGAGACTTGTTTTTGTTTGTTTGGTTTAGAGTAGGCAGATTAACAGATTTTCTTTTGTTTGTGTGGTTTAGCGTGGGCGGGGATGGAGACTTGCTTTTGTTTGTTTGGTTTAGAGTAGGCAGATTAACAGATTTTCTTTTGTTTGTGTGGTTTAGAGTGGGCGGGGATAGAGACTTGCTTTTGTTTGTTTGGTTTAGTGTGGGCGGTGTAAAAGATTTTCTTTTGTTTGTGTGGTTTAGAGTGGATGGGAAAGAGACTTGTTTTTGTTTGTTTGGTTTAGAGTAGGCAGATTAACAGATTTTCTTTTGTTTGTTTGGTTTAGAGTGGGCGGGGATAGAGACTTGTTTTTGTTTGTTTGGCTTAGAGTAGGCGGAGTAACAGATTTTCTTTAGTTCGTTTGGTTTAGAGTGGGCGGGGATAGAGACTTGTTTTTGTTTGTTTGGTTTAGAGTGGACGGAGTAACAGATTTTCTTTTGTTTGTTTGGTTTAGAGTGGGCGGGGATAGAGACTTGTTTTTGTTTGTTTGGTTTAGAGTAGGCGAAGTAACAGATTTTCTTTTGTTTGTGTGGTTTAGAGTGGGCGGGGATAGATACTTGCTTTTGTTTGTTTGGTTTAGTGTGGGCGGTGTAAAAGATTTTCTTTTGTTTGTGTGGTTTAGAGTGGGCGGAGTAACATATTTTCTTTTGTTTGTGTGGTTTAGAGTGTGCGGGGATAGAGACTTGCTTTTGTTTGTTTGGTTTAGAGTGGGCAGGGATAGAGACTTGTTTTTTTTGTTTGGTTTAGAGTAGGTGGAGTAACGGATTTTCTTTTGTTTGTGTGGTTTAGAGTGGACGGGATAGAGACTTGCTTTTGTTTGTTTGGTTTAGAGTTGGCAGGGATAGAGACTTGTTTTTTTTGTTTAGAGTAGGCAGAGTAACAGATTTTCTTTAGTTCGTTTGGTTTAGAGTGGGCAGGGATAGAGACTTGCTTTTGTTCGTTTGGTTTAGAGTGGGCGGGGATAGAGACTTGTTTTTGTTTGTTTGGTTTAGAGTAGGTGGAGTAACGGATTTTCTTTTGTTTGTGTGGTTTAGAGTGGATGGGATAGAGACTTGTTTTTGTTTGTTTGGTTTAGAGTGGACGGAGTAACAGATTTTCTTTAGTTCGTTTGGTTTAGAGTGGGCGGGGATAGAGACTTGCTTTTGTTTGTTTGGTGTAGAGTGGGCTGTGTAACAGATTTTCTTTTGTTTGTGTGGTTTAGAGTGGACGGGATAGAGACTTGTTTATGTTTGTGTGGTTTAGAGTGGGCAGGGATAGAGACTTGTTTTTGTTTGTTTGGTTTAGAGTAGGCAGAGTAACAGATTTTCTTTTGTTTGTATGGTTTAGAGTGGGCGGGGATAGAGACTTGTTTTTGTTTGTTTGGTTTAGAGTGGGCGGAGTAACAGATCTTCTTTTATTCGTTTGGTTTAGAGTGGGCGGAGTAACAGATCTTCTTTTATTCGTTTGGTTTAGAGTGGGCAGGGATAGAGACTTGTTTTTGTTTGTTTGGTTTAGAGTAGGCGGAGTAACAGATTTTCTTTTGTTTGTTTGCTTTTTGACTGGTTGCTTGCTTTTCTATTGGTTTAAAGAGTAGAAAGGATATTTTACTTTTTGCTGATTAGCTGTCAACTCACTGGGGTAACCCAGTTTTTATGTTTGCTTGCCTTAATGGTAGTTGGAGGTATTCCCACACTAATTGTCAGAATATATAACAATACACAGGAGTTTACAAAGAAATCTTAAAAATTAAGCCAAGCATTGCTGTACCTTGCAGTGACAAAGCTCCATAAGATGAATGGTGAATCACCAGAAGGTGTTTCTCTATCTCTGCATGGCTATGTCAAACAGTTTAACTAATAATAAAAGGAATTATTTGTCTATAAATAATAAAGGCGGTGCTTAACCTAATCTGAGGTTCTAAAATAAGTATCATAATAAAAACTTTATGTATTCAAGGAAGCATTGAAGCACCGACTGAGATTTAATAAAACACGCTTAAAGAAATCGGAAGCGTTTCCATTGAAACTTTTTGATATATACAAGTGAAAAAATTAAGCAAAGCATTCATTGGTGTCGAGTGTGTCTGTACAAAGTGTTTCAAAATCTAGCGCTGCTTCAATCTCACACACACACACATACACACATTCCCCTGCGAACAGGAATATTAAAATCTCAGAGTGGGTGGAGCTTACAGCATTATTAGGTAGTTAAAAGGGACAGGGCTTTCAGCTGCATTAGGTAGTTTTAACGTGGGGACATAATGCTGCTTAACTCATGTGGAATAAGTATGTTCATATATAATATAATGTGGGAGAAGCTATGGTAATGAGGTGGATTTATATACATGAGAGGGGTCAGCAGGGGGTGCAGTCCGTTGCACCTCCATTTAAAGACCTAACAATCCAGAATCTTTTACAATACAATCATCTCTCTTTCCTTCTGAAGAGGAGCAAACAGTCGCTCTGATCTTCCCTAGTTTGGAAGCAGTGTTGGCGATCCTTCTCTTCATCATCCGCAGCGATGACCGCTCTGTGTTCCTTGAGAGATCGAGAACTGTCCTTTCGTTAGGAAGCGAAGCGCACATTCTCTCCCTCGCTCCCACACTCCTTTTATTCTGGCAGGTTTGAGCAGAGTTTGATAGAAAATCAGTTTTCTCTCTACAATCAGACACAGGATGGATGGAAGGACAGATAAACAGATGGACGCTGAGTGCTAGGCGACTTGATTCTTAAAAACAGCACTTTCTTTTCTCCATGTTTTTTATTTGTTCCTGATGATGCGTTATTGGTTGTTGACTCTGTTTTCATCCTGATGATGATGATGAAGCACTGGGAGAAAGAAGGGATGAGGAGGATGGAGAGGAATAAGTCATTAACACTTCAGCAGAAAATTGGAGGCAGTGCCGAGGAGGACGAGCCAAGATGATTGACAGACGCTGATGGACGCACTGTAGCCCTGGCCCATCCCTGGCTCTAAAAAAGAGAAATGAGAAGGAAGCCCTTGTTTTTGCACAGTTTCAAACTTTAAAACTGTACACAAAAGAATCACTCTACACACAACTACGTGGACCTATTCTCCAAATTCATAAATCTGAATTAAAGCAAAATTATAGTGTTAAATGCCATCATTTTAAAGGTGAGCTCTTTCAGTAAAAAGATAAAAGGAGCAGATTTCAGTGCCAAAACAAACTTGTAGCCAATCAGCAGGAGCTGTCAAAATAAAGACAAAAAGCTATTGGTTGATGAGCGTGTTTGATTTGGTCATTTCAAAAGTCATCACTGGATCCTGAGACTTCATATTCTACTCCTTTGTTGAAGAAACATATGCTTAAAATCTTATTTATCTTAAAGTTCAAAAATTGACATGTATAAATCTATATGAACCATATATTTCATTTCATACTTTCAACCAAAACTCAACTCCCTTAACATTTTTTAAATACATTTAAGTGTTTTTTTAAAATAACCTGTTTTCATAAATAGACAATAAAACCAGTATCCTGAATAACAGATCTTTTTAAGAACTTTATGTTAAGAAATTTATACAGTTTAAAAAACTTTAAAATGTAATCACTGACACATTGAAAGTTTATAAATCTGCTCGAATAAAAGTGAAAAACGTATCAATTTTTAAACAACTAAATGTGTATGCTTTATTATGCAAAAAATATTAATTCTGATTTAATAATTACTATAACTTTTTAACATATCATAAAATAAAAAATACATCTTTAAAATGTAGACCTTTTTGCATAAACATTTCTAGATATACACAGAACCAACAAAATGCACGACAAGCACATAATCTTAAATTTTCAGAAAGCAAGATTTATTTTAATAAAAAAAGAACCTATACTCAAATCCATAAAAACACAAAGTTTATAAACATGCATCCTTGAAAATGATCAAGCTGTGAATTTAAAACGTTTAGAAATTTCAAACGTAAATGTACTAGTTTAACTTTTAAATTGAATGAAATTACATCATTATTAATTTTTATCAATTAACTATCAATATCAATTAACTATCTATTAATTAGTAATCAATATCAAAATGTATCGTATCTTTACACATTTGTACATTTGTTAAAAAGTACATTTAAATGCATAAAGCATCCTTAAAATTAAAATAACCAAGCTTAGATTTGGAAAACCTTAAAACTTTTAACATAAACACCAAAAAATAAGAAATCTAAATCTTTAAAAACTAGACTTTATAAATTAATATTCCAAAGAGTTAAAGTATACAAAGAAACTGGGAAATAGAATTGTAAGTGCCATGAACTTACACATTTTTAACTTATTTTTATTTCACTTTTTTTTTTTACTTTAAAAATCAAACTGAAATTCTGAGAAAGTTTATAAACGTGCATCCTTGATCAAGCTTTCACATAAACAAAAGTTGCACTATTTTTGTAAATGGACATACAATTATAACTAGACAATTTAACAAATAAAACCCACAGAATTATGGTAAATGTTAATAAATCTAAATAAATACATTGATATAATAATACCAATGATATAATAATACCACTCATAAACATTCACACTCATTGTGACCCTGGAAGGCAACTTTAATATTGAATATTTTATATCGTAAACAGCAGCCAGGGTTTGGACTCACTGTAGAGGAAGACGCTGGAGGTGTGCGTTCCCAGTCTGTTGGTGGCCACACACGTGTAGTTCCCGTAGTCAGCCTCCGTCACGTTGGACAGCAGCAGAATGGACTGAAAGGCTGCGTTCTGGATGGACAGCGTCTGAGAGGAGAGCAGCCTGCAGACACACATGCAGTTATTTTTCTCAAATGTTCTCCAAACGGCTAGCTGTTCTGTATGTTGCATGTGTCTTTACCTGCGCTCGTCTCTGTACCACTCAAACTCTGGCTGAGGGACCGCCGTGGCCTCACAGTGGAGCACCGCAGACTGACCCAGAGAGGCTTCAGCTCCGCGCACGTTCCTGATGAAGGGGGCGTCTGAGGAGACACACACACACACACACACACACACACACTCTTGAGTCTTGAGGTTGATAAAGCTCAAATAAATCCCTGAATCATGCCTGAACTCAATCCCGTTGAAGTTAACAAAATAATAAACTCATTTTCGTCTGTATTAGCTTTCCTGTGGTTCAGTCACTAGAGAACAGAGCTAGATGTTAATGTTAAAGGCTGATGTTAAAGGCTTATGTACCTTCCAGAGCAAAAAGACATATGCACTGCACTGCATGCTGCTTTGAATAACATCATCTGCCAAATTAAACCCAAAATTACTGATGTGTTAACTTAAAGAACTGTGAAAATGACTCACAATTGACCACCACGTTGACATATTTGACGTCGGGAGCAGAAACATCATTGCTGGCCTTACACTCGTATCGTCCAGCCTGCGATCGGAGGATACCAGAGATCTCCAGGTACTCCCCCACTTCAAGAGCCTCCGCTGACAGACATAGAAAGATGGAGAGAGGTAGAGAAAGAGTGAGGGAGAAAGAGAGGAGAGCGAATGAGGAGAAAGAGAAAGGGGGAAGGAGAGAGGGGGGAAGCGAGAATGAAAAGAATGCAGGGGAAAGGGGAGATAGAGAAAATAAGAGAGAGGGGCAGGGAATGAGAAAGTGTGAGAGAGAAGCAGAAAGAGTGAAAGACAGATAAGCAAGGGGGTTGGAGAGAGAGAGAGAAAAAAAGAGGAAGAGAGAGACAATGGAGAGAGCAAGGGGAGATAGAGAAAACAAGAAGAGAAAGAGAGAGAAAAAGAGAGAGAGAGAGAGATTGAGAATGAGGAGAGAATCAGGTGTACATTGTAGAGCTTTACTTTATGAGAAGACATGTGGGAACACTTTTACCCCTCAAAAACAGAGCATTTAATAAGAAAACATGTTGTTAGGTAAAAGGTAGCCTAGAACAGTAATTTTTATGTGCTTATAAAACTTTTGTGCACATTAAAAACCTCCCATTAGAACAAATCTATTTTTGTAATATCCAAGTTTTTAAGAACTGCTTGCACATATATTGTCTGAGATGAACTCCCAAACTATCTCCTCTTGCATAACTCATCCAGCAGAGGGCGAAAGTGACACATTATAAAATATATCGCTTCCAGCCACAGCATCTCGACTAGATCATTGTTCCATTGTTCACTCTTCTTCCTCTAGATCCCATCATTCTCTCTTCTTCCTCTAGATCCCATTGTTCACTCTTCTTCCTCTAGATCCCATCGTCCACTCATCTTCCTCGTTTGGTTCAATTGCTTGAGTCTTCAGTTTGCCCTCATGGCAACTTGAATACAACAGTGTTACACTCAACAAAGTTTACTCTCCTCAGTTGGCTTGTGTCAGTTTTAATCTCCTGAAACCGTCCAAATCAGCCAGAGTTGCTCCAGAGGTTTAATCACAAGCTTTTAAAGTCACAGATGTTTAAAATCATGATCTTTGATCCCTCAATTTCTCCTTCTCTCCCTGGAACCTTGAATATCTCTGGAGTCAAGTGGTCAGCTTCAGCAATGCTTTCTCTCGATGTTTCAGAGCTTTTCTTGAACCGGTACTAACACCCTCTGCTCCGGTCGGAGAGAACTTGAAAGCACTCCAGAGCTCCAGTGAGAAAGCAGAGGGAGGCTCATTTGCATGATGATGATTATTCATGAGGATCCTTCACTACTCTGGGGCACAAAGCAGGTATTTAGAGAATTATAATATATGTAAAACCAGCGAACCACACGCCGTTCATTCTCACACACCTGTGATGGTGTTAATACATTCATTATTACCTCTTAGCTGCTTACACAAAATTAAACGAATGGGATGACTGACAGGACATGATGAGTGTGTGTTGTTGCTAGGGTGGTTTTGGGTTGCGGCTTAGATGATACGTGCTGGTGCTATGAGAAAGTTGATTTGTTGGCGTTTGCGTGTTTGTGAGACTGTTGAGGAATATTTGAGCTGTTGCCAGAGTGTGGAGGTTGTTTGCATGATGCTTCGATGCTGTCTGCATATTTTGGTGGATGCCAAGGTCTCTTAAGTTGTTGCTAGGGTGTGGAGGGTTATTTGGAGGGTATTTGAAAGTTTTGGAGGATGCTAAGTTGTTTAAAGTTGTTGCTAGAGTGTTGTTTAGAAGATATTTTAATGCTGTCGGGATATTTTGGTGGTTGTTAAGGTATTCAAAGTTGTTGCTAGGATGTGTAGGGTAGTATCTGTTGTGTGTGCTAACAAATTTTGTTGCATTGTTACTAGGGTAATGCAGGTTTCTGTTAACATTAGTAGGCTGTTTGTAGAGTGTATTACTGCTCAGATATTTTGGGGGTTGCTGTGTAACTTTGTGTAGTTGTTAAGGTGATGAAGGATGTCTCTTGGATTTGGAGGGTTGTTTCTTGTTCTTTTTTTATTAGCTGTGTGGAATATTGTAGCTGTTACAAGGCTTTGAGGGCTGTTTTCTATGATGCTTTGCAACTTGTATATGGTTAAGTGGCTACTAGGCTTCTGAGTAGTTGCTAGGGTGTGGATGGAAGTTACCGTCTAAGGCTTTTTTGTTGCTAATTGGATGTTTGGGTGGCTGATAGGGTCAGTTGCTTTTGTTTATTTTGTTTATGTAAGCTGTTCTTTATTTTCTTTATGTTGTTCATAGGGTGTTTTGAAGTTACATTGATGTTGCAATGGTTGCTAGGGTATTTTCAGTTCTGTGGAGTGCACAGAAACAAGCAGTGATTGAAACATCCCTAAACAAACAAGATATAAAAATATATTTATTATCCCAGGCATATGAGATTTTGATTTATTTTTTAAGGTTATGAATAATTGTTATTTGTGTGCATTTAGTGTAACTTGGAAGTCATGAGTGGTTGCTATGGTATTTTGAATAGTGTATATTCAGAATGCTGCTTTGGTGATTGCCAGGGTGCTGCAAGTTGTTGCTAGGAGCTTGTTGGAGCATTTAAGGGTTGGCTAGCATTTTTAAGTGTAGGAGTTTGAATTTGTTGCTATGGTATTTTGAGTTGTGTTTCTAGTTTGAGTATGTTTTGTAGCTTCTTAGGTTTATTTAGAGCTGTTGCTAGGTACGTTATGGAGGGTTGTTTAGTATGCTTTAGATTTTAAGAAGGGTTGCTAGGTCACCAGCCTCTCACCTGCTGGGCTGAGCAGTCGCCAGGTAACAGTAGGATCTGGTCTTCCGTTGGCCAGACAGGTTAGCGTCAGGTTTCCACCCTCATTGACTGAGACATCCTCAGACACCTGATAGATACCGGCAGGAACTGCACACAGACACACACAGGACAGTTCTCTCTGTACTTATCATCGTATCAGAATAACAGAACACAGAAAACAGCCTTATTGATCGCCATCCCTGCAGTAACAGTCATGAACAAGATCACAGTTTTAAAGCCTGATAGTAGACTCTCCAGGGACTCAGAGAGCGCCACCCAGAGAGATGAAAGGTGAGAGATAGTTTTGAACTGATTGAAAGAGAGATTAATCATAAACAGTGCTGTTTAACGCAGACTGCTCATAACAACTCACACACTCATCTGATCTATGTTCACATTCATCACAGTCTGCAGATTCAGCTACATCAACCTGAGATATTCAGCATAACTATAATTAATCACGGGCCTGAAATATAAACCCTAAACTTCAACAAATACAATAAATCAAAACTTGCAAATGAGTCACAGCTCAGCGCGAATGTGATTATTATCGATGCCGGCAGTTCCGGCTGAAATAATCTCTGATCCGTGGACACAGAGGGAGCTTTAAAACCAGAAAGAGAAAGAGAGAGAGAGAGAGAGAGAGAGAGAGAGAGAGAGAGAGAGAGAGAGAGAGAGAGAGAGAGAGAGAGCGAGGGAAGGAAGGAAGGAAAGGAAGGTTAAATCAGACTCTTTAAATCTATATTTGATAACCTTTCATCCACAGTGTGAAAAGGGAAGATGTACTGCAGAGACGACTCCGATCACAGCATAAAAAAAACATCTACGAACATGGATTCCACCCCTTAGCATCAGTCTCATGTCTCCTTGTATGTGTTTTTTTACTTTTCACTTCTGTCTGTGTGTCTGTCTGTCTGTCTGTGTCTGTCAGCTACCTTTGTACCAAAGTTACTTTTGTCTCTCTGTGGTTTTATAGTTTATAATGATGTGATTGAATGTTGTTATTTAAACCATTTGAGGTTAATGTAATGAATTATCTACAATGGTTAAAACTTATTCATCATGACTATCCTAAAATATAACAACATATTAAGCAAAAAAACAAACAAACAAATGTACAAAAAAAGTTGTTCACAGCAGACAAGTACGGTATTAAAACTTGCAGTTTTGTGTCTTAATAAAACCTTATAAATCCAATGAGAAAACATCTCTTCAAATTACAAAGTACAGACTGTTCTGGTATTCAACATTGTGAGGATTTTGATCAAATAACTAAGTAAAAATAAAAATAAAGTCTCAGTTGTGTGAGACTTTTACGATTTTGCTTTATGAAATGCAAACACTTTGAAGCTCAAAATTTCAGAACTTCTCGGATAGCAAAGCTTTACAATTCCAAGTGGATGATAAGAGAGGCATGAACAGAAGATCAAGATGGCCCATTGGTCCCTTAAGTGAAATAAGGAGTACAGAACAACTGTCAGAAGCTTCAAGCGTGGGATAAGAGGAGGATAACTCTCTTGCACACACTAAAAATAATAATAAAAATTATAATTGCAAGTCAAAATCTGAAGTAAATCTGATTTGGTGCATTATCACAAAAGACTCCAAATTGAAGAATTAAGTTATATTTAGGTTGTAAAACATGGTATATAGGAAGTTTTGACTTTTTGTCAAAGTTTTGACTGAAGTTTTCAGCTGCCATTGTTTTCGTTTATTGCTACTTTTTATTTCTAATTCTACCAATATGATCATATTTTTTTTAAACAATATCTAAATAAAAATGTTAATCCATTGGCTCTGACTGTCTGTCTCCTACCCCCTGCGACTCAGCCAAAGCAGTTATGGAGATCAAGAAAGAGCTGTTTAGATACATCAGGATGTAAAAGCTGAGCCTGCATATTTTGCTCCTGCAGTGACTGTTACCTGTCACGATCAGGTAAACCTGAGACGTGCGTGCGCGGCTTGGTGTCTGGATGGAACAGGTGTACGGCCCTTCGTCACAGACACACACTTTCTGGATGCGCAGCGTGTACTCCAGCGGAGTATGTGTGAGCAGCTGCACCCGTGCATCCAAAGACCACTTATCCTGACCGGCAAAGATGATGTTAGAGCGATTCAGCCAGGCAACCTTACTCACGCGGTCGTCCACATAGCACCTGGGACAGGGGGGAAGGGGTAGAGAGAAGGGGGAGAGAGAGAAAAGTGAGGAGAAAAAGAGAAGAGGAGAGAAGAGAGATAATCTTATCTGCTATTATTTTAACTGCTTGCTGGACCAGCGCACTCTGGAGAATTCTGTTCATATTTTGATATTTTGTAGCCAAACTTATTAAAGGTCTTACAGCTAACACAGAACATCAAGTTAAGGGACAAAAATTGAGTGTCAGTGTGAGTGACGGACCCTTGCTGTGTGGGCTGGAGGGTGTGTGTGTGTGATGGACACTGTCTCCAGGGCTCTCCTGAGGGACAGAGAGTGTCTGACACTAATGAGACACTCTGGAGATCGGCTGAAACACAGAAATCATCAAAACAAGGTGCTCGAGTAAGAACCGCTCGAGCTGTATTTGCACAGACACTTCCAATCTGATCACAATTAAAAGCTGCATCATTTTAATCAAGTTGATGAAAACACCAGAATCTGATTGATTTGATCTGAATTAAACAAAATTTAAGTAAACCTAGCTACAGTTTAAAACTCATGTGATACATCCAAAATAAAGAGCATGAATCAAATCCATCATCATCAGATCATTAGCCACTGTGGGATCTTCAGCACTCTCTCTCCCTGATCTGTGCTGTAGGCGAGCAGTGAAAGTGAGGTGGAATTAATTCTGCAGCGAGCGACAGAAGCGTCTGAATCTGATACCAACTCCCTCGCTCACTGACGGCTCCATCTCTCAGCGCTGATTTATCTTCATGCTTTATGTTTTTTCAGTGCTCTGCACGAGTCTGAGTAGGATCTGGATCTTTACCTTCTGGATCTCGAGAGCGAGGTGACCGATGTATCCTGTACTTCTGAGCGTGATAATAAAGCATATGGCCTAGCCCTTTCAGCATACGATTTTCATAGCTTGTGGATGGTTCTGGAGAATGAACATAATGATGGTACTTTAAGAAGGCAGAGCTGCTCTGGGACAGATGGTGCTGAGTTTAAACTATTTACAGTCTAGCATACTCTTCTATTTAAAGGGTCATGAAACCCTGTTTCAAAATTCTTTAAAAATTGCAGCTAAAATGTGAGCATGGTAAGCAGAGCAGGGCTGGGAGGGGAGTGAGTTTAATGGAGCTTCTTTGTTAGTGTTTTGTGTAGTCAGAATACTGTATAGAAATACTGCTTTGCTTCCATACTAGATTTCACATACTCTGTACGTAAATGTACAGATTTGACTGTGCCCCGGGTGTTCTCCAGATCAGAGTTCATAGAGGTGGCATGGTGCCCTTCCTATCAGGGTGGCCTCCAGCCTTAATAAAAGTATTTGGAGAGTGTGTTAAAAGTTTATTAAGTCTATATTTCACTGAACACATTTTTCCTGCTTTCCTATCCCTGTGTTGAACTGCAAAGTCAAAGAGGAGACTTGCTATAAAAACATTCTTCTTTGCCTTTATCTAACTAATGTCACTTTGGGCTAAACAATGTGTTCAATCATAAAAAGACATTAAAATATTTTAATGGCAAAAGACTACTAGGCGGAAACGTGGTGCAGTGGTGGAGTCGGTCATCCTGTAACCGGAAGGTTGTTGGTTCAATCCCCTCTAGGTCCATTTTGTTGCTGTGGCCCTGGGCAAAACACTTCACCCGTATAGCCCTGTATGGATGTGTGTGACTGGTGGGGTGTGTTTGGCAGCTGACAGCTACTAAGGCAGTTTATCACCACCAGAGTGGGAATGTGGAGTGAACGTATAATACTGGAAAAATCTCTATATAAATTGAAGGCATTATAATTACTATTACTACTATTATTATTATTATTAGCAGACAAGCTAACAATGTCAATGTGAAATGTCAATAATTTCTGGAGTTGGCAGGAACTCCAGAAAATGTTGCTTGATTTGTTGCTAGATGTTATGTTAAAGAAATGGTAGGGGTCTGGCAAGGTGGCAACCATGAATTAGACTGCAATTATCTACAAAGGGAAATACTAAAGTATTTTTCAAACAGGTGAAATTAAAGGGTCTTGAAATACATTTTAAATTTCAATCTAATTGCTGTCAAATTCAATTTCATTCACTTCTTAAAGTTTAAAATTAGACTGTTACATCTCTTTGGTGGTGTTTGAAAGGCCGCTAATGTACCCCACTAAGCATTAGCATTAGCAATCTGTGCCTCTAGCATTATGGAGCATTAGCATTAGCCTATGTTTGACTATCAGTGTGTGAAATTGAATTGTTCAGCTAAGACTCATTCACCAGCTGCACATAAACACACACATATGCTCAGACAGCAGAGTATGTACACAACCCCCCCCCCCCCCCACCCAACTCAAGTTGAGGCCACACCCACCTCCCTTCACAAGCTCAAACTATTCTTCTTCAGAAGGGTGTGCTTTGCACAGGATAACATCTGCTGATAGTGGCCAAGTGAATGGATCTGTTTCCATGGTAACAGCTGATTGTGCTCCAGAATATTGCAGCGCAGATATCAGTGTGAGTGTTTTTCTGCTGAATGGTTGTGATTGTGAACAGAATTTGACCTATTACTAAGCCCCGCCCTCACATAAATGCTGGTTCCGAGACTGCATGAGACTTGAACAAAAGAAGCCGGTTTAACAGAGAAAGCTGTGGAACGGAGAGCTATGTTTTACAGTATAAGCAATGAAATCAAGGATCAGTTTAAACTTTGGCTTTTTTATTTTGGATTGGGGAAGTTCAGAAAGTTTCATTAACACTGTCCTCTTCGATCAGTCACTATCTTTACAGCAACCTGATTGGCTTTTAAATGTTGTAATAGAATATTTAATCATTGTAAGTAATTCTCAAATAAGATTGAATTTGTATGTATACTTGGGAGGGAACAGGAAGTGACGCAGAGAGGCGGGATATATACTGAAGAGAATATCAAGGGTTTAGAGGCTCTCTCTCTCTCACCTACCCTAGCGAGTTGGCGTGTTTGCATTGCTCGTGTCTTTCCTTTTTCTCTTCTTTCCTCTCTCTCCTCTTTCCCTCTTCTTTCTCCCTCCATGATGCTTGCAATGTGATCACATTCTTCATTGATTTCAAGGTATGAGCTTAATTCATGTTTGGAATAAGTAATAAATTGCTGTTTGCAATTGTGTTCATAAATCATGTCTCATGAGTATTCAAATTCTATTATAGTGTGAAACATTTATAACTCTCAATCACTCATGCAACAATGATCCAAGCATGTAGAAGTGAATTCTACAAAATGAGACCAATAGCCACCTATGCATAAAACTTGAACAGTGTTTTTGGCACAGTATTTGTAACAGCAAGTTATGAGAAATTGTTGACTCGTTAAAACAAATTTTTTTTGCTCAAACCCTCAGACACATGTACAAAATTATTTTACAGTTCACAAAATCTGAGTTATATTTGTACAATGTTTATGTGTTAACTTTGGTACATACAATGTGGCCTAAATCACAGCAGATAGTTGCTCTCCTCGTACTGCACTTTAAAAAGCTTATATTTATATCAAACACAAAATCCAGAGCATTTCAAAAGCATGCCAGCCAAGATTGGCAAGGTGCATTCTAAACGTAATACTAACTTGCTCAATTGGCTTATAAGAAGACTCAAAAGGGGTTCGACAACCCCAAACCTTTTTGATCCCAAGGTAATGTTTCTAACAAAGTTGAAAAAGCCTTTGCCCTTCAGTTTCAATAATATTAACCGTCTATGCACCTTCTGAAAGCAGTTATTTATACGCACACATGAGCCTGTGAGGAGCGAATCCACGTCATAACAATCACACACAACTGCACTCTGCAGGAAGCGAGCATGTGTTCAATGTCCTCCTCCTCTTCTTCGGCGCCCCTCATCTGATATTGATTTCACTCTAGAGTCGGAGTCTCTCAACAAACAGGGAAAGCAACAAAAGCAACATTCGATTCTTCTCTCACAAACACACACTTGCACACCCTGCTCTCCGTGAGGCACTTGGGAGCCTAGAGCGAAGATTAAGATTAGCTCTAAGAGAAACCGACAGAATATCAGCATCCTTACGGAGAGGAGAGAGCGAGAGAGTTGTGATCTGAAGGTGAATCAGCGCCGAGGAGAATCACATCAGTGCTCGTAAATCATCAGCTGTGTCGGTTCTGATAAAACATATAAATGATCCGGGTCAAACACACTCATGCTCATAACACACCGGTTGCATGCTCTGATGGGGAGCTTATCTATCACTATGTAGGCCCATAGTCTTACTCAAGTAAATAGCAGAATTGTTATTTATGAATGTTTTGAAAGAATGGATGAGAGTCTTGCTTTACCCTTGTATGTAATTGAACTCTCTGTCTCATTTAGCCATGGTCTCATGCTGAGGATAAGGGTTAGTTTAAAAAATTATGGCCAGAGGCAGTTAAACGTGTGATTGGTTAAGCAGATGACATACTGAGGGCTGCAGACAGACAGGAAGTAAACAATCAATGAGCACACACACTGAGCTTATGTAGACAGTGGCAATCGATTAGTATAATCAAGTGTTTAGTCTCTGAATACTCCAAAGACAATCAAAATCAAGTATTTATGCTTAGATTTTCAACCAATTGGAATCAAGCATTCACTCCAAGTTATTTAGCCAATCAGAAATCAAGCATTTCCCCTCAGTTCTTCAACAAATCAAAATGAAACACTCAGTTATTCAACCAATTGTAGCCAAGTATCCACACTCAGATCATCAACAAATTGGAATAAAGTGTTTTTATGCAGTTCTTCAGGCAATTACAAGAAAGGCTTCTCTCTTAGTTTTTCAGCTTATAGAAGTTAAGCATTCACACTCAGAACTTCTGCAAACAGAAATAAAGCATTCACACTCAGAACTTCTGCAAACAGAAATAAAGCATTCACAATCAGATCTTCTGCAAATAGGAATAAAAGTATTCATACTTCGATCTTCCACCAATCAGATATAAAGTAATCACACTCAGACCTTTTGCCAACTGGAATAAAGCCTTCACACTCAGATCTTCTGCAAACAGAAATAAAGCATTCACTATCAGATCTTCCACCAATCAGATATAAAGCAATCACACTCAGACCTTCGGCCAACCGGAATAAAGCATTCATACTCATATCTTTGGCCAACTGGAATAAAGCATTCACACTACTGCTGGTCCATATTGTTTCATCCACAATAATTTGGTAAAATTATTAATATGGTTTAAAAGTTTTTACACATTGGCACACTGATGTATTTGACGTGATGACATCATGTGTTTTATAGAGTGAGCTAAACTGCGTTGAGAAAACAAGCATGACTTTTGGAAGTTAAGAGGAAGAGAAATGGATTAAATTCAGTGGTGTAAAAGTGGTTTGGGTATAAATGAACAGACACAGAAGACCACTCACAAGGCAAAAATGAACATTTAATGAAAAGAAACAAGTGTGCATGATTACCGATAGCGGGGTGAATGTTATCAGAGTTGTTCAACTGAATGACTCGATGAGACCATCATGCTTTAAGACTCTTCACACTGCCATCGGGACATTTATATTGATGTAATAGTTTGTGACTACATAGTTGTATATTTATGATTCACTGATACTAGGACAAAAACCAAGCATCAACATATTGAACATGCACTGTGACACTAAGCATTCTAGGTACTGCAGTGCATATACTACAACTGTATCAGAGAACATCCCTGCTAAACTACAAAATAACAACATTGACAATAAGCATTTACAATATGACACAGTAAACATTGAAACTCATTATTCCTGTAGCAATATTGTTATTTGTTTTTGTTAAAATTCCAAGTATTCTAATTTTTGAATTAATTATAATACTTGTGTAGATGATATCTAACTGAAAATTTGAAGGGAATATTTTTATGCTCTGTATTTTAAGGTAAAATGTTTGCCTAAAATATGCCCCCGCCCTTCTCTTAATTCACATTCAGATCTTCGGACTAAATTGGACTAAAGCATTTACAATAAGATCTTCTGCCAATCAGAAGAATATTTTACACACAATAGAACTGTATGAATTACTGAAATTATAATTTTTTTTCTTGAACTAAAACACAAAGACTTATACAACAGATTCAAAAAAGAATCATAAATATTTTTAACTGACACAAGTGAAAACTCGAGGAGTGATGAGCAAGAACTGCCTCATCTCTAACTGGAGGTGCAGCGGGAAACTGCTGAAATCATCTCAAACACTCGATGTTCTGATGAAAAATTACACATTAATTTCACCCAGAAGCACACAGAGAAACAGTGAATAATGATCCTGATGTTGCGGGTGTGACGAACCCCTACTGATCATAATCAACAACACGTGATATTGACCCCATGCTCAGCTGCCCTCGAGCCCAGTTTATGTGTGCACTGGTGTGGTTCTGGTTAAAGTTTGATCTGTATGAACACGAACACACAATGACAGGAAAACTCATTACCGCTGGCCTGGATTCTTACACACTGATCCTCTGCCTGCAGCAGATTAATAGGGCTATGCATTGTATGTAACTCTGAATGAACTTCAGTGACAAAAGTGTGCTCTTCATGTGGACCTGTTTGACATTGTAAGCAATAGAAAAGCATGCCTTGGAGGTGTAGAAACATGGAGGAAAACAAAGTAATCCCCATCATAAGAAATAAACAATGCTAAGTCATCAATACCTTGCTATCAAGAGTTGGTTCAAAGTCCAAACTCTATTCAAGAATATTCAGACGATTCTTACGTGATAGTACTAAGCATTTCTTTCAGACTTAGACTCTTTATATGAGCTAGTCATTACCAAGTGAGCTTAAATAGAGAATTCATATTTATGAGGTGTTAAAGAGTCTTACAGCGATAAAGGTGCCTTCAGTTAAAAAGTTCAGTTGAAAAGATCAGCAAACACTGATGTAGATGTATGCAAATGGACTCATAATTAGTGAGAGGGTGCATTAATTAAGATCCGGATTTGGAAAACCACTGATGAAAGCAGCAGAAGAGCTCATTTGATGAGATTACTGGGCTGGAGCAGTGTGCAGAGGTCAGCTAGCACACACACACACACTCGCGAACACACATACATACAAATCTGACCAATCATTGTGTAGATGATTTGCTAATCTACAACAATCCCAACCTTAAAATTATCAGGTTTTTTTTACTAGCCACCAGCCAAAATACCATAGCAACCACACAGATGGATCCCTTGGCACTGAGAGAGTCCACAAAACACCCTGTGATGATTTGCAAAAAGTTGCAGAACAGAGATTTGAAAGATAACATAGAGAAAGATAGAGGGAGATATGAGAGAGAATGAGAGAGAGAGAGAGAGAGAAAATGAGCAGTCAATTATATTACTTGTATAATATTAAATTACTTAAAGGCAGGTGACCTCTCTAAAAGGTGACCCCTCTCTAAAAGGTGACACCATCTCACACACAACCCAGCAGCTCTCAATCACCCAACATATTACGCTCAACAGCTAATGAGTACACATAAAGCCAAACCCAGAAATTGTCAATAATGCAACAAGCCAGATGCAGCAACAGCAAATTACACACAGGGCCACACCCAGTAGTTGCCAATTACACACATGGCCACTCTCGACAGGTACCTAATACATATTACTCCCAATGCCACACCCAGCATCTGTCAATCACAGTCAGGCCACACCCAGCATCTGTCAATCACACCCAGGCCACAACCAGCAGCTATCAAGGACATACAAGGTCACACCCAGCAACTGTCAATCACAGAGTGATGATGTTGTGATGGACAGATTTGACCTGCGCACTGAAATAAAGAAGATTAAGATAATCCTCATCATCACACACCCACTCACCCAAATCCACACTGGCATCTCTCTGAATGAGGCTGGTACTGATCTACCAGGAAGATGCTCTGGAATTAAAGGGCTTGTGTCTCTGATCTGATAAGAGGCCACCATTGACCTGTTAATGTTTTTGCAAACTGTTTACCACCAACCTCTACAATTATTTGATTTATCAGTTCTAGCCTGAAACTGCTTTAACTCTGTGTTTGTGAAGGTGGCACCACTGACACCTTTGCAAAGTTAGTTAAATGTGTCGCATTCAAAGATTGGTTTAATTACATTGGGAATCAACCAGATTTAAATATAACAAGCCACTGAAAATACTGATTTTTCTGAAGGTATCCCTATCTGTTCAACATTTAATTTGCACAATATTCACCACAACATATTCAAGCTCTGGGAAAAACAAATAACATACAAATGACAGGATCTCAGAGAAGGAAAGTGTAGAGTGGTGGGGAAAGGCTGAAGCTACTTAAGAGGAAAATTAAAGCCTCCAACTAAAAATTTGTTATAGTGCTTTCTTTTACAGTGGTGCAAAGGGCTTCAGGCCTTCTCCCTCCTCTGCTTCAAAATCATCCTTTGCAAACTTTGCATATAGCACAGCTAGCATTATGCATATTTCTCATATTTACTGTGTGGTGTTAAAAAAGCCATTTAAGCATGTGTGATGGTTCAGATATACCCTGTGCATGTAAATGCAAGTATCACACATGATTGACAATAGCATTATTGTGTAAACGTAGGGCAAAATCAAGTGTGTTAAAGCTAATGGAGTAAGCAGAAAATTGTACTTGGGTAAAATGTTCACTTCACAAATAAAGCTTTAACTAAGGCCTTTCAGTTCTTGTGTTGTTAAATCACTCCCTTCACAAGGACACATGCATTCTGACAATAGTATCGAGCTTAAAAGATGTGCTGAGTGATCATGATTGACAAATTTGCTGGAGTGTTTTTTCACATTGTTTACTGGCTTAAGAAAAGGCACATTACTAAACACTCATGAGGGAACCACTACCTGTCTATGTGTGAGCAGCATCCTGAGTCTGGTCTGAAGCTCACACTCCTGCAGCACAGAAGAAACTGGGACACTAACACACACTTAAACACTGACCCACATGACTTCAAGAACTGGCTGAACAGAGCAGCTGCCGCAGAGGAACATGCACTGTAGAATGCATAACGCTTATTACCAAAACCACACTCTTCTCGAATCTGAACCTATGATGGAAGTCCCATTGGCTATCCTTGACACCTGTCCAGAATTCCCCATAGAAACACCCAACAACCTCTCCAGAATACAATACAGTAACACCATAGCAGCTCCCTGGCACCGATCAAAAATCCACTATATGAACTCCCAACAACCTCTCCAGAGTAGTGCTTAGCAAGCACATAGCAATCCCCTAAGACAATCGCAGAATTCATCAAATCATACCCCCGACACCTGTTCAGAATAAATCATAGCAACTCCAAACATTCTCTCTAGATAATAACCTAGTAAACCCAAATTCCCTGTGAGTGATCGAGAAATCAACATGGCATCTCCCCCCAATACCCTTTCAGAACAGTCATAGCAAGTCCTGAACAGCTGTCCAAAATCCAAGACAGCATACTCCTGACTCCTTCACAGCGTTTGCCAAAGCAAGCCCAAGGCAACTTGTCTAGAATCCACCATAAAAAAGTGACCAGTAAAGAATAGGACCTTCGGGAAACAATTGCAGAGTCCATAATAGCAATTTCTAACTTGGTAGCCACAATGTCACTCCCAACAACTTCTCCAGAACATTAATTGGCAACCATATTGTCACTCCCAACAACTTCTCCAGAATATAACTTAGTACCCACATAGTAACCTGTTGCTCAACAATCTCTCCAGAAAATAAGATGGCAAAAACATTGCAACTTCCAACAACCACTCTAAAACATCAACCCCATGGCTCTTCTCACAAATCTCATAAAACCTAGCAACTCCCTGATACCTGTTTAGAATCCACCAAAGCAAATTCCTTACACCTGCACAGAGTTCATAACATCACCTCCCTGACACCTCTCCAGGGTTCACAAAAGCAAATACTTGACATCTGTCTAGAGTTCAACCATATCAGCTCCCTGACACCAATACAGAGATCACCATAGCAATTACTTGACACCTGTCTAGAGTTCATTATAGTAACTTCCTGATACCTATCTAGAGTTCACCATGGCAACTCCCTGATGCCTCTTCAGATTTCACCATAACAACTCCCAGACACCTGTATAGAATTGACCAAAGCAACTTCGAATCCTTCCTAGAGTTCACCATATCAGCTCCTGACACCTCTACAGAGTACACCATAGCAAATACTAGACATCTGTTCAGAGTTCACCATATCAGTTGTCTGACACATCATCAGAGTTCTACATAGCAACTCCCTGACACATGTCTAGAGTTCACCATAGCAACTCTGACACCTCTCCAGAGTTCACCATAGCAACTCTCTAAGACACATGTCTAGAGTTTACCATAGCAACTTTCTGACACCTCTCAAGAGTTCACCATAGCAACTCCCTGATACCTCTCCAGAGTTCACCATAGCAACTCTCTGACACCTGTTTAGAGTTCACCATAGCAACTCCCTGATGCCTATCCAGAGTGTACCAAAGCAACTCCGAGAAATCTCTCCAGATTTACAATATCAGCTCGCTGACACCTATCTAGAGTTCACAATAGCAACTCCCCGACACCTCTTCAGAGTTCACAATAACAACTCCTTGACATCTGTACAGACCCAAACAGACTTCCATTACTCACAGAACCTGATAAAGACATAAGCATCAGTCAAACACTATTACCGTTTATACAAATGTTTTTTTTTTCAGTTTTTAATCAATTTGATTTTATATGACTTTTTTATGCTTAATTTTATTAAATGAACTTTCTTTTTACTCTTTATTTCCAATGTAAAGCACTTTGAATTATTCTGTGTACTAAATGTGCTATACAAATAAACTTGCCTTGCCTTGCCTAATGATAATAACTGTTCTCCAGAAACAGTCAATGATCTCCAAGCACTAAATACAAAAAAATAAACATTAGGTGGAGGTCTGTCTCTAACTTAATCCCTGATAATTAAATCAAGTGATATGATGGTTTTCACAAAGACCTGCATCTCCATAATCACTAGAGGACAACCATAAAAAGGCTTTATATGAAAGCAGCCATCAACTATGAGCCCATAGAGAGGAAATGAAAAAAACACCAAAATTACCAACTGATAAATAACAATTAACACCCATAGATAACTGCAAACAACTCCTATTGAGCCACACACACTCAAAAAGATAATTTAAGTTGGATTAAAAACAACAAACTCTAGCACAAGCAGAGATCATGTTCCCACTAGCATGAGTATCTGATTGAATAAAATAAAGCTGGGATTTGAGAAACACATTTACAGGGAGCTAAGATCTGCTCATCTGTGCTTAAGGCAGTGTCTGACGCTTTAACATGTGTGGCTTTATATTAGTTTAACAGAAGAGAGAATCTCCATCAGTTTAACAGAAGCATATCACCTTATGTAACAGATCGGATCTTTACAGCCTTTTTTTTATTCAAGTGTGTATCTGCTTATTTAACAGCAGAGTGTTAAAAGGCTGTTTAACGGGAGCAGAACCAATTTCATCAGTTTAACAGAAGCATGAATATGTTCTTATATAAGCATGCACTCTGTATGACTGCTCCAGTGCTGATGTTGTGGATGATGTGTATATGCTCTTACCGGATGACGGCGGTGTCGCCCTGGCGCACTGTGATGTTGTCGGTGCTCCGTGTGCTCTCTCCGGTCCCCGTTCCAGTGCTGAGCGGGAATCCTGCAGGAACCGAGAGGAAGAAGAGCAGCCGGTAAGCACACCGAGCCCACATTTCTCCCTCTCACACTCACACACACTGACAGGCTGAAGAGAAGAGAGGAAGAGGGAGATGGAGAGGGAGAGGAAGAGAGAAGCGGAGACAGAGGCGGGAACTGAGGCAAAGATGCTGCACACACACACTCATGCAAGCACACAGGGAGAAAGTAGACTGCAGATTCCCACTAACAGCTCTCTCTCTCTCTCTCTCTCTCTCTCTCTCTCTCTCTCTCTCTCTCTCTCTCTCTCTCTCTATCACACACACACACTCACACACGCGCACACACACACACACACACACACACACTCTCGCTCTCTCTCTTACTCTGAAGACTGCTGATCAAAAAAAGTCTTAAACCTGATCAGCGGTAGATGAGCAGTTCAAAAAGAACACATACTCTCACACACTGGTGCTCTGCTGCCCCATCACAAGTCCCATGATTGGTTGTCATGACAACACCCCGAGTGTTTAACCCAGCAGTGAACTTATATTAAATCTGAACTTCAAACTGAACAGACAACAACAAACAAATTTGAGTACTTCTAAAGCCAAACTAAACCAGGAGCCCACTGATTTCATTTTAACACACGTTAGTTTGTTTCTTTAAGTTATAAAAGCCTGTAACAATCTTAAAAAGTCTATATTTCTAAACGGATTTGTAAAAAAGTTATTTTTACCTGAACAAAACTACTTTCGGCAAAAACGAGCTGTGCCAAATAACTCTGCTCATCATGCCCCTCCCTGCACAGAGATGTGTTTAGCTGTCTAGTGTTTTCATAATGCAAGTTTGGTGAAAGCATGTGAGAGTGAAATAACAATGATAACACAAAGTAAATATATGCTATATATTTTTTTATTCATGAGGAATGCGTGACAGTAGGATCCTCAAATCTCGTATAAGCATTTTGAATAGCATTGGTGCCATCATAAATAGAATTGCATATTCTGATTTAATTTCAGTAGATAATTATTTATTTCATTTACAATAATACACTTACTTGTTCTGGAGTTGGAGGTGGACGTAGAGTTTGTCCAAGTTTCAATCTCAACATCATTGCAAATCCTGTTTTGTACTTAGCCTTGTTCAAAAACAGTCTGGAGCAAAAGGGCTTGAACAAAAAAAACATGCTTTCTGGTAGATCTACTGGTGCATTTCCTCCATAAATAAAAGTTATCCACTCAGTCCTTACAGGTTCCTATGATGGGAGTAAATGAGCAAACTAGAGTATCCTTTATGTCTCAAAACATCACTGAATTCCGAAGTCAGGACTTCTCATGGAGTCCAATAGAGTCCAGACTGGAGGTATAGTGTGTTAATAACTGGACACGGAGGGAGCAGAGTTTATGGTAATCAATGTTGCCTCACAGTATTTGAAGTAATTTACAGTGAGTTTGGATGGATTTTTGATGTTTTAAGGGGGATTTGCAAAGACATCAATGAGCCACATTTCTGTTTAAATTAAAAGTTTGGATTTTCATCTAAGATCTCCTTTAAATAAACCATAACTAAATGAGAACTTAACTTGACCAGAATAAAGACTACCAGGGCTAATTCTGATCTAAACCAGCACTAAACTAATACGGAACTAAATTATTAAGGGTATTCCTGAGTTGAACTGGGGTTAAAATAGTACATAACCGTGTCTAAGCCTGAATTTAATAGAATCAGAAAAAGTTTTAAGGCCGAACTAAGCAAGGACAACATTCCAAAAAAACTGGGAATAACCCAAACATAACCAGGCATAAGCTCAAATGTAATAGGAATTTCTCCAGGACTAAAACTGAACAAAACAAGTATTGAGTCTGAACAAAGCTCAGACTAAACTTGAACAGAACAAGGACTAAACTTGAATAAAACCAAGCCTGGGACTGAATTCAATAGGAACTTAACCATAATTCATACTGAATAGATCAAAGTATTATGCCAGAATGCAATGAGGACTAAATTACAACCAATCGTGAACACAAACAGATCTAACTTGCACTAAAAGAGAAGGATAAAATGATTAACTTAAAAACAGACTGAACTCAAACAGAACTAGGATTAAATATGGCCCCAATACCCAGGTCAAACCTAAATTAAAACAGGTAAACTTAACATCCAAGTGAAAGGAGTTAATAGTCTGAATAATGATACTCTTCTTCTAAATCATCAATTGAGTTATATCTTCACAGCCAAAGAAGCGTTTACATCCCACCAAAAATGCTAAAGAAAAAGTGTGTTGGTCAGGAGAAAGCAAACACACACATGTACCTCTCTAAATAGAACACAGAACCGGAAGGTCACTAGAGACTCAAACTGACCCACAATTCATCACTCGGCTGCAGTTGCAGAGAATATTTGAGAGGTTATTTTATAACTAGATCATGGCTACTCTAAAAAGGTAACAAAATTATGACTAAACATAGATAACGCAAAAACAAATTACAGACAGAAATCTCACAGAGATGTTTTCATATGAACCAAAGCAATCAAATTTTATAATGTTACAATTTTAATCAAGGTGTATAGTATAGAAAACACATATGGATTCCAGCAGCGCTGTTGAGATTTCAAAGACAGAGTTTGTAAAAAATCCAGACCCTCTTGCTCCCTCAGCTCGTTCGTTATTTCAGATCCATTTGGCAAAGAACACGATCAATCTTGATTCTAATGCTGTGCTGGAAGTTTTGCTGTGTAAAGGGATACATGAGCTTGAAGCATGTGCTGAGTCTGTTGAGCTGGTGCTCAGTTAGTTATATAATTTATTGACGAATCAGATCAACTTCTGCTAAATGAATGTTTATGTGTACTTCACCGCTAAATGTATCAAGCGTCTCAACTAAGAGTGAAAGCAGGGCAAATGTGTTCAACCATTTGAGTAATCCTTATTTCTTAATGGAATCATTGTTTGGATCAGTAACACATGCTCACTGGTTTACAGACATCCATCAGAGGATGATCAGAGCAATGAGGCCCAGACATTACATCTCCTGAATACTACACAGAGACATAAACCAACATAGCTGAGCAGCACAGGTTCACACTCACTCATAGGACATCGTCAGCACTGAAAATCAGAGGGTGTATGTGTGTGTGTGAAAAGCTCAGAGAGAACTATGAGTGAACTTTGATCAGATAGAGCAACGCCATGAAGAAGATGAAAGAGAACACACTGATCAAGAGCACTCTACTCGGTGTGAGAGAGGGAGGGGAAGAGAGATCATATTTATGAGTCAGATCAAAGATGATTCAGTTCGGGTCACACACACGCACACACAAAAAAAGATGGTGAATCCCTGAATCAGGAAAGCAAAGAGTCCTTGAATCACCTTGAATCAGTAACTGAATCAGATCACAGACCCATAGGATCACAAACATGTCAGACCAGTGGGATCACAGACCCATGGGATGATGTGTGGGATAACAGACCTGCAGACCACAGACATGTCGGATCACAGACCCGTGGGTCCACAGACCTGCGGGTTCAACAATGTGTGGAATCACAGACCCTTAAGATCAATCACATGTGGATTCACAGACCCGTGGTTCACAGACCTGTGGGATCACAGACCTGTGGGTGCACTGATGTATGGAATCAAAGACCAGTAGGATCACTCATGTGTGGACTCACAGACACATTGCACCACAGACACATGAGTTTACTGATGTGTGAAATCACAGACCCTTAGGATAACTCACGTGTGGATTTACAGACCCCATGGAATCACAGACCTGTGGGCTCACTGATGTGTGAAATCACAGACTCTTAAGATCACTCACGTGTGGATTTACAGACCGTGGGATAACAGATGTTTGGAATCACAGATGTCTGAGATCACAGATGTCTGTGGGATCACTTACCTGTGGGACTAATAAAGAGTGGGATCAAAGACCAGAGGGATAATATATCTGTGGGATTCCTGACCCGTAGGATCACTGATGGGTGGGTTCACTGATATGTGGAATCAAACAGGTTGGAAATCAAAGACGTGTGGTGTTACTAATGAGTGGGATCACAGACGTGTAGAATAAATGACTAGGGGATCACAGACATATGGAATAACTGATGAGTGTGATCTCAAACCCGTAGTATCACAGACATGTGGGATCACTGATCGATCAGAACAGAGATGTGTGGGATCACTGACCCATGGGATAAATGATGAGTGGGATCACAGACTTGTGGGATCACTGACCCGTAAGATCAGAGACATGAGAGATCACTGATGAGTAGAATCCCAAATGTGTGGGATTGCTGACCCATAGAATCACAGATGTGTGGGATCACTGACCCTTGGAATCCCAGTGGCATCACAGATCCATGGGATCGCTGATGTTTGGAGTCACAGACCCGTGGGATTAAGTACCTGTAATATCGTTGACCGGTGGCATTACTGACCAGTGGGACCACAGATATGAAAATCCGCAAGGTTCACTTACCAACAATCACTGGCAGTGACAGATCTGAAAGCGGAGTCTTTGGTTCATTCATCTCACACACACAGCCTAGTGTCAATTCTGCTCCCTGCTTTAGCTCAATCTCTTCCTCATTCTTCATTGGCTCTCAAAATCCGTTCATGAATATTAATGATCGTCATATTCTCTTGAACAGCCTGCAGCAGTGGCAACCCTTTCATCTGCTTCCACCCAACATCAAAGGATACGTTTTAATAGTCAAAATCCAGATTTAATAACCATAAACCTGCTTTAATAACCATAAACCATCCCACACAGCCAATCATAACTTGAAGACAGTTATCAGAAAACAGAAGCTTTATCTCCTTTTGATGGAGGGAGGGAGAGAGGTGAGAAACTTTGGCTAACATCATCAGCATCTGAATGGTCGGCTCATGTTTCTTATTCCTCAGATGGATTTTATTTGAGGAGTTTGAAACTGAGTATCATTTTCAGCCTTCAGTGTGCGAACATACCCGTACTAGCTGAATCAACACACGGACCCTAAAGCTGAATATGATTCAGATTTACAGCCAACAAAAAGAGGATCAATCGCTTTGATGAAACATCTGTGCTTCAGCTTCCAGCCAGAGATCAGCACAAGCAGAGAAGCATGAATGAATGAGATTGAGATGTGTGTCTCGGTTAGGAGAGAGAGAGACAGTCAGTCACTGATTTCTATGTCGATGTATAGCCACTCAGGACTAGTCATTTTCTCCACAGGATAGAACACATTGTTCTACGCTGATTCTCTATCTGTCTCTCTCTCATTCTCCTGCTCACTCTCACTCTCTTTCACACACTCAGATCTGTCGATCAGCCAAGTCTGATAACTGTCTGTGTCTCTGTGTGCTGTGTGGCATGGAGACGTCACCATAGCAACAGCAGCAGAGCCCCTCCATCCAACTATTTATGAACAAGCACTGACAGCATGGAACTAGAACCAACAACTAAATTCATAACTTGAAATATAGCTTCAAGCAGCTATTATCGGGGTACAAGCAGCCAAGACACTCATTGTAGTTCATAGTTCAAAGATGGCCATTTTTAACAACACCACTGACTAGTGGTCAAATTGTGAATTGCATTCTGAGTATGAAGGTAGGCCTTGATGCTTTTCTTAAATTTGTCAATAAGTTTCTTCACACAGTTTCTCCATAACAATATGAGACAAAAATTTTGAATGGCAAAATGTTCAATAAAAATATTTGATCAATTTCAAGAAAATACATAATTTATTTATTTTGTTCAATATCAAATAGTAAGTCATTATCTTCCCAAAGAAATTATATATTTTGCAGTCTGTGTGATGGGGTTTAACTGAAAATAACTAACAATATTGCTTTAGTGATTTAAGAGTTCATGTTTGATGGTTTTATTAGTTTTATATTTATATGTAGCAGGCATGTACCCTGATAACGTTGCATTAGAAGTACTACAGTACCCATAATGGTTAGCGTCACAGCGCAGACTCACATTGTTGATGCTTTATCATCATAGCAAAAATTTAGCAAATCATGCATAAACACCCATGTCATCATGAACAGATAAAAAAAACTCCTCGTTGGCAGCGTGAAGGTGCCCGAAGCATGATGGTACAATCCTCTTGTTCAGTTAAACTGGTTTAACACTGTTCGGCTTGCCATCTGTAGTCATGCACACTTGTTTCTTTTCATTTGATTATTTTCTGCGACTGGTCTGCTGTACTCAAAACACTTCCACACCACAAAAGTTGATTAATTTTGGGGATTAAACTGATATAAAAATGTTAAACCATATTAATATTTGTACCGGTATTATCGTGGATGATACAATATGGCCCATCCCTAGTACGGATATGTGTTTTATAAATTTAATTATTGTTTTAGTATCACATATATTTAAATACAATTTTTGCAAATTTATGCATTCTGGTAGACGCTTTTGTCCAATCTCTAACTTGGGTTGCTTGTGCTTTAAGTTGTATCAGCTGATCAATCATAGAATAGCAAATCATAGTAGAAAAAACATGACTATTAAGATTTAATAAACTAAAGAAAACAAGAGAATATTTTTTTACATTATGAATACATTATGAATACGAATAAATAATACTCAATTATGATTTATTTAAATACACTAAGGTTCAAATTAGAAATACACACATATATTGTACAGAAACTTAAATATATCAATTTGTTTTTATTTTTAGGTTTTTTTTTAACACAGAACTCAATTGTTCATCCTTATTTTATGAGGACAGAATAAATGGCAGATATGGCTCTTCATATAACTATTTAATGTGTTCATTAACAAACCTGATCACCTCGGATTTGAAAGTCTCTCATGGTGTTCACTAAAGGAGTTCAAAAAATCCATGTTTGATAATAAATTAAATAAAGTGTTAAATTTACAACAATTCCTTGAGTATTTAGTTGTATGTCTAATAAGTTCCCCAATAAATGAAAGCAAATTCATGATATAGTATTAATTTTTTGACAAAAACATTTCTCAAAATGAATAAAAATTAACGCATTTTATCATTGTGATGCACTGTCACTTTAAATTATATTGGCGGTTCAAATCAAGAATTTAATCCAACAAAGGCATTACAAAATATTAGGAGAAATTAACAAATAGATATATACAAACATATGAAATTGTTTGTGAAATCTTCATCGAATTATTAAAATGTTTTACTCCAAGACTTGGACATGCAGCCATGTTTTCACTGAAGGTTTTCATAAAAATAAAACATTTCCCAAAATAAGGTGAGGTGAACATTGGATAAGGATATACTGCAACTAGACAACTCCAATCATAAAAAAATCACAATCAATCTCAACCTACGTTCTAATATGTGAGCAACCTCACAACTTCAAAACCACACTAACTGAGATCTCCTGCTGTACTGTGATTGGCTGAATCTTCCTTCATCCATCCCACTGGTACCAATGACTGGGGTTCCCTGACGCCATCAGTACCTAGTCAGGTTGAGATTTCCTCTGAGCAACAGCGCGCTCTGCTGGACTCTGTTCTGCATCACTCCGCATCACTATGCTACAGCTTTAATGTTACGTTATTGAGGTCAAAGGTCAAAAAGACGGTGTACATACATCTTGGAGTTAGCGCAACCTGAAATCCTGGAAATGAATGCTTCTTAACGCACACAGTCTGAAGCACCCTATGTCTTAATGAAAGATTTTAATCTGTTTTGAAGCACAGTGATCGATATATACTTGTTGCAAGCAATTAAAAATGTGATGTTTTATTCTCAATAACATTTCGTTTGTCTTTAATAGACTGACGAACGTCAGATGGTGCTTGGAGTAGTTGGAACAGAGAGCTGAAAAGACAGGAAATAAAGCAGGAAGAGCATCTAGCAGATAATTAAGTTTTCCAAGATCTGGTTTGCAACATGATCAGCTGTAAAACAGAGTTCTTAGGGAGGCTGAGTCTCTCGTGAAGATGGACAGACCCTCTAATATTATAAAAACACTGCTCAGTCAAACTGCAAAGCTAAATTGGCTTCTGTGATTAGCCTTTTAGCTTTTATTGATTCAGACAAAAATAATTAATAATGATCATGGGTTTCCATCAGATCAGAGCATTGACCTCAATGCTGATTAATCTCAGAGATGATCTGAGTTCATATTTTCCTCATAAATACTTTTTAGTTCAGGTTTTCAGTTGAACAATCAAAAACATATTAAATCATACTAATCTGAGCTGCACTGAAACCCAAGTATATTAAACTGTTGTTTTGGGCATCATATTAAAATAGTTTTTCACACATGTAATCTGAGTTGGGGCTGGTGGTGGTGGGTGTTTGGGGTTTGTGTACATTTATTTTTAGAGACAATAACTAGATACACAAGCAATAGGGTTTAAATTTCTTCAGCATTAATAATGATAATAATTAGTTTTATTTGTTTGCGCCATTCAAGACAGTCAAGGTCTCCTTACAACAACTAAATATAAAAATAAAACACCAACACAGTTCAAATGCAGGTTAAGAAAACTAAACTATAGAGGATATGCCTCTCTAAAGAAAAAAAATTACATCATGGGTTTGAAATTCTCACTGGCATACTGATTTTTGCTACTTATATAATATGAAGATACTCCATTTTGAATTGTAAATTGTGAAAGCAAATTATTTTGGGTTGAAATAGTTGCCGCTGAATCAAATTGAACTGAATCATAGTTTATTCATTCAGAGCTGAATCATATCGAACAAAATACAAACTGAACCAAGTCATATGTTGCACCACAATCCGGTGCACTATGAATACTTTTATGGGTACAAAATAAGAATAGGGGTGTCCCAAACCGTAGTACATAAAAAAAGTGTCCAAGCGGTGCCCAGATATGTACTTTTTCCAGTAAGATTCTGAAGTGCAGATCCATGAACGCCTGATATTACAGACAATCCACTGCACGCGGACCAAATTATTTATTTCTTGGACCCAAACAAATGAGCCCTCTCTGTAATACAACTCATTTTTAAAGAAGAAGCACATAAATAAATAATATCAGTAAAGAAAGTGCTATATTTATTATTAGAATATTTTTAGTGAAGGAGAAGGAGTTTCTTGCACATGTCGAGCATGATAACGTGGCACAACTACTTTCATCACGTGATGTTTTAGTGCGTCGCAGAGACACTCTCGTCTCACACACTAAAAAGTATGTACATTTACAGTGTATACTGTTCAGATTGGGATGCAGCATGAGTGTGCGTAATCATTTTGACATGAATCATTTAGGACTGAATCATTAAGTTGAATCATGTTGAGCAGAATCGTTCCGAACAGAGTTGTACTCTGAACAAAAGCTCTGAAAAGTCAAAGCCCAGCGGCTCAATGGCCTACATCAGAGAAAGAGGACACACTGGCACACCCCCACATGCATACAGCAGAATGTAAATCACAGGAATGAATGGGAATAGAGAGTGAGGCACTCAATTGGAGGAATGAGTTATTCTCTCTACCGTTTCATCACAGTGAACTCTCCATGATCAGAATGCATCATTAGCACACACGCATGCACGCACTTACACCCACACGTTCACGTGTTTGTGTGTTTTATTCAGAGTGCACTGATGAGCGTGTGCCCTGGCTCCCATGATCAATAGCTCTAATGCCCATCAGTGCTCTCATCAATCACAGCTCAACACTTGAACTCTCTTAGTTGGGCACAAACTGCATCCGGAAAGAACAAACGTCATATCTTGCTGTGACAGAGGCAAGAATGTGATTGGCCCATCCTGATCACATGATGGTGTGAGAGCCGAGGTCACAGTAGGAACGCTGATCGATCGATGGAGAGCGATCAATCAGGCATCAGGATGTTTAGCGTTGTCATTAGGGATGGGACTCTTTAGGCAACTCGATTTTGATTCAGGCAGTCAAGGGCTTGCATCACAAAGCACTTTCTAGCAACACTGGCACATAGTATGCTTAAATACATTGCGTTTTAAAGAATAAGGGATCAGCTTATGTCCATTATCCCCTACTTAAACAACTTAACTAAGGTAATTTGTGTCCTTGAAGAAAAACATGTCCTTGAAGAACACTTGTACCCAATATATGTAGTCTTTGGTTGTTCTCTACTTCCTGCGACACTGGCAAAAGCCAAGAAATCTAAGAAGTTACTGCAGCATATCAGGCTTCCGTTCCTGTGTTTTTTTAAACGGTTATAAAAAGCAAACCTGGATTAGGAAAGACGAAGAATGCAAGCTTGTGATTTGAAAAGGCTAACATTAGCCCGCATTCCTGAAGCTGACATCATTTAGTGTAAAAGTTAAGTGTTGCAGCTCCTGAAACCTGACAATTTTTCGGTCTTATTCAGCTGGAATTCATTTAAACTCAAATCTAAAAACTAAATGGAAGAAGTTCACTTAAAAAACCAAACAAAACCAATTAAAGAGTCATTCCCAATACACTAAAGCTTGAGTACATTTTTAAGAACGAAAAAGACAGTTTGGTCTCTTATGATAACAAAAAGCACTGCTGTTTTCAACTTTATATAAAAACATAAAAGTGGCTTGAGAAACAGGCCCCCACATATAAAAGAATATTATTGATTATGGCCAAGAACTCAAAAAGATTAACAGTATTTTTTGCTGTTCGGATTGTTCAGAAATATGTATTTCGGTTTACTTTTACTGCTATATGAATTCATATATTTAATATAAGGTCGAATTAATATATTTGGGAACAGTAACATTAACAATTTGGTGGATTTGAAATAACAAAACAAGACTCCAGTCCTGGTGAGTAACTTGAAGTATATAGCCGTTGGCTTTTCCCTTTCAAGGTCGCCACAGCGGAATAAACCGCCAACTATTCCGGCACATTTCCATTCCAGCAACTATTCAACTTTTCCGATTGTACACAGGTGCAGCCCTTTGCTGGTTAACATTCACACACATTCACACTTTAACACTATGGATAATCGTTCTAACTCAATTGACTTATATTGTAGGGTAAACCCACGCAATCACGGGGAGAATATGCAAACTCCACACAGAAATGCCAGCTGACCCAGCCGAGGCTCGAACCAGCGACCTTCTTGCTGTGAGACGACACTGCTACCCACTGTGCAGTTTAAAAACCACCACCTCAGAGTTGTCATGAAGGACAAAATTAGCATATGAAAAAACTTGTGACCAGGCATTAGACGTGATTATTTTTTAAATAATCTTCTCACTTATGGGACCAGCCTCAAGTGGTCATATGAAAGAATTACAACTTTTACACATCCGGAGGGAAAGTAGAGGAGGCTGCTGCTTGGTTTTCAACCCTGAGCCTTCATAATATACAATTTAGAACATCGCTCAGTAACTGACTGTTAGCAACTCCTTCTAGCACCTACGCTAACATGATAGTTAATAATCTCTGTTTTATTTATGGATTCATTAATTCAATTTTGCATCCTCTGTTAGAGTTCTGTTCTATGATGCTTTCCACATTACCAAATGAATTGTTCGGCAAAAGACTTGTAGTTTATATTTGATACATTTTTATGTGACTCTATGCTCTAACCCTTGATGGGAAGAGGGGTACATTGACATTTGCATACTTTCATTTTTTTTTTTTTTTTAGAAAAAGGTTTATTAGTGAGTGGAGCCAGAGCTTGAGCAAAAGGCAGGATGTGGTCAGTGATGTCACTGAAGTGAAACTTACAGGTTGTGAATCGTCATGATTATGCTCAATATCTTTAAGTAAATGAATGTGCTCTGAAATCGTAAGCTTCAACGGAGCAGCTCAAATAGAGAACATATAGAACGTCTCTCTGGACGCACGGGCTTCTCTCTGGGTGAGTTGCACAACACCCAGTACCTTAATCTCCTGTTATTGAAAATGTTTGATGGTTTGATAGTCACATGACTGAATATAGCCAGTCTTCTCCACTGAACAACCCCTCATTGAGACCACTTTAAAGCCTGGTTAGCTTGTAAACTTTTACAGAAGTGGGAAATGTAGAATAACATACATCAGCATATTCAGCTGAAGCATATAAATGCTCTCTCGGGACTCAAGGGCTACTTTCTGGGTGAGTTTAAAAGCACCATGCAGCCAAATCTTCGGTTATTAAAAATGTTTGATGGTTTGACAGTCTAGCTATTGATTTTGGTGTTTAGTTTTGTGTTGAAGTGTACAGTCTGTTTACATCTTGAGTAAGCTCCTCCTTACTCGAGATGTGCATTGCTTGCTTATTAGCTAACACCTCTAATAAAGAGCATTAGAACGGCTGGCCCTACCAATTCAAAGGCACTTTGTGACATCACGGTGTTAATCAGGTCCCATCAATGCTGGCTCTAATAAAAACCTGTTTTTCTTGTTGTTTTTTTCCTCAACATAAATAAAATCAGCATCTTTTTAGTTTCTCAGCTCATGAACACTTCAATACCAATATATGAGATAATGTATCACGATAGTATGAAATAAGCATATGATGATGGGACACAGAAAAGACCCTGCAGACACACTAATACACACTCAAAAGAAAAACACACTACAATAGACACTCTCTAACACTATTAAAGTGCTGGTTTGCTTTGTTTCCATTTGCATCAAGCATGGTTCAACCCTACCTAAGGATAACCTAGTAACCTCTGACAGCTGGATGGAGTTTTACGGAAGCTTTGAGGATGCATCACACTCTCAGAGCTGGGGTCAGAGGTCAGACCAGCAACATCTCTCTGACCCTGAGAAAGCCAGAAGCACAAACACAAATCTCTCCTCATCCACACGCACGCATCCTCTGTTTACACGCTCACACACACGGCCCAGACTCTGCGTCAGAAAGAAAGAAAGAGGCAGATTTAAGGAGAGAGAGAGAGGTTGTTACCTTCGAAGCTGAGCAGCAGGATGAACCCCGGGATGAGGAAGAACCCGATCCGCACGCGCCTCATCTCCATCTCCATCATCATCATCCTCATCCTCCTCTCTGCTGCTCCCGAGGAGACGCTCAGTGCGCATGTGCTGGAGAGGAGGGGCTCACTCTCTCCTCTCTGAGCGTGTGTGTATGCGCGCACCCGTGACTGTGTGTTCTGCTCAGCCGATGATGACAGACGGCTGCGTGCGCACGCATCTGTTCAAGTCCTGCTGCAGAGACTAGCTCTGTCCCGTTTAGAAGCCTTTATCCCATGAAGCATGAATTGTATGTATTCTTAAGAAGATGGCGAAAGTCCCATCAGCCTAAAATGGTAAAAATTGTTTAAAAGAGGTTTTATGTCTTATTGAAAGCATTTAGAACACTTGGACCCCTCTAGACTAGCACTGCTCATTTTCATTACATTACAGAATTCAATATGTGTTTTAAACTGTGACTGGGATCTTACTTTCAGTCTCTTCAAAATGCTTGGTTCCCATTCTGCTGGCTGGTATATTGTTTAGGGAACTAATGTTACTATTTCACCCTCTTTGCTATTGAGATGCTTTAGTCCTGTGGTTAAGGCAATAATGTTGGCTGCAGATGCATCAGATGAGTTGATGTCTTTAGTTAGTGACTCCAAGAGAGTAAGAAGAGTGAATGTTCTCTATGAAGACCCATTGGTGTGAACTGAATGTTGCAAGGAGGTCTTGGCCTTCACTAGGTGCAGCCAAGACTTGCTTTTGGGCAAAGTGGCAAATACAACATGGATAAAGTCTTTTCAGACTTTTGAAATTTTGGCATTACATGTTTTGCTATCTGTGGGTCTTTCTCAGAAATACCTCCACACCTCAGACAAGCACGTGCAGGTACGTACTCAGAGTTTTTTTTATTTAAATAGTGCACAGGATATACATATTTTTCTGTATATCATAGGTTTGGTGTAATAGCTTTAGACACCTTTAACAACCAAATCATGCTTGATTTTCCAACAAAAAATCAAAAGGGAGGAGGTTGACACTCATCACTTCCCACCACTGAAGGGGTCAAAGAAAGTCAAATGAGGCTATATTTACATTTAGATACTCGATGATGATTTTTCCAGCCTAGAGCTCTAATCTGCAAAGGCTGCTGCCTTCTACATCAGATGTTTCTACTGTGCCTTAACCTGAGAGAGAGAAAGAGAGAGAGAGGGAGAGAGTGAGAGAGAGATGGGGGTGTATTTCTCTGAATGGTTTGAACCTTATCTTCAGATCTGAATCTGAGAGGAGTGAATCAGAGACAACTCCTCACTGATTCATCTCCATTGGTAACCATTGGTGACCTGTAGCGGTAACCGTTGGTAACCACATCCCTTACGAGACAAAGAACCTGCTCTTTAGTATTCTCTACATGTCAGATCTCTCTCTCTCTCTCTCTCTCTCTCTGTCACTCTCTCTCTCTTGCTGCGGCTGATTCCTCTGAACTGATCACATTCTCCATTCTGGACACGTGTCTCTTACAAAAACTGTGTGGCTTGGTGGTTACCACTGAGGCCTAGTTCTCCCCTCTGCTGCCTAGAGCTAAAGCATGAACAGTGAGGAGATCTGAGGGCTGACAGAAAAGAACTGATCTTAGTTTAGCCTCATCCCCAGAACCCTCTCTTTCTGGAGGGTTTAAACCCTCACAAACACACTTTCTTACTCAGTCTCATGATGAATAGCTTGGAGTGTGTGTGAGAAGCAGATCCACAGCTCGTTCATCAAGCTGCAGCTCCACTCCTCTCTGGGGCTCTCCATCACCAGTCCGAGACTCCATTATTTTTATCTTTAATAAAAGCCCCAGAGTCCAGGAGTCACACAAGTGGAGGATGCTGGCCTTTCAAAGAAGAGGAACTCATTTTAGATAAAGTTCTCCACTGTTGCAGCAGGATTCTTACCAAATTATCAAAAACAACTAATGAAACCAACAGGAAACACACAGATGGTTGTTTATATATTACAGATGGTTGTTTATATTTATATAGATGTAAATTGTTTTATATGCGCATGAATATCCTGCCTCTTTTGCAAGTTTGTTCTTTTTTGTGAAATCTTTTATAGATTTTGGGACCTTTGGACCTTGTCGTAGGTATTCTGCATTGATCACAATAAATGGTGCAGCCAAAGCTTTGGGTATGCCAAACTTTTCTTCATACTAGCGTGCAAAAAAAGCACAAGGTTCCATATTTTTTCCTGTTTCTTGTGAAACCAGCTGCAACTCACTCATTAAAGTTTCATGGAAAGCTGTAAAGTTAAATCAAATACTTTTTGACATTTCTTTGTTTGCTCTATGTTTTTTTTTTGTTATTGTTTTTGTTGTTTTGCACAATACAACTTTTGGATGAATGATTTCTAAGACTGTTGTATCCAAACATTTTGCCTGAAGTTGTGTTTGAGAAATCACCAATAGCTCTGATTGACTAGGTTACTCTTTTTATAAACTAGTTTTGCATTGGTCTAATAGAAAACCATTTGTAAAATTTATATCATGAAGTTGGTTAAAAGCCAAAGTAGGCTTAGAAGGCTTTTAGAGGAGCATGACCTCAAAGAGATATACATGGTTAAATGATCAAAAATATGTATACACATGTCTATGACAATTATTCTGCTGCTTAGCAAGATTGTTAATTAATATATTATTTGCACTAACATCCGCAATAAACTTAAAGATTATCTTAAAATAAATATGATGAAATGTTTATCTAAGCTTTAAATAAAGTCGAAATTGAGTTAATATTAATTTTGTGAGCAAATTATATCCTACATACAAATAAAAACACACACAAGTACTACATTCATTCTTAGTGAAATAGAACAAATGTTTTGCTTTTCTGATTCAGAGAAGAATGAAATTATGCGCGGCACTAATTGTGTTCACACGTGTAAAATTAGCTGCGTTTTTACCTTATTTCCATATTGACATCCTCTACCGTTCAAATTCGACGTTTGTCTTTAATTGTGAACAAAAACTTGTCTGGTGCATCGTAAAAAAATTGCCACATAAACTAATTTAATGCTAAACCTAACCTACTAGTTTGAGTCTCTAAAATAAGCAAAAATACGTCACAGTTGAATTTCATTCGCGCAGATGAGAAGGCGGGATTTTTGGGCGCTGTTTTGGTTTGACAGCTGATCTGTCAGTCACACGAATCCGGCTCTGTAACGCTTTATTTAGAATTTGTGACAATATTAAATTAAATACAATTTTGTAAAAAAAAAAAAGTATCGATGATAATGCCATGTTTAGTCTTCATACGCTTCAAACCCTGTAACTTTCTGCATTTAAGTTTGATTGTGGAGAATGTCCCCTAAATCATACTTAGAAAATACATCTGCTAACAATGACAATTACAATTTAGTTAACTACATATAATAAAATATTTGACTTCAGAGCACTTTTTTTCTGTGAGAAATACTTTTGCATTTTTCATAAAATGGTTTAAGAAGATAGATTAGCTGTAGAGCTATGTTAGCAAGCTAATATTCAGACAGATTGACTGTTAATGTATCCAGGGGTTCATTTGACAGAGGAGAGGGGCAAAGCCTGAACATGTCCGACATAAATGTTCTTTAGTTATGTGTGTCCAATGAAGCTTTTGATCCAAACCAAACCCTTTGATGGTTTTTGGGAAATCTACAACTGCACCATTGAGCTTCAAAACCTCATTGTTTTACTGCCTTAAACCAGTTATAGGAAGATTCATCCACCCTCTAGTATTCTTTATAATGAGTTGTGTACCAAAATATCTACAAAAGTAGCAGAAAAAACGATGAGAGTTTGAACAAAAAACATCATCCAGACATGTCATGTCTCATGAAATTTGCCTTTGTGTTGTGTTCAGACTACTCTCTCTCTGTTTATTAACCAGCTTTTATCAATAGAGAGAGAATTTCAAAAGCTTAGCTTTTTTGCTTGCAAACAAATGAGAGAAATGTAACAGATAATCACTTATTCCTTGTCCACAGTCTTGCAATTTCAAGGCCATTCATATCTTGTCCTACTTTATAAAAAATGATCCTTTGCAACAAGATAACATTGCTCTCTCGAAACCCCAAAACACATGTTCAACAGAGTTCCAGCCCAGACGATATTATTCAGACGACAAAAGTGATTTCCAGTTTTTATTTGTCAGACCCTGAAGCTTTTTGAAATGCTCTGTTACACAGGGACAAACTATATAGCTAAAATAAAAGAGAACATTTTGAAAACTTAAAATGTAGCGGTTGTGTGTTGTGGAATTCACTCATTTCCTTGTTTGTCGCCAGTGGCCAGTCTCCAGAGACACTTTTCCGCCAAGCTAAGAGCTTTCCAAGGCTCTTACACACCTGATGTCTTAAACTTAACTGCTCTGGATTCAGACACACAAATCTGCTTGCGTACTCTGTTTCAAACTCTACTCTTAAATGATTAAATGCAGGGTGTTCCAGCCCTCTACATTGTTAGCTTGCGCTAGTTCTTGTGTAATTAGTGCTGGACTGTGTGACAGATTGAGTGTATTCCACGCTCTCACTGGAGGATAGTAGCTCTCTGTGAAGACTCTAATGAGGGCAGAAAGCACCTCCATAAGCCTCATACTGATACAGGAAGTGCTTTAATCAAGTAGTGCCATCTGCTGGCTAGAGAGTCACAGTTCACTCTTGTGGATCTCTTTGTGTCTCTGGCTTTGAATCAATGGGTTTTACTCGAAAGTATACCATCATTCCTCAATTCGAGCCCTAAATGATTAGCTTGATAACAAACCAAAATGTATAGATAGAACCCTAACATTTACAACACAAGAACCAACACTGATCATGTTTGAAAAAAACATAACTTTGTACAGACTTTCTGGCAACCGCTGTTGTGTTCATAAGTAAATATTTATGTGTGTCTGTGTAATATATTTACATTATGCATTTGGCAGACGCTTTTGTCCAAAGCGACTTACATTAGGGGAGAGACAATATGCAATTTGTTACACCGTCAAAGTCTATCTCAGCTTCTCATAATAGAATTGTATCAACTGTAATATATATTATTATTATTATATATATATTTTTTACATTCAACATGGGCTTTTTAGCTTTAAAGTAGATTTTTAACATTGCTGTTAATGGGAATCTGTTCACTTCTGAAGTCAGCCTCTAGTGATCACACGATGAACTGCAGTAGCCCTCATTTCCTGAAAGAAAAAAAGCAGAGGTTGTCTCGCACCAGGGAAAGTTGAAAATACACATCTGAGTGTTGTTTCTCATGTATTGAATTGTACATAGTTATCTTTTTAAATCTTCATAAATGATAAAACTCACTAAGTTTGTCTCCTACTCACCTATAGTCAGCCATGCTGATGCTCCACCTGTACAGACACTGAGAAATTCTTCCTAGCTATTTGTTTAAATAGTGTAAATTGTATGTCTTGCCGAATGCATTGACTTTAAGAGAGGGGTCTAAAGGTCACAAAGCTCCAAACCACCATTTTGAGATAAGAAGACGTATACATTGATCCAGCACTGCTGAAAACTAAGTTCAACTCTTACCTTCTTTTGTTACCTCTGTTATTATTGCAGACTACCAAAAGCACTTCCTGTTTCAAAAGAAACATTTCGTGATATTGGGCTAAACTGGAGAAATACCTAAAAGTTGCTTGCAGGATTATTTTTAAGGGCCGTCAGCCAAGTTAACGTGTTTAATGTCTTGGACTAATCTTCTTTGCCACATTAATCACTTTAATATTTCTGCCAGACTTGCACCATGTCTGGCCCACAGTTCAGAAACAGTAAACCTCCAGGCCCACAATTCGGGAAACACCAGAATTCATAACTGAAACATAAAAATGAACCAGCTGAGTATAAGCAGTCCTTTATTATCATAAAATCTATTACATAATCAAACACAAACAAGGGCTGAAATTATGATTGGCACATTCTTTATTTCTTTATTCATACACACAGATCTGGTGACTCGTGTGGATTGAAATAATCAGGAATTTTCTTCATTTTTATCAACAATGCAGCAAAAACCTCAAACAGACGATATCAGGTTGGGAGATGGGTGCGAGTGCAAGGACTAAACGCTCTCCTGCTTCTCCTGCTCACCGACATCTGAAGGAGCCTCCTCTGCTGGATCGAAGGAGGCAGCAGATTCTGGAAAAACCACATTGATTACAAATCTTTCATTTACTCAAATAACATAACATCAATCTTTCATTTATTCGAATATAACAACTATTTATGACAAGCTTGATAAAAGAGAACGTCTAACAGAAGAGTGGAAGTGTTCACATAGATTTACTTTGATGGCAGTTATTTCTCAAAAAATTCAACCTGCTAAATACACTTCACTAATTTAGATTAAACAAGCATTTTTTATTTATTTTTAATAAATAAAGTCAAAACTATTTAGAGATTTTTTTATTCAGAGATTTGGATTGATTTTGATTGATAATTGTTTTGATGACATTTCAACAAAGCTAACAATTTCCCAAAATGTATATGCGTTTGAACAATTCTCAAACTTTTCAGCAGATTTCCAGATTTTTTTTTATTTTGAAAAAGAAGTAAATAAAGATTTTCACACTTATAAAGATTTCGAAATTGTAGGATTTAAGAATGTCAAATTGCTCAAAAAGCTTAATCCCTTGATTTTTTAACAACTCAACAGATCAAATTATTTTGAGATATTTAAACAGTCATGGTAATTATTGGGGTTTTAAGTGTTTAAAAAGTATTAATGATTTTAACCAAGTAATTTTTTATTATTCTTTTTTTATAAACACAAGATTATTTTTCAACCAACCTACTTTTTTGAAAATGTTATTAAGATTTATTTAAGATATCAATTAATTATACAAATTGAACATATGTTTTTAAAGTGTACAATTTTCATAGATTTTAAAACTTGATTTGGCAACTTTTTAAAAGATTTAAACACAATTGATCAAGCATATGATTTTTAAAAACATTTTTATTTTCAAAGATTTAACTATTTTGATTCAAAATTACATTTTCAAAAATAGAACCCTTCTCCTATCATCTTGACAAATCATTCAAGTTTCATTGACTTTGGTTTTTTTTAACATGTTGTTACACACCTTGTTTCTCTGGTTGTTCAGTCTCTAGACTCTCATCTCTGTGGTCACTATCCATCTTCTCCTCATCCTCCTCCTCAGGCACAGTGGCTTGTTTGGTTTCCTCCACCTTCTCAGACTTTACATCCCTTTCCTCTTTCACCTCTCGAGGTTCCTCCACTTTTCGTGGAGCCTCCTGTACTTCTTCTTTGGCAGGTCTATCTGAGGGGGCAGGATCAGGGGCATCTGCTGCCAATGAGGTTGGTTTCTGCTCTTCCTTGCTTTCTGTTGATTCTTCAGTGGGTTTCTCTTCAGATGAAGCTTTGTGGTTCATTTCCTCTGTTGGATGGTTCTTCTCCTCGGTCACATGGTTCATCTCCTCCTTCACATGGTTCATCTCCTCTGTCACATGGTTCTTCTCATCGCTCACATGGTTCATCTCATCACCCACATGGTTCTTCTCCTCATCTCCAGGAACATGGTTCTCCTCCTCCTCAGTCCCACCGTCCTTCATCTTCTTGCGGGTAATGTGTCCACGAAAGCTAGCCTGGATTTTGGTGGCAGCCTTGTGAGCATTTTCCTCTGGTTTGTTTCCATCCTGAGTGATCTCTTGATCAGCCTCGTCGTTCTTCTCAACCTTAGAAACACACAGCATCGTGGATCATGAACATATGAGGAGAAAAATCTCTTCAAAGAATCTTGCTTCAGTAACAAACTTATGAAAAGCATCAGCAACAGACTTAAGCAGATGTTTACATGAGGATAATGAGATTTACCTGCTGCGTCACGAGTCCAGAGGAGCTTTAATCCAGCCAGGTTAATCAAATGTAATATGCAAATGAGTCTAATGACAAAAAACAAGCATAAAATAAACAGTAAAGCATAAAATCAAAAGAGAAGAAAAATCATGAAAAGATGTCTGTAACAGAAAAAATGAGCTGGGAACAGAAATGTAGACAAGCTGGCTGCACTAAAAAGTCACTTGACTTATTTTTTTCCAAAGATGTAATTGAGTCTATTAATGTTTGGCTCACTTTTGTTGAAGAGTAGTTGATTGAATGAATATTTTAGTTCACATTCTAAGTGACTATTGTTTTCCCGGATTAGTGTTCAGTGAATGTTTTGTCAATCTTTTGCCCCATGATATCTTTATTTAATTAAAATAAAAACCGACTCCTATTGTAGGGGTTTTTTAAAACAATTTGCATCAATAGACTGCTGAAAAAGTCAAACTGTTTGGCCTAATGGTCAATTAAATTGGTTTGTTCCTAAAAATCTGTTCATTGACAGATTTAGATTTTTTACTTTTGCTTTTATTAATGTTACAAAATTCAGGTAATGAGTTGTCAATTCTTTTTCTGGCTTTTTCAGAAATATTGTTGACAGTGTTTGCACCCGAGGTTTTCCATTCACATGTTTTTTATTATGGGTTTGAGCGGTTGGTTTTGGGAATCTATATCAACAGGTTGACACATACAGGATGACAGGCATGTTTGTTCTCTTGTGCAATATGTAACTATTTTACCTGTTTTTAAAACAACTCTCGAATGATTCGTTAAGTGACAGACAGTTCCTTTATCTGACTCTAATCTGCAGTGATTGGTTATCAGACCCAGTCTACTTGTGATTGGCTACTGCATGCATTTCAAATATGATCCACAGAGCAAAACACAGCATCTTCCATCTCATATTACAGCTCTTCCTCCAGTTGATTACCTCAATTAAGCACAGATGAGAAAGTGCAAGGAACACTTATCAGAATTCAAGTAGTTAATTTCTCTGGATACTGCATGCACTCAACTTGTGTTCAGATAAGAAGTATTGCATGTGCATTATCACAAATTGAGAGGGGGGATCCTTTGCGAAGTGATGGATTTCAACAATTAGTTGTTGCTCAAACTCAGAGCAAGCAATAGAACGCAACAAAAAACATTAAGATGAAGATGATTCGATTAGACCAAATCTTTCTCTTTGTTTTTCAGAAGCTCTGATGTCTCATTAAAATAAGCCTGTGTGTAGGGAGATATTTAGCAGTATATAGCTTGCAAAAAAGGCAAACCAGCCGACCCAAGGCTCAAATTTCCTGGCCTTACCCACCTCTCTCTCCCTCTTCTCTTTCTGTTTCCAACTAAAGTTAGCTGTATTTGGAGAAAGTGAATCCGTTGCCCCTTTGAATGCTGAGATTTATCATCTACAGGAGGCACTCTGGCATTGATACAGAACTTTAAAATTTGTGTGTTTTTTAAGATTTCAAAACATGTTAATGTGGTTGATCTCTTCTCATAGATCTATTTTCAGCTTGTTTTATCCATTAATATCTGTGTGTTCAGTAAATATGTTAGCCATAATGATGAAAGTGGTTGAATGGCTTATATTTACACTGAGAATATTATGTTTAACTTATTTGCATATTAAAGAGCGAGTTAAACAGTAACAAATGTGTGTTCTCATTCTACTGGATCATATTGCTTACAAGTTGCACAACTTTGCCCTCTAGCTGCTGCATTTACTACACTCACAACACTACACTCTTGCAGTTTGATGAATGCTCAGGGAAAGTTATAGGTATACTTGGCATTGCTTTTATTTAAAACAATCAGTGGTAGATTTTGACGTATTAAAACCCAAGGCAAATGTGCAGGCGGCTATAACTTTTGTTGTTTTTCAAATTAAATTAGTTGTTGATAGTATATTCATTTAACAAATTATACTTCAGGTGGGCATGTGGAGTAATTAAGAATTAATTTTCGTTATCATAATTTTTTTTACACTTTAAGAGAAATTTTGTGGGTCATAGAACTACCTTCTAAAATATATTTTCTGTTTCAATTTGCAACATTTTAAGAGTAAAAATGTACCACCTGCATGGGAATTTTCAGGTTATAATGCTAAAATGGCATTTTTAATGTGTTGGCGTGTGTGTAGAAGAAGTGTCAGGATAAATTAAGCTTGATGACACTGACAAAAAATCTGGAAAATACCAAGAAATGTAATAGCTTCATTATTTTAAACAATTCTGCATTTCAAGTTAGCGACAGCAACCTGTGGTAGAAAAGTGGAGGCCCAAGGGAGTCGCCTACCTTTTTAACATCAAAGGAATCAATATTTTAATTGAAGATATAAACATGTAAATTGATTAAATTGCTTAACAGTGGTGGATGTCGCCACCAGATATCAACAAATATTGACTGGTTTCTGATGGATAACTTCAATTTTTGTTTCTATAAAGCAGAAACATTTCACAAATATCAAGTAATTGTTTGTACCCACGCAATCTATAAATGATCCCTGTTGAGCCTGAGTGGAGGTGTGTCCCCTCAAAAGGAGCTTCATTACCAAATCTCTGAAGATTTTGCTGAGAATATAACAGTTTCATCGCAAGGAAGAAGTGATGGCGCTCTGGAGTGATTGCAATGATCTGAGACTGATGGACACTTGAACAGTTTCTCCTAGCTGCTTTGAATCCAGGGCTGAGATAAATCTTGAAAGAAGCATATCTAGACTCTCGCAGCACCAGAAGCATGAGTGGAGGAGCCACACCTTAGCCGACCCCCCCACAGACATTAATGAGAATTCATGCGCGTTCCCGACTGAGCCGCACCTGATTATTGGGTCTTAATAATAAACTAATGAGCCAAGAGCACGCACGTGGGGAAGAGAGGACCACACCCTTTACTCTCTCTCCTCTCTCTCTCTCTCTCCCTCATCTCCCGCGCGTGGCTGACGCGCTCCACAAAGAACAAAAGAGCCGCGCCTCAGGTCTCTCACACAACCCAAACCACTCAGACACACAGTAAAAGATGAATGAAACTCCACACACTCTCAAATTAGTGACACCAGTGTGTGTCCAAAAGTCGAGCTACACACACCACACCCTGTCACTCATCCCTCTCTCCATCATTTCTCACTCTAAAGGTGTGTCAGACCCAACTCCAATCAGACACTTACAAACCTTCATCCCGCTCCTCCAGCATCATCATCACCATCATCAGTGTGTGTGTAGCTGAAAGTAAAGCAAGTAAAAAGTGAGTGTGTATTTACCGGTTTGGTTCTCCTGATGCAGCACAGCATCCTCGATCCGTTCAGAGCGGTCTCTCCCTCCTTCTCTCTAGTGCTCAGATTCACACCCTCTCTCTCTCTCTCTCTCTCTCTCTCTCTCTCTTGCTCTAACAGCTGATGATTCTTAAACTCATCACACAGTCTCACACACACTTGCTGTCTGAGCTGGCAGTGAGGAGACACCAGCCCAGCAACCCCTCCCTCTCTCTCTCTCACATACACATTCATAAACACACATCAGGGGCCCCACCCTGATCAGTAATTGCTCTAATAATTGAAGAGCGAACTCTGGACGTGTGTGAGTCTCTGGATCTATAGCACACAACTCAGTTTGTGTATAAGAGTGTTTATTTTTCACTATTTTGTCTCTTCATGTGTGTTGGAGTGTGTGCATCTCTTGGTTTGTGAGTTGATTTTTGTGTCTTTGCTGCAGGAAGCTCCACATTAGCAGTGCCTGTGGGCTCTGTGCTGTTGTCATGGAAACAAATGAGAGTCAATGCTGAGGACCAGTAAAGAGTGTGTGTGCCCTAGACTTCTACACTGATCCATACACAACCAGATTGACAGTAATGCTGTTCAATCTCCTTCTCAGAGGTCAGAGGGTACTGTCCTTGCCCAGCATTGATCTCTTATGAGATCAGAAGTCCTGAAACATTTGCATAAACGTTTCCTTTACGATGCAATCAGAAAACGTATCAGCGTATTAATACTCCACTTTTGATCAAATTGAGGTAAGGTGAACTGGAGACCACACCCGTTTGAGAAAAACATCTAGGTCATGAATATTCATTAGATGAGACCACTGGTATGAATATCTATAGCGAAAACATTAGATCCCTTATTATTGATGAATAATCAGCTGATAGACAATCAATAAATAGTGTAGTTGTACCAGTGTTTTAACAATTTTTGCTACCCTGTGAGAGTTGACTACCCTTGCTTTAAGTTAAGTACAATAATACATGTTCATTAAAAAATACTGACTAATCAACACACTGGGTCTCATTTTATATTTCCATCAAATCTTTATATGAAATAAATGTTTTAGGATGGTTTAATAACATGGCTTTAATAATGTTAGTGTAAACAAAGTAAATGTTGGTTGATAAAAAAATAAAACATGGAAAGTGTTTATAATGCTTATCTTCCAAAAAGTACAGTAGGATGCAAAGATCCATGATGTGAAAATGTATGAAAGTGGTAAAATAAAACAATGTGTGTGTTGGTCTACGCATGTGCAGTAGGTCAATTTAGATCAAATATGATAAAACACCAGAAGATCTCACATATTCATTTTCACGATGATGACATCACAGCCAAAAATATTTATTAGATGACATCACTAATGAATATTCACAAAGATCACATACAAGTGTGACTAATCATCAGATGACTTCACAAAAATGAATTTTCACAAAGACACGGCAACCTATTTCACTCACAAATATAAACGATGATAAGATATAGTACTACTGTAAATAATTAACAGATAACTTCACTCTTAACAATATTGAGAGATTTCTAATTTGTTCTAATTCCACTGATGAATATCCACTGGGATATACATTGAGAACATGACTATCATGGGATATAAGCCAAATAATATTCATCACCATCAAACAGTAATGTTAACGTACATGAAGATTTCTCAGGTGACATCAGCCACGTGACATCACACCAATGTTATCAATGAAGACATGGCTTTCAAAAAAAACACCAGGTGAAGCTCATCAGACACCTTTAATGATTATATATTAGATGACCTCACATGGACAGGGTGGTGTTGCAGTGAGTAGCGCAGCTAACCTCTCAGTTGTTTGACTGGTTTTAGGCCAAATGTTTTTTTTTAGATGAATCTGTGTTGAGGAGTGAATGTGAAGGTTAAGCAATAGACCAGAAACACATCCAGAATAAACTACACTTTTCTCCCATGATGAGCTGGTGATCGGTAGTATTAGTACCCTGTGACCCCAATCAGGACTAAGTGTGCACAATAAATGGATAGATAGCTTCTCTCTTGAAAACTACGCAATAACTACACTTGAATAATTACGCTAACATCAAACAAAAACATTTAGGAAGGGTTACCATTCATTATCTCAGCTTCATGCAAATAAACAGCATTTTATCAGACGACATTGACCTCTTAATATGATGAAACCACTTAATGGTATGATTGTCAACAATAGGTTAATTTATGAATCCTTGCCAACAGGTCTGCTTGAGCATATTCAATCTCACTTTGATAAAAAGGCAGGGGTAGACACACCCTGTCCATCACAGAGCTACACAACCACTATTCCCTCTCTCTTGTGGTCACTTCTCTCAAGCACAAGAAGGAAACTTGAGACTTGGACTCAGACCAGAAACTAGCAGTCTTACAGCTAGTGCAACACAACCCACTGTGCACTAAACAAACCTAGTGAATAATGAAAATGAATGTGAGGTTCACAGGTGACGGTTCAGCGCAACACATACTGCTTTTCTGTCTCTACATTAATATTCATGAGCTGTTCATTGATTCTCAGGATGAGTGAGTGAGAGACAGAGATCCGGAGCATTTGCATTCTGCTGAATCTTGACTCTCCAAGTTTGTGTAGCATGTTAACTACATCAGACCTGTAAACGCCTACACCTCCATCCCCCGATCAGACCGGCAGCTGTTGCCATGGAAACCACACTGCAACGGCATCCTCCGACTCCAGCTGACAGAGAGAGTCCATCCGTGTGAGTGTGTTCATGCCCCACGGTCAGCACAGAACACCCCCATCATCATCATCACCGGAGTGTGGTCTCCATGGCAACAGGTAGAGCTCATGACTAACAGACACAGTGATGAATGGCAAGGTTCTCAAGGCTGCATCTCAAACGTTTCTACAACAGTTCAATTTCCTTTGGATTCTGCCTGTCACTGTTCATCAATCTCCTGTGATTTTCTCAAGCACTTTTCATGAAAGAAATCATAAATCCAGGTGATTAGAGCAGAGGGAAACACTGGAAACATGCAGGTAGGATGATTTGTCCATTATGTTGAGCTTTTGAGCAGTAGTGCCTTCCCTTATTCTTACCAGAAGCAGGCCTGTGTATCTATTTTAAAACGTGTTTTCAGTGGATCTTGACATTCTTTTATTAAGAGTGTGTGCGTATCAGGGGCACAGCACTGCAGTGGCTTAACTCATATCTATCGAAAACGAGCTTCAAGTTTTTCCAGACTGGATTATTGTAAGAAAATACCTCTGCCAGGATTCAGATGAGAAAGCGCAAGTATGACCACATCACCCCCATCCAATTAACTGACTTTCAGTCTAACACAAAATATAATATAAAATTCTCCATACACAACTGTATCTGTAAAGAAATAATCCAGTCTAACTCCTCAACAAGAACACAAACGTCACAACCCAGTCAGTTAAGACTCTCCAGCAGTCTAGAATGAATATAAATCATTTAAAGGCTCCACAATTAAAAATCCTACCCGAGTCTGCCTTGAGATAAATATTGTTGAACTTGCTATTTTAGCCTGTAGCATTTTTACATTTTTGTATCTTTGAATGATGTTATGGATTATTTTCTCTTTAGCATGCTGGATTTTTACACAAATGAAAAGGGCTTTATAAATAAAATGAAGTGAAAATTAGTCTTACATCTTTTAAGTCAATGGTAGTCCTATGATCCCCTTGCAAGAAATTTAGCAAATTTGGTTTACGTATACAGCTAGGTTTCATGGTCTACTGGAGCCAATTTGTAACTCAAGTTCAATGGCACAACCCCTTGTCCATATTTGTACTTATGTTTCAGTACATAAATACATAACTAATTATCGTGTGTACTAGAAATTGGAATAATATTTAACCCAACAAAAGATTTCCCCAAATTTCGACACAAACTTTTCTAACTCTGTTTAAGCCATTGGGCTATATCAACTTCTAAAACTGCTAACTAATAATTAAATAATCATTTGATTTGACAAACATATTTTGAATGATGTGTGAATGAGTTTAACATAAACTTATCAAGATTTTTATTAGGTTAGCCATTTTGGACATTGGCCAAATATATTTTATTTAAAGATCTATTTTCTAAATGCATTGATCTAAAATCCAAGTCCTGACCATCTTCAAAAATAATTTGAGATATAACAAAAATGTTGAATTTGCTAGTAGCTTTAGCCTATGCTTGGTCTGGACTCGACTAATTTCCTGGGTCATGCCAAAAAAGATTGACTACATATTTTCAATATCTGACCTTACGTCCTGTCCACCATCCTTAACGAAGCCAAAAAAAACCTACTTTTGTCCAACATTCACAAAATTTGGTTGAGGGGATCTTCAGTAAAAATGTTAAATTAAAAACATGGCTGACACAACATTCTACATAAAATCTAACTATTAAAACATCATTTAACTATTAAGTACCAATGATAATGATCCATAGCATAAAAGGTTGTGGATTTGAATGCAGTGCAGCCTCTGCATAGGTGTGTGAGAGCCTTTAAACTCACGTCCATTGTTGGAACCAGGTTTGGAATTTCTGATTTTGAAGTTCACAGGTTTCATGAGGATCTGTTTATTGGTAGGGAGTGAGTTGATGGGCAGCAGATTTTTGAATGTGTGGTAATGCAGGTCTGATATTTTCCATCATTTAAATGTGTGTATTTTATAGTATGCTATATTTATATAGCGAGTTGTTCATTGTGCTGAGCATTGCATCTGATCCAATGCGGCTGAATTACAGCTGCAAATATCAGGACTCAATGCATGATACTTAAAGCTTGGAATCCTTTTGGGGGATATTGAAGACCATTAGCGCTGCTAGAATCATCTTGATTGAGAGTCATGCATTTTATTTAAATGCTATTTATTTATAGTTCGCCATTGTTACAGCATCATCTCCGCATAGAGCAAACATACAATCTAGTTTGTATTTTACACACATTCATCCAGAAACAAACTAAAAAATAAAAATGACTTGTTCCTTCCACTAAGTGATTAACTCAAAAGTAGCAATTCGATGAATTTTAAAAACTCATCTCAACTTTCTTTTTTAAATGAATTTTAAATGAAACTCAGATGTCTTCGAATCCTGTTTACAACCTTCTGAAGGTACTCTGTTTGGTCCGTGCATCAGCCTGAATTAGCTGATCAGAGCTTTGGGATTGTTCTTTAAAATATATTTTTACAACTAAACATTTCATAGATTAGAGTCATAACGACGTTAATGTTATAAATAATGTAGTATTTAATCAAATAAACTTGTGTTTAGCAGCGCGACTCTGCAAGTGAATGTTGGCGCTGTTTCTCATGCATGTAGTCCTCCTCAGATTCATAACCCTGAAAAACACACCCAGCAGACACTTTATAGTGTTGAATAATTGATAAAATTCAAAATCAATCATTTAGAAGTCATAAAATGATAAATCTGATATTACATTTTCAGCTATGAAAGCACTCAATGCACAAAGGGAGAGATTTGTGGGTTTTACCTTGAAGTAACAGCAGCAGACGGAGTGAGAGCTAGCTTTCTGACCGTAGAAATACTCCTCTCTGTTAGGAAAAAAACGTATTAGTCAAGAACTATTAACAACAGTTACAAAGTTGGCAGGTATGCATCTGTTCAGTGCTTAAATTTTACTGTCCAAGTACAGCATCGTTTCCTCTGGACTCACCCAGGGAGCAGTTCGATAGGAGACCGAGGTGGCTCCACCTTGCTCTGGTGGTCCCCATAGCAGAAGATCCGTGCCATCAGCACTGGAAGCACCAGTCCAGAAGACACACACACCACCAACAGCAGGAGAGAAACATCGGTGAGAGCCCAAGTGAGACCTGACACACACAAACCAATGGGGTTAGGTGGATTAAATCAATGTCTCCTGTCATTAGAGCATGAGAGACTCACGAGATCTTGTGACGGTGAGCGTGGTTTGTGCTTGCTGCCCCTGGACATCTGGAGGGTTTATGACAGCACAGATGAAGGTGCCGTTATCATAAATGGAAGCATTGATCAAGTGGATGGACGCATCTCCTCTGGATGGATTCCCCATCCACTTGACCCTACCAAAGAACCGATCACTGGGGTCGTGGGGAGGGTACGCCTGCGAGGAGAAGTGGAAGAACTGTGGAAACAATGAAACAGTTAAAATCTGTGATTCACTGGTTAGGACTTTGATATTGCAATTTTTTATTTATTACATTTATTTAGTTACGTTTAACTATGACCTCATTAAAATACTTACTATTTTACAGATTCGATAGTTGATTTACTCAACAGTTCAGATTTACACATGGAATGATTCAAATATCTTGATTCTCACATTCAACAGCACAGTAACTCATAAAATGATTCAATGAGTTTCACTGAGTTTCACATAATCAATTCACTGAATCAATCACTATTTCAATAGTTGAAGGGTTCATTGATTTAATATTTGTCAGATTCAATAGTTGACTTATTCACTCATGTAATAAATATATGACTTCACTTCACTAGTTCACCAATTCAATGGGTCACCGTTTCAGTGTTTGACTGATTCAATGGTTCACTGAATAATTTGTTCACTGGTCCAATGGTTCAATATTTTACTGATTCACCGTTTCATTAATTAACCGATTCCATGGTTCATGGATTCCATGTTTCACTGTTTCAATAACTAACTGATTCACTGATTCATTAATGGATTCTTGTCTTTTTATTGTACAATACTATCTGATTCTTAGATACATTGGATACAAATGGATTATTTGACACAATACATTAAAATAAAGACTTAAAATATGTAACCATTTGAAAACTAGCTTAATTTGATCCTCTATTTGAACTGAAGCATGATTCAGTCGGGGAGAGAGAGAGAGAGAGAGAGAGAGAGTATGGTACCAGTTTGGCACGTTCCCCCTCAGCTCCTCTCTCCCTGAAGCTCCAGTCGATGCTCACAGCACTGCTGTGAGAGTGAGTGGAGCTGAAAGAGCACTGGAGATTGGCCGTGGACCCTCTGATCACACTCAGCTCTGCTGGAGCAGTCACAGACACTGAGCTTACTCTCACACTGAGCAGCAGCAGCAGCCCTGAAACACATCAGAGACACACCGGGAGAAATCCAGATTAGAATATTGCTACATGCCTGACTCAGCAGTCTGTCCTGTCCAGGTGAAAAAGGGAATGGTCACAATTTAGAATTTTATTGTGCAAAATGGTGAATGGTTTCTTGACAAAAAGAATATTTTGTGTTCAGGGACTCTGGTTTTAAATAACATGGAGTGTGCACTTCCTTTCAATAAAAGCATTAGGGGTGTGTATTAGATTAGAGACTGTTTCAGTTGATGACATCACTCTTCTGGGACGAGCCCATGATCTCATCTCCCCCTCCTATGATGTCACTCTTCTGGTACAAGCTCATGATCTCATTCATTCAGTGGCACCTTAACAATATGCCTATTTTTCTGTTACACAGCAAAAACATATAACTTGAATGGGATTGCATTTTCAAAAGCAGAAGAGCTTCTGCGTGAAGAAAAGTTGAGCTGGACTCAGTAATGACACTTTGTTCAAAAGGTGCCACCAGAGCACCAGCAAGCAGTTCGCCAGCACCAAAAAGCCTCAAAGGAAGAAGAAAACATTATACATATAACATTTGTAACACCGCTTCGTCGAGCTGTTATCTGCAACAAAGGCTTGCCGTAACTGCTGGATCACTCTGTAAGTGAGAGTTTCCCGGATTGTATATTACTCCTGGAGAGAATCTGAAGTCTCCTCACTTTTCAATCACATGATTCAAAGCTAGAGAAATTCTGAGCACGAGAGATGATACACAACTGATGCAGGTTGGTCACATGATACACTCAATAATGTGGATACAGTGCGTCCAAAGTGACTCACACTACCCAGATTCACAATGTGATTCCCAGATTCAACAGGAATTTCCGAATATGGTCTTGGAGTGTCACAGCACTACAGAGATTAACTTCAATCATCGTCAGAAGAACCATATTAAGTTATCTTATCATTATGTTATAACCTCATGTTTCTCAATTACTCCTGGTTTTCTCTTTGATTAAGTTAAATAATGTTTCTGTGTAAATTCTATGTAATTCTTTGTTGAGTTTTAACAGCCACTGAGAAAAACAAGTGTTCATTGTGTAATGTATACCACCGCTGTACTGGCCGGACTGTGGGATATGACTGAACGTCTTGTATACACTCAAAGGCTTGTAAACATGATTGTGTATCACTTACGCAAGTGTAAGATATTATCTTATCTTATCTCTAAATCGAATAAAAAGAGCAAGAGGAAACACAGCATCAGGTGGTTGAGGGACACTGATGAGAACTAGTTTAGTGTAAAATGCTGTTTCACCCTCGGAAACAAAAAGTATTTAAATTCTGTCTCTGGTGTGTTTTTTATAAATTTTTACGCACACCTTATTGTTTATTGTCTTATAAATTTTAAATAGCTTGAGATTAATCGTGATATTTTTTTTTAAATTACCTAATGGGTCTAAAACACTGAAATGGTGCAGGAAAAAAACACATTCAAAACAGAAGTTATTTTTTCGCCTAGAATATGTAGATTCTAGGCGGAATTCATGTTTGAGGCAGTTGAGTCCCAGTATAAAGACATTTCTTGAGAACAGACCACAGCAGTAACATCCAAATATTGGTAGAATGCTCTAATACAAACAGCTCTTCAGGCCAAATAACACCACAGATACACTCAAGCGAGATTTTAAATCTAAACATAGATAGTAATAACAATCATTTAAGTGCTTAGCATAACAAATATCTTTATTAGCTTCAGGGGGGTATTCGGTTGGAATAGAGAAATGTTATAATTTAGTATGCTTTACTTGGAGATAATGTTATATAAGAGGTCAATATGGAAGTTTTAAAACGGACGTAGAAAGTTTTGTTGGTTCTAAACACTTTCTCGTCAATAGATGATTGACAGGAGCTTGAACTGAAACCAAAACAAAACTCTCGAGTCTTTAAACACGCTTTAACACTTAAAATTACATTCAACAAACCTAAACTCGGTGACGTCATGTTTATGCCCGTCTGTTGGCGGTTTTAAACGTAAAAACAAGTGTCAGAAACTCACCGAGACTAACACACAACTGTCGTCTGTGCGCGCTCCCGTTCCCATCCATCCTCAGGAAACAGATTTATGGTAACAAAACACTCTCTCCGTCGTTTCGGTTGGTTTATCACCGATTACGAGATTAAATATTTATATTTTTCACCTGTGTTTACGTCGCAGGCCCGACTTTGTCCGCCATCTTTGATACCTGACAAACAGGTGAGACAGGGTTGTTTTAAAAATGTAAAACTTTATTAAATATTAGACATTTTTGTGGGTTTACGAATCGATCATATGAGCTTTAACGCTATATATATTCCACAATTGTATAGGTTATAATTAAACATATTAAACATTTACAATAGTCTTAAAATAAATGTAAAGGTACATTTGCTTTTCCCGAGGAACAGTAGGAATCAATGGTGTATGGTGAAAAAAAAGATTTTATACTTTATAGTGTAACAAATTAATGCAAACTTTTGGTCTGAGCATGCGCTCAAAGCCGCAGTAAGAATCGCAAAAAAAATCATTAGAACCCGGAAGTGAAATTTCAGGCGTCACAGATATACTAAAACCCCTGTTAAAATAGTTTATAAATGGTTATCAAATTATTAAAAGTCAGATAACTTAAATAATACATTTGATATCCGAAATCCGTCTAATAACTGAAATAACAAGCTATTTCCTTATTTTAAAAAAAGGATTCCACCTTAAAATATATACATTTTTAATCATTTGCATGATTACATAGTTCTTCAATGTAACAGCTGATACAATTTCAATGTAACAGTTGATACAATTTCAATGTAACAGTTAAAACAATTACTATTATGAGAAGCTGAGATAGACTTTGACGGTGGAACAGAGTGCATATTGTCTTGTATTACTGTACTTGTATTGTGTTATACATGTTAACTTAATAATCAATATTTACCAAGTAGGTATTACTAAATAATGTTATAATGTAAGGTATTTACGCTTCTTTTAATGAGTAACAACAAAAAGGTTTTACATCAGACGCTAACATCATCGCAGCCACTAGAGGGCGAAAATGGCTTTAAATAGTGTAACCACTGGCTATGAAGCGTACAGTATTTGATTGGGTGTGATTAGGTGTTATTCCAGGTATTTATAATAATCTTCAAAAAATGTCCTTATGATTTCTCCCAAGTGTATTACCCTTTGAGGAGAGAGAGAGAGAGAGAGAGAGAGAGAGAGAGAGCGAGAGAGAGAGAGAGAGAGAGAGAGAGAGAGAGAGAGAGAGAGAGAGAGAGAGAGAGAGAGAGAGAGAGAGAGAGAGAGAGAGAGAAAGAAAGATGTACATAAACTGTATTTTTTTGTCTGCTAGTGTAGTTGAAAAGCTTCAGAGAGATGCACCAGCAGAAGATCTGTAGATCATAGAAGGCAGTTTGAGGTTTCCGTTTCCGGTAGAAGAGCACACAAGCTCACTTAGAAAAACTCTCAGACGCTCAGAGAGAAAGCTTATAAGAGTGATCTCTCAATATTAATAAGAAGATAAATAAGAGCCATGAATCCCGGTGGGTTAGTTTTCATCATCATCCTAGTGTTCATGGAGGAGAATCGAGTAAGGAGTCAATGTGAGTCGATTTATTCATGATTCCTTTTATTTAATGACTGAGGGATTAATCTCTCTAGCTGTTTTGGTTATGGCATACATTACATTTTAGTGAGTAAAAATAACTTTGAACTATTATACCTAAAAGGTTTTAAATGCTTATTTCTGACAGATATCAGTGTGCATGGGATGGAGGTGACCCTAACGTGTCCTGAGTCAGGAGCCTGGTATGATATGAAGGACCCAAGTACTAAACTACTTGACAACAGTGAACTCCACAAGATTACAGCACTACAGCCGCAGGAGCTGTTTGAGGGAGAGTTTACCTGCAAATACAAAAATATAGAGCACTTATTCTACTTTAGTGTCAAAGGTGAGAAACTCTGATCAACAGCTGTAAGAGAGAGGATCAATAATCAGAAACTGATTAAGATTGAGACACTCAGTGATCAGAAGTGAATTGAGATTGAGATAAAGGGATTTTGATGACAATCAATGAACAGGCGCTCCTTTCTTTTTGACACGTTGGATCATTTCTATAGTCTTGGCTGAATATAGCTGTTTCTTAACAGTGGTGGATTTTGTCATTTTGGGGCCAAAGGAAAAATGTACAAGGGCCTCTATTCTTTTTAATTAGTTTAATTTAAGCTATTTGATATGCGCACACACGCATGCACGCGCACACACACACGCACGCACATACACACACACACATGCATATATGTACACTCACCTAAAGGATTATTAGGAACACCTGTCCAATTGATCAATAATGCAAATATCTAATCAACCAATCACATGGCAGTTGCTTCAATGCATTTAGGGGTGTGGTCCTGGTCAAGACAATCTCCTGAACTCCAAACTGAATGTCAGAATTGGAAAGAAATGTGATTTAAGAAATTTTGAGCGTGGCATGGTTGTTGGTGCCAGACGGGCCGCTCTGATTATTTCACAATTTGCTCAATTACTGGGATTTTCACGCACAACCATTTCTAGGGTTTACAAAGAATGGTGTGAAAAGGGAAAAACATCCAGTATGCGGCAGTCCTGTGGGCGAAAATGCCTTGTTGATGCTAGAGGTCAGAGAAGAATGGGCCAACTGATCCAAGCTGATAGAAGAGCAACTTTGACTGAAAAAAACACTCATTACAATCAAGGTATGCAGCAAAGCATTTGCGAAGCCACAACACGCACAATCATGAGGAGGATGGGCTACAACAGCAGAAAACCCCACCAGGTACAACTCATCTCCACTACAAATAGGAAAAAGAGGCTACAATTTGTACAAGTTAACCAAAATTGGACAGTTGAAGACAGAAAAAAAATTGCCTGGAGTCTCGATTTCTGTTGAGACATTCAAATGGTATTTGGTGTAAACAGAATGAGAACATGTATTCATCATGCCTTGTTACCCCTGTGTAGGCTGGTGGTGTTGGTGTAATGGTGTAGGGGATTTTTTCTTGGCACACTTTAGGCCCCTTAGTGCCAATTGGGCATCGTTTCAATGCCACAGCCTACCTGAACATTGGTTTCTTAAACATGACAATGAGTTCACTGTACTAAAATGGCCCCCACAGTCACCAGATCTCGACCCAATAGAGCATCTTTGGAATGTGGTGAAACGGGAGCTTCGTGCCCTGGATGTGCATCCCACAAATCTCCATCAACTGCAAGTTGCTATATATATGGGCCAACATTTCTAAAGAATGCTTTCAGCACTTTTTTGGATCAATGCCACTTAGAATGAAGGCAGTTCTGAAGGTAAAAGGGGGTCAAACACCTTATTAGTATGATCTTCCTAATAATCCTTTAGGTGAGTATATTTTTTTATTTTAATTGGGTTAGATGCTAATCATTAAAGTGATTTCAGTTCTCTGAGAGTGTTATCCATATAGATTATGCTTACTGAAGAAAAATCAAGTAAATACAAAAAGCCTTTAATTATTTCAATAATGTAATACAATTAAAATCCTGTGGTAGGGATAGGGGGACCCTAAAAAGTTTCTTAGTTTATGGTCTCTGATATCTCTGATTGGGTGCTTCTCATCAACTCAAATGATGGTAGTGGGAGAGGTTCTCTGGTCTAAAGCGGGAGTTGTAATGGTTGTACAGTATAATATCTGGTGCTGCTTCCAATCATAGTTCTCAGTCACAGTATGAGTGTGAGAACTTCTTTGAGGGATCTCACACTCCAGCTTCTGAATATACAGAAGCCGGTATTCTTCCCTGTGTTTACCTGTTGTGATGGAAAATCTCTCTCTCCTTTTCTCTCAGTGTGTGAAGGGTGCTATGAGTTTAATGGTCTGGTTGCTATGGGCATCATTTTTGGAGATTTGCTACTGACCGGAGCTGTGATGCTAATCATCTTCCAATGTTCCAGGAAACAATCTCAACCTGCTCCCACAGAAACTCAGCAGAGAGGTGCGCAAACATTAGCTACACTGTGGTTGGTCAATCAAACTGCTTATTTTCTGTCAAAGCATCTCTGATTCCCTCTCACTCTAGATGAAGTTAGGGTCATAAATGGAGTTTACTGCAAAAACTCACTTTCTAAAACTCAGAATTAGTTTTTTTTTTTTTTTAACTTTTTTCACAGTTGATTGATTTGATTGAATCTCTTTTGTTTAAAAAATGTAAATTTTTCTACAGATATATGAGAGATATATCAGATATCAAGCAGTTCTGGAATGAATTTAGTTGTTCTCCTTGATTGCCGATATCTTTGGTAGATTAGATTAGATTTGATTAGATTAGCTTAGTTTATCTTTACATGGATGTAGCATTGAAAAGTGTATTTTTTTAAGTGTAAGCTTGCAGAGCGATGTTTTAACAAGAACAGCTTTGTAGATTGTTGTTTATATTACACAGATGTTAAGAAGAGCAAGATCTTGAGTTAATGAGAAAGAAAAAGCAAATATTTGAAACGTAATGATTACTTTTGTAACCCCCGTTCCCCGAATAGGGAACGGAGACTTATGTCGGTGACGACTATGGGAAGCTCCGCTACATTTACATTTATGCATTTGGCAGACGCTTTTGTCCAAAGGGACTTACATTAGGGGAGAGACAATATGCAATTTGTTACACCATCAAAGTCTATCTCAGCTTCTCATAATAGAAATTGTATCAACTGATCAATAAACCAAAGCAGTGAGGGAGTAGAGGAAGAAGATAATGACAGAGGAGGAAAAAAAAGAAAGCAGTTTTTTTTTTATAGTAGGTGTTTTCTCCCTGAAGAGAAGAGTTTTCAGTTGCTTTTTCAGCCGCTAGGGGCACACTACTCATTCCACACTGTTTCAAAATGCCAATCAGCAAATGCGCTGATGGTCACGTGATCACACCGTCCCGCATAAACCGGATGCGAACGTGTCACTCTTCCTGATCTGATGCTGGAGCTGTACTCATCCCCTAGGCAACCAGACTTACTCATGACCTTACGGTTGTGGCTGGGGAACATAAGTCTCCGTTCCCTATTCGTGGAACGGGGTTACGAAAGTAACCATTACGTTTCCCATCAGTCGGTCACTCCAATTTATGTTGGTGACGACTATGGGAACACCCTGCAAAACGCCACAACCTAGTAGTGCGCCCAAAGCGGAGCTTCCCATAGTCGTCACCGACATAAGTCGTAGTGACCGACTGATGGCGAACCAAGTTTACTAAACAGAAATGAGCAGGAATGAGCTAAAATTACGAATTTATCTCATAATAATTATAATACACTCTCTCAAACAAAACATAAATGGTATCAGTTTAATTCGATTTAATGATCTATGCTAAGCTATGATGCCCAGATTTAGCTGCAAACTCTAGGGCTGAAGAGTTTGGTTCTTTTTTTCAAAGTTGTGTGTTGTCAGAAATTCGCTGTCACTCAGAGATGACAGGTTTCACGCTGAACTGCACTCTTCTTTTTTTCTCCTTTTGGTCTGATGGTATGCCTTTTTATTGTTTCATATTTTAACAGTATTGATGTGTTTCATCCCTCAGCCCCAAATGCCCGCTCTCTGAATCCTCCTCGGCCTCCCAACCCGGACTATGAGGTATCCGGAGACGTTGATATCTCTGTTCGGATTCATGACTCAAGCGTTACTGAAAGAGAAGTTTACTGAACGATCATTCTGTGGTTGTTTTTCAGGCTCTGGACACCAGAACAGTCAACAGCGGCCTTTACTCCGGCATCAACAGGAACTAGAGAGAGAAATGTTGTGCGTATCTGAGAGAGATTTCTTTTCTGTGTGTTTATTGTGGTTTATTGTTATCAACTTTTGTATTTGTTTGCATTTTTTTTATAATATTAGCTTTGATTATTGCTGTTTCATGTAAAGCTTTGGCAACACAATGTTTGTTTGTCATATCAATAAAAATAACTCCATTAACCATGAACTGAACTAAGAGGAGAACGAAAAGAGAGAGGCAAGAGAGCTAGAGAAAGAGAAGAGAGAGGGAGAATAACACAGGAGTGAGAGAGAGAGGAGAATATCACAGAAGAGAATGAGAGAGAGAGGAGAGAGGGAGAATAACAGAAAAAAAGAGTAGGAGACAAAAGGGGGTTGTAGAGAGAAAGAAGAAGGGGGCGGGGTTGAGAGATAAAAAGAGACGGGGAAGAGAGAGGGGAGAGGAGAAAATGGAAACAGAGAGAAAGGGTGAGGAGAGAAAGAGAGAAGATAAGAGAAGAAAGGCAGAAAATTGAGAGATAGAAAGAAGGGGAGAAATGTAAAAGAAAGATGAAATAGGAAAAGGCAGAGGTAAAAAGAAAGAGAGGATGGGAAGAGAAAAACAAAGGATGAGAGGAGAAAGAAAGGAAAGAGAAGAAAGGGAGAAAATGGAGAGATAGAAACAGGGGTGGAAGGATTGATTATTAATTTTATTTTAATTACTTTTTTTAAAGCCATTTCAACTTCAAATTTATGCGATGGCAACATCAGTTTAACATATGCAAATCATCAAATAGTCAGTAAACATAATATATGCAGAATTAAACAAAATCGTATTTGTACACATAATTGTTGTTTCATATTTGGTAACACTCAGGAATTTCTTTGTATTTGTTTGATATTTTTCCTCTTTGTACTATAAACTGGGCAGTCCATTAAAACATGCTTTATGAAAATATATTGGCATTTTTTTCTCATTTCATCAGGTGTTTGTGTGTTAATCTTGTGTCCAATGCTACATGGAGTAATTACAATTTGTCCGGGTCCTGTCATGGTGATCTGCTCCCGCTATTGGGTTTATTTTATGAAGCTTCATAAGGAAAAAGAGAAAATTGTAGAAAGAGAGAGGAGGAGTAATGAAAGGGAGAAGAGGGGATAGAGAAAGAGACAGGAGAGAAAGACAGAGGGGAGAGGAAAAAAATGAGAGGGGGAGGAGAGAAAGAGGGAAGGAGGAAAGAAAGAGAGTGGAGGGGATAGAGACAGAAGAGAAAAGAGAAGAGGAGAGAGGGGTAAAAGTAGATAGAGGAGAGACAGAGAAAGAGTAGGAGAGAAGGAAATAGAGAGGGGGAGAAAGAGAGTGAAGGAGAAGAGAAAGAGAGGAGCGGAGAGGAGAGAGAGAGAGAGTGAGTGGAAAGAGAAGAGAAAAAGAGAGAGAAATAGGAAGCTCTCCTGAGCTCAGAACACTCTACCTCGTCTGAGGGAAAACATTTTGAGAGTGGCCTGTATTTAGCACTTCTTTCCTAATAAAAGTTTGTTTTTCATGTTTAAAGTATTGACCTATTATTAACATATTAAAATATGTTTCACCTAGGCTAAGATTTGTTATTGTATTGCTCAGATATCTTTTAGTTGTTATGCTTGAGGTTAACCTAGTTTGTGTTTTTAAGTAGGCCTTATAATTTATGGTTGTATCATAAAAAAATAACATTTACCAAACAACAAATATTTTATCTAATTAAAATGACATCTTCCAACTTATTAAAATATTCATATTCAAAACACTTCTTAAAAAATATAACTTGTATTAAAATGTATACAAAATAATAATAAATAAATGCATTTTGTTAATTATTACATTTCAACTATACCATTAATATATTTAGTAACTATAACTAAATGCATTTAATACATACATAATAATATTTTCATTATTTATGTAAATCAATATATTTAATTTAACTATAACCATTGCATTTATTATAAACATGAACACATTCATTTGAACGTATTCAATTGCTTTCATGTGATTATCTGCTATTTTTTATCAATCAATAAAGATTGTATTCTCTTAGTAATTATTTTATGTAGATGTATTAATCTAGGAATCGAAAGGTCATGAGTCATGAAATGACTGTGGAGTGTTTAACGTAATCAAGTTGTTTATAAACCTACTTAATGAAAATGACAAGTTTTATTCGACGAGTGCACGTTCATATGGAAATAAAACAAGGAAGTGATGAAAAACATTTATTTGAAGGAAGACAAACGCTTCGGCTCATCCCATCAGAGCGCCTGAGATCATGATGATGGGGAGCCTCGGGGGGCTCTCAGGGGTTCAGGGGCTGTTTGTTCTTGTGCTTGCGAGGAGCGTTCAGAACGCTGTACTCTCCTGTACGAGTGTTGAGATGCTAAACAAAAAAACAGAGTAGGATTACCAGCTTAAAACAACATTGTTAATCATTCCAGACACACAATCTCATGCTAACACTTTTAAAACAGTGACTCTAATGGACGGATGCACACAGAATCAACTGCACTTAATGAAGAAATTTACTCTAATTGCAGCCTGATTTCTGCTTGTATCAGCCACAAAATCCCTCACTTCCAATGATTCTTTTGCCTTTTTGTTTGTAAAGATTTTGTTAAAAAGAAAATATTTCAAGAAAATAAAAATGTATTTGGGAAAAGGGGCTCAATGCTGATTTAAACATTAAAGAGCAGATTTTTAAAGAGTTTAGGAACTTTCAGTTCGAATTCAGATGTGTACGTCCATCTTGATAGGATTGAGTGATAAAAGCTTGCGCTTAATGAATGAGAAGTTACCTGATAGGTGTCTCCTCCTGAGTTATTGATCAGAGGGGCTCTGTCTGAAGCTAGAGAGAGAGAAGCAAAACATTAATAACAATAATCATTTATTGTTATTTTACAAATCCCAATTATTTTTCTAACTCGTTATGAACAAATCAATCCTTCAACCGTTTCTAAAATAACGCTTCATAAGGTGATGATACTTTAATTCTTGTGATTTCGCTCCCAGTATTGTTCAAAAATACACAGTCTGCTTTGTATTGGAGAATTCGGCAAGAAACTGAAAAACTTTGCAAAAACAAAAAGCTTTGCCAAGTGAGGATTTCCTTTCAACAACAAGGTGTGACCTTCTCACAAATGCTGTTAAGTCCAACGCAGCAGAGGGCGCTACAGGGTTAATTCAGTCTAATTCTGAGAGCGAGAGCAGGTACCTCTGCTTCTCGGGATGCTCTCCGGCTGAGAACAGATGCTGTGGACGGCCCAAGAAATCAGCAGCGTCACACACACGTCACTGATCAATACACTGATCAGGGCGGCCCAGTCCAGCTCAATCAGGTCCTCAGATTCTCGACACACACAGAGTGAGAATACACAGATAAAAAGTTCCACTTTTACTTAAAAACACACACAACAGAGAAAGGAAGAGAGAGAGAGAGAAGGGAATAAGAGAGGAGAGAGAGGATAGAAATAGAGACGGGGAGAGAGGAACAAAAGAGTAACAGAGAGCAAGGGGGATAAAGAAGAGAAAGAGAGGAGAGAAATATAGAGAGGGGTGAGAGAGGAGAGAAATATAGAGAGGGGGTGAGAGAGGAGAGAAATATAGAGAGGGGGTGAGAGAGGAGAGAAATATAGAGAGGGGGTGAGAGAGGGTAATGAGAGGAAGAGAGAGGAGAGAAAGAGAGGGGAAGAAGAGGGAGAGAGAGAAGAGACATTGAGAAAGGCAGGATAGAGAAGGGAAAGAGAGAGAGAGAAAAAAGATTTGGGGAGAGAAGAGAGAGATATAGAGGGAGGAGGAGAGAAAGGGAGAGGGAGAGAGATGGAAATAAATGGAGAGGGAGACATAGTTGGAAAGAAGGAGAGGAAAAGAGAAAGGAAAAAGACATGGAGAGAGAATGGGGAGGAGAGAGATATGGTGTGAGAGAGGGAGGCAGAAAGGGAGATGGATAGAGAGACAGGCTGGGGGTAAGGGAGAAGGAGAGGGAAGAGGGGGGAGCTTACTGCGCAGCTTGACAGTGATCTTCTGCTCCTTACAGTTAGTGTCATCACACTTCCTGCAGGAATACGTTCCAGAAGCGTCGGAGTCAAGGAGAGGGACAGATGTGTTCCCATTCACTTCAAATTCCCCTCCTTCACATTTCAGCTCCTCTTTCTCCACATGCACCTTGAGAACCGCTGCAGAGAACACAGAAATTAATAGCAACACTGTTATAACAGAAAACACCCACGGGAGGGGAAAAAAACTTTACAGAAGTCTCATGAACTAAAATCAGAAAAATTCATGTTTTCAACATAACGGGCATACAGTTTGGAACATATGAGAAATGTATAGAATTTAAAACAATACGATTAAAATCACCTGTAAACTGACTTACAAGTTGAAATCATTGCATAAGTTTTCCCCCTTTTAAAACAATAAGATGTTACACATCATATACAATTTCTTTAATAGTTTAAAGCATTTTTATTATTAACTGTAAACACAATAAAATGCTAAAAACACAACAATAAAATGTTTGTTTATCAGAGGAAAAAAGATCAACATAAAAACATAAACAATAAAAATGGGAAAATATACGATTTTTCACAGTTACTAATTTTAATCACTAATTTTAATACACTGTAATAAACTGCAAAAGGTAATTTGTTATGTCTGTATAATTTATCATGTTTGTTTGTACAGTGTGACATTCTTTACAATTTAAACATTTGTAAATGTTTGTACAAATAGTAAAATAACACCTGTAACTAAAGAAAACATAAAAGATGTTTTTTTAGAGCTGAACAATATGAATAACAAACATTGTTTTAAGAATTGAAAATGTCTTCCATTAACATTAACAACCATTAAAACCATTAAAATAAACAAAAATTACAACAACAAAAAACATCAAAAAGATGCATTAGAATTAAATTTTGATTCTTTTATTAGCCTTTTATGGAAGCTAGAACAAATGAAGATGTTGAGCATGAAAATAAGATCCAGGAAATTAAGAGACGTTTGAGGCTATATAAATGAATAGATTGATAATGAAAAGGAGAGAGTTACCCAGAGCATTCCCAGCGGCCAGCAGACAGAGGAAGAGAAGCCTCCGAGTGTCCAGCATCGCTCCTCTGACTCTGAACAAACACAGACCTGCCTTCATTATTACTGATGATTAATAACGTCTCTGTGTGAAGAGCTGAGGAGCTTCTGCTACCCTCACACATCAACCAAAGCTGCTCAGAAGTGAGTCAAACTGCACCCAGAGCTGCACAGCGGAAGGGACTCCACATCACCACATCAACTTCAAATATAGCTCTTGAGCTCTGTTTGTGTAATAAAAAGCTTTCAATAAAAGTGTAATTTCACTTCTCGAAACTTGTCTCGAATTGTAGAGGGAACGGTTCTTATCATCTTCAAGAGAAAAGTTTGTTCAGTTAATTTTTTTCTGTCTCCTGTTTAATTGTTTTTTTAAGAAGGCTTTTAGGATTCAACTCTGAAAAGAAGAACAAAAAAAGGTTGATTCTAGACAAATAGAACATGATTCACTGACTTTTTTCCAAACGTTTGAACTTGCATCAACTCTCATAGAGCATTGAATTCTCTATCAAGAATACATTAGAAAGCCAGAGATTAAAATCTTTTTAAAATAAAAAGCAGACCTGAAGAGCGGAGGAGCTTATTCAATTCTTCAAACATCAACAAAAAACGGCTGAGACGTGAGTTAAACCAGACTTAAAACTGCACTGCAGAAATAACGTGAGCTTTGAAAAACTGACTAAAAATCCTCCTCTTGAACCCTGTTTGTGTAGATCACACATAAGGCAAAAACCAACTATCAAACAAAAAGTCAAAGCTGATTTTATTTCATGAGATGTATGAGGAACGGTTCATAGTCTCTTCAAGAGAAAGGTTTGTTTGGATCGTTTTATTTAACTCCATCATCACATTTGTGTTTTGTTGTTGTTTTTTAAATGTAAGCTTTCTGATAAAGATCTAACTCTGAACAGGAGACCTAAAGTTTTTATTTCATTTTCTTCAAGCCATTAATGATAAGAACAATTAAAAATATATTAATACACCTAGACAAAACAAAGACTTTAGAGTTGAAACAGAATAAACTCAATCACTACAAAAGAATCACAAAAGATATCGATTACAATATCTGTTCATGCATTGCTCTCTTGTATGTCAGTTTTTTTTAAGTGAAACATACACTCAGGAAGCTAAGAAAGATCTCTTAAAGATATAGCATGTTGAAAAAAAAAACGTCTCCAGTGCCATATTGTAAGCTGAAGTGCAGTGCTGAACCTTTTTGAATCCACCCCTGAGCTCCTGACCAAGTGAACACAATGTCTGAGACCTTTCTGGAGACAATGGCTCCTCTGAGAGTGTGAGGAGAGGATTGTGTAGCTAACTCAAGGCGTGTTAGAGCCTAAGGATGAGGTGAATTAAAGCCTCAGGATGAATGGTGAGTGAATGTGACCCTTGAGATTGAACTGGTGACGTGTCCTACCTTTTACCCGATGTTAGATCACCAGAGGAACCCTGGGAGCTGGGAAGTTGGATGATCACACACCTTAGAGAGAAGCAGAGAGTTGTGTTGGGGAAGGGAAAGAGTCAAACTCACACACTAACAGAGAGAGAGAGAGAACTTTCTGAGTTGTGAGTGGTTGTCAGGTGTTAGTCCGGATGTGTTTGAGTTTCTTCTGATCTGAAGTGCTTATACAGGAAATGCACACACACACACACACACACACACACACACACGCACACACCTGCAGAGAAAGAAAAAAAAAGAGAGAGAGAGAGAGAGAGAGAGAGAGAGAGAGAGAGAGAGAGAGAGAGAGAGAGAGAGAGAGAGAGAGAGAGAGAGAGAGAGAGAGTATTCAGGTACATGATTTTACAAATTTGTCAATACATTTACATTTATGCATTTGGCAGACGCTTTTGTCCAAAGCGACTTACATTAGGGAGAGACAATATGCAATTTGTTACACCGTCAAAGTCTATCTCAACTTCTCACAATAGAAATTGTATCAACTGTATACATCATGAAAAACTGCTGAACCTCAAATGAGTCTTAGATGAACTCAAAATAGTTGGTTTTATTTTTTGAAGTATATATATATATATAAAGTCAGACCGACTTTTGAGAGTGTCCCCAAATACTATCAAACATCCAACAACATCAGGCTAACAAAATGCCAGCGTATAAATATGCATTTAAATATCATACATATAAACTGTAACAATAAGAACAAGCCAGGAGGATGTTCTCCAAGGTAAAAATACATTTTTTTTAAGTTTTTAAACCTGGTAGCTGCTTTAAGATGAACTTTCCAACACAAAGCCAAGTCAAAGTACATCTGTTACTGTGAAGCACTGGTTAGTAATCAAGAAGATGTTACATCATAACAAAAGAATGAAACTAATTAGTTACAAAACTAATTAGTTAGAAAACAACAAATTTTGTTCTTAATCCTATAAACTGTGAGTTTTTGTTTAAAAAAAAACTAAAGAATTTTGTGTTATGTTCGTTGTGTATAAACTACCCAAAGAATTAATAACCCAGGGCTAAAGCAGCAGTGCCTCCTGCTGGGCACACAATAAACACACAGAGAGCCAAACAGTCATCAAGCTTTTATTTTTAATTTTAACATATAGATTTAGAGAGCATTCCTTTACACTCCTCCCAGACAGTGTAGCAGCAGCGGATGGTGGAGAGCCAACACACAGCAATGAAGCAAGTACAGTTTGTGTTTGGATGGAGATCATGCTTCTCTTCTCTCGTCTATTGGTTTTTTTTTTTACTTGAGATAGGCCTGGGAAACAAATCTAAAACGATTTCTGACCCATAACTGGATTATTTTCTCATTTCTATAATTTGCAATGGGAAAAATATGCATATTGTAATATGTCATTTTACAGCCAGTGTTAGCATTTGAAAGCACCTGATCTTTATTTTGATAGCTTCAAGTTAGTTTTGGGCTGAAAAATACCAAGGACTGCACCTTTAAGATTGAATGCTATTAGAAATCCTTCAGTTAAAATAAGTGTACTTCAAAATAAAAAGATCCATTAAAGGTGTCAAGAACTGCAAAAACACAGAACACTGAAGGATGCAGTCCCTTATAGCTTGTTGGTTGATTTGCAAGCTATTATTGTACATTCAAAATTCACTCACTGAACTGCCAAACCATTAAACATTTTCAATAACAGGAAATTCAGGGACTGGCTGCTGTTAAACTCTGCAGGCTGGAGGACCGATCTCTCTTAAAGCTCTGTCACAGAGAGTAGGTTACAAGCCTGGAGCGAGGCTGTTTCACTTATTCAATACTGGACCAGCAAACCTTCAACTAAATTAAATAACATGATATTTAGGTACTAGGTGCTGTTAAACCGTGCACAGAATACTCTTAGGCAATTGACTCAGAGAGTAGTCTTTGAGTGAGCATGGTTGTGCCAATTCAATTGCTGGACTGCCAAACCATTAAACATCTTTTATAACAGTGGGATCACAGAGTATGAACTGCATGTTTCAGAGTATTCAGACCAGCAATTTGTATGACGATTCACATCTTGTCAAAAGCTAGCCACAATATGGAATGCATGTGGTGACAACAAAGTGTCCAATCTGGAGTTTCCTAGAGTAGCCGCTTGAGGTAAACGCAGAAATCAACAATGGGGGTAGGAGAAGTTGGCTACAGGAAATCAAGTGAGTAGAGCGTCTCGACTTTTCATTCAATATTTTTGCATTTTCCTATTCACGGTCTGAACACAACATTACAATCTTGCTTTAGCTGGATTTCCAGGACAATGAAAGTCTGGTACTCACGGGATAAAAGTCATATCTCACTTTTGAAGCTTTTGATGTGAACCAGGGAGTGCTCTCTAGCTTAAGCATAGCTCTGTGTTGTAATCGGCTGGTGGAGAATAATACACCAGTGGTGAATGCCACTGTTATTGAAGATGTCCAACATCTTGACAGTCCGTTAATTGAATGAGTGTCATCTAGATTACGTATAGCTGTGTTTTGTTAGAGAAGTGTGCACGGATCTACTCAAGCACACACAGGCTCGCTCTGGACTCGACATGCCTGGGTAAGTTTTCCAAGAGTTGCATTTACCCAGTGATGAAGTTACCCACCTATTAAAACCTGGTCTGGTAAGAAAGGACCAGAATATATTTCATAAAAAAATTTATAAATAATGTGAAAATTGCTAAATATGTATAACTGGACATCACATTAAACAAACACAGTTCTCATTCCCCTGGCCTACCTCTAATCCACTAGTTTCTAAATTATTCTAATTTCACATTTAAAAAATAATTCTACCAGCATCTGAATTTATTTTTTTAAAAATATAAAGTTATTTAAAAGTGCAGTGAGCAATTTGTCTGAGCCAATGTTAATGTTTGAAATCCCCACAACAGAGATGCAGCTAGAGCAATAGAGGGGTGTGTCAATTTTGTTTGGCAGCAAGAGTGTTTTTGGTTGTGAGAGGACTCGATCAAAGTTTTTTGCATAAATTGCACAATGTTCCTTTAAAGCACATCTCTCTCTCTCTCTCTCTCAAATTCACTCAATAATCATGCAGTCGTATTATTATTTTCATTAATGCTACTTATATGATGATCAATGAACAGCACAATTCACTCTTGTCCTCTCAGTTTATCCACAGCATCAGTTTCTTCAACCTATACCAAAGAACTGACTTTGAAAGGTTTCCTGCTTAAGAGTTCCACAGAAGAACAAGTGAACCGAGGAAGAGAGTAAACCATGAGAAAGTTTCTGTTTGATCACATGACTCGACTCAGAGCCAGATCTCATCGCTGCTGGTGCTGCTGACTTTATAGATGTAGCCAACCATGGGATAGCGAGCAAAACCTGCAGACACAAGAGGGTGCTAGAAAATAGCAAATAGCTAAAGTTGTAGTTTTCAGAAAATATTTCATGTTTTAGAATCCATATGGAAAACCTTCAACAGTTTGAGCTTAGTTTCAATAACTCGCTCTCTGACCTGGAGCAGCGTAAGCAGCCGACAAATCCTCCTCGTCCTCTTGGGTTCGAATCTTCCTCTCTAGAGCACTCCCGGGGCCGCTCTGCTGTCCTGGAGAACAGTAAAAGATGGATGAAGAGATACAGAAGCCTTTGCTAGTACACGACTTTGACTTGATTCTGACCTTTGCAGAGTGCTAGGTCATCATTCAGCATCAGGTGAGACGGCAGACTCATGTTCTCTCTCCGCAGGTACACCCCTTTCACTTCCAGAGCCACTGCATCGCCACTGCAATGCACACAGATCCTTCTCTAAGACACCCTCCATTTTAAACAACTGTGAGCAAACCTGAATAAAATACATCTAGAACTGCTTAAGGAACAAACTGCATCCAGCTCTGTCTGCTGGAGAATTCAGAAGAATCTTTTTCTTTTGCAGAGATTAGCCAAGAGCCAAGCACGGTTTATTTATTTTATTATGAACCGTTTTTTTTTGTTGTTTTTTTTTAAAGTATATAGGATCTTGTTTTTCATCAAAATAATGCATGCAAGCATTTGTTCTAAAGCTAATGTTTTTAGTGTCATCGCAGCTAATTGAACACTGATTGTTAACATGAATGATGTACTGGAAGTTGAAATGATTAATATTATAATGTTGTAAATGAATTATTAATACAATTAGACGGTAACTTCACTGTCTGTTCTGTTCGTTAGCCCAGGAGAAGAACGTAAATTTACTGATCTACGCCCTCTACTGTCTTGGAGGCAAATATATCTAAGAGAACAACAAGCCTTATAATTTGCCTCGAAAGAAAACAGAAACAGAACGTTTCACTGAAAGTACTTTGAGAGAGATAAACACCAAAAAAATTTATTGTTTTGTAAGTTTTCAAGTCGAGTTTCCATTTAAAAAAGCAGATTTTGTTTGCTTGAAAAATGCTGGCTTCAATTGTGATTTTGGCACCAATTATGCTCCAAATTTGATGTATATTTTTTGTGTGTCTTGGACATGCAAATAGATAACCGTAGAATTTTTCACCGTTTGATAGAGCAGCGAGCTTCAGGAGAGTCTTCTGAAACACACAGACTGTTTGTAGAAAATATTATGAAAAACACAATCTAGATCTCATGAAGGAGACTTGGTACCGATGCCTTTTGTTTTGTCCTTCTGCAAGAGGCAGAACACCATTAGACTGAGGATGAAGAGAGTCACGAAACCAGCTACGCCTCCGGTGACGATCCCGAAAACAGGGAGCTCCACTCTTGACTGCAGAAACTCTAGGAATCATTGGGCAGATGTTTAGAGTAAATTAAATGAACGTGTGGGTGAAAAACAAGCATGTTAAAAACATACTATATGTTTGCAACAGGCAGATCTTTTTTAACACGTATGACAAAAAAACAGACATTTTAGGAGAAAAAAAAACACTCACAATAAAAAGATTAGAGAAACATTCCATTTAAATAAACATGCTGGAAAAGGCATACTTGTTTCATGACTGAAAAATGTCTTGGAAGTATAGCAGCAAAAAAAGGGGATGAGGAAAAACTTTGTTTTAATTGTTTAATTGTTTTCGCAATTAAATGATTCAAAAACTACATCCACTCAAATCATGGATTTCAGAAAAAAGATATACGACCACTAAAAGTCTTTCTTTCTTTTCTTTTTAAAGCCCTAACAGTAACAGGGCTATTTCATGGCTATCCCTATAACATTTTTTTGTTAATATTTCAATTTAAAACCCTCATAGGATTATTAAAACTTGTTTTAAAACTAAGTTACAATTCCCAGCACAAGTCTGTCCTTACTAAAAACCTTTTTTGCCCTTTTGGGATCTTCCAGTCAGATACTATAATTCCAGTTCTCTCCATGGAATTATAAATGGGACATTCAATCAAAATGTGTTTAATAGATAAAATACATTTGCTATGTCTACATAAAGGCATTGTCTCTCTTTTAAGAAGAAAACTATGAGTTAATCTCTAGTGCCCAATTCGACATCTGGTTAATAATATTTGATCTCTTCAGGTTCCTAAAATTGTTAGATTTACTCCGAGCTCTGGATATATTTCATGCGATATGTTTTCGGTTTGTTGGTTCCATTCTTGCTGCCAATGTTTCACTACTTTATGGTTCATTTACTGCTTTAGGTTTGTTGGTGGTATAAGATGTTGATAATAGGACTCTGGGTTTGTTCGTTTTGCCACGTTGTCCGCTCTTTCATTTCCTGTTATACCCACATGACCGGGAATCCAGCAGAATACTATGTTATGTTCAGTCCTCGGTAAGTTATTTGTTTTCATAATTATTCCAACAACTGCCGGTTGGATCGTTTCATGGATCCTAGAACCTGGAATATTGATTTCAAAACTATCATTTTTTTTGCCTGTTGCGTTTTCCACGTGTTTTATGACAAGTAGCATTGCATAAGCTTCAGCTGTGAAAACAGTGCTATTATCCCATAGTTTAGTGGAGTATTACAAGTCTCCTACTGCTGTTATTTTGTTTTCTATATTGCATCCATCAGTTAATATGGGTATGTGGTCTGGATACATTGTTGTTTAGTAAAAGTAGTGTTGATGGTAGAAATTAGGGTGGGTTTCTTGTTTCTTGTATTCACCCATTTCCAGATTGATTTTCGCTCTCCGTAGGCATGGGAAAGAAGGGTACTTGGCTTAGATTTGAAAGATTGATGTTTAGTTTGTCTAGTCAAGGTCTGATCCGTATTTCTAATGGTCTTATACAATTCGGTTTTGTCTCATATATCTGTGAGTGTAGAGGTTGAAAAATAGGTTCGTAAGCTGGATTCTGTTTATTTGCCTTCAATTTCATCACATATTGTAATGCCAGCTTTGATCTTATTCTTAAAGGGGGTTTGTTGGCTTCTGCAATAGACTTTCCACTGGAGATGTCCTCAAAGCTTCAAGACACAGTCTTAACCCTTGGTGATGGACAGCATCAAGTGATTTCAGATATGATTATCTCGCCGCTCCTTATACCACGCTTCCATAATCTAAACAAGATCTTATTAACAGCCTGTAAATTCTTAAAAGCACTTGAAGTTCTGCACTCCATTTGGTCCTGGCTAAAAATGTTTAAAAGGTTAATTGTTTTCAAGCATTTGTTTCTTTACGTTTTGTGTATGTGTGTGTTTTCTTGCTAGTTTTCTTCTCTGTTGTAGTACTATATTTTGGCTTAGTTGTAATATTTCGGATTTTGGCCAAAGCTTGGCAGCTAACATTTTTGTCTTTAGTTTTAGCTGGTGTGTGTGGATGTTCTTCCAACTAGGTGATGTCAGTTAGTACCTCTACAGATTTCTCTTTCATCCAGCAGGAACAGCTTTTAGATGAAGATGTGTGGTCTCCAGAACAGTTGACGCATTTTGGTGTTTTCTTGCAATCATCTTCATGCTTATGAAGCATGCAGATGGGTTTGTTTCTGCATCCATTTGCCCCATGTCCAAACCTCTGGCAATTGAAACATCTTATAGGGTTTGGGATGTATGTATTCACTGGGACACTAATATATTTCATTTTGATTCTTTCAGGGTTATACGGTCTATTGAAAGTCAAGATGTATGTTCCAGTATTTATAACAGCACCTTCTCTTTTAAGTGTAATTCTTTTTACATCCATTACATTTTGTATTGCCAGCTCTTTAGCTATTTCAATGTAAGCCAGTTCTCTTGTCCGAATGACTCCTTTACTGCTGTTCAGAAAAGGATGCTGGAAAGTCTTTATGGCTACATTTGCAATGATAGTAGCTCTGAGTAGGTTTTCAGCCTGTATTTGTCTAGCGCACTCTACTAAGATCTGTCCTGATATTCCAGCTATGCCTCTCTGAATGGCAAAAAGTTGACAATTTTGTCAGTGGGAAGTCTGGTATTGTAGATTCCAATATTATGAACTTTTGCCAATTGTCAGCTTTAAAGATAAACTTAGGAGTATTTTCTTAGTCAGGTTCTATTCCTGGGTCTTACAAGCGTTTTTTTTTTTTTTTTTTTTTTCCATATTTGTAGTGATTTAGGTTCGTCATCATCGTCATAAATAAAAAATAAAATAAACTTTTAGAAAATACATTTTACTCATGCTCTAATGGATCGCTGGAAAAACACATACAAAGAAATAAACATGCTACACGACAACACTATACACCAGATTTTTTACATGTTTACTACATACTGAAAAGAACACTGAAAAAAGGCAAACTAAAAATATTTTATAACACTTTCAGAAAAAAATATCTTTCCGAAAACAAGCATGTAAGAGTAAAACATGTCACATAAACACTTTAACTAACAACTAACCTGTGAGTGTGATGTTGGAGTGGGCGGAGCCAAGGTTGTTGCTGGCGTTGAGTGAGATGTTCTCTGGTTGGCTGCTGAGCGTTAGGCGCAGGCTGTGATTGGCCAGCCACGGGAGGCTGCGGGAGTCCAGGAACATAAAGTCAGAGCTGTTTGCTAGGATCCTCCCGGACTGATCCACCCAGGAGATGGCAGCAGGAGGGTTGGAGCGAACCAAGGCCAAGATCAGCAAGGAGGGGGCGGAGTCAGAGCTCTCTGCATAATGAGCCTCCACCTGCAGGATCTCTGGCTGAACTAAAAGAGAGAAAGTATTTATAAAGAAGGTTCTCATCCATTAACACTGGGTTACCCAGACTCACATTGAACGTTTAGTGTGATGCTGGCGTTGTAGCTCTCTCCTCTCACTGGGTTGCTAGCTGTGCAGATCAGCTCTCTGTCCCCACGCTTCGGACGCAGGGTAAACGTGCTCTTTCTCTCTGAGATGAACTTCTTCTTCTCTGAGGACGATGACATCATAGACTCGGGCTCCATCCCCCGCCTGCCACTCACTTGGCTCTGTCGTTCCCCATCTAGGTACCAGGTGAGAAGGGGAGGGGCTTGAGATTGCCAGCCCTCTGATTGACAGACGAATTGGCGAGTAACATTCTCCTGGACAGTGAGCATGGAGGCCTGTTGTCCATCAATCCTGGGGGCGGGATCTATTGCTATGATTAGAAAGGGATAATTATTTTAAGTACAGATTGCAAAAATTTAAGGAACCTACTAAACATGGTTCTGAAACCCCTGTGGATCAAGAAGATGACGGAGAGGGTTGAGTAAATGTCTCACCAGTGCTGCTGCAGATGTGGTAAAAGAAGAGAAGAGCCGTGAGACACACACTCATGGTCACCTGAACACAAACAGGAGCATTAGCATACACACTACCTGCACCAGTAACAAACACATCACTGGACCACTTTCTCCTACTGATGCTGCACCAATGATTGACATGTCATCATCTAACTCTAACCCAAACCAACGGATGTTGCACAAATCACATCTCTCTCAGTCAGTACCTCTGAGCGTAGAGACGCGGATGCCTGCAGCCAGTTTTTGATCCATTCAGAACAAACACACAGTGACGGCTACCCAAATGAGCCAGGAATCAAACAATTGATTCGACTCCTTTGAACAAACCTGAAACGTAATCATTTTAGAGAATCGTAACAACGAATCATCTCACTCGAAAAGGAGTCTTTTTCATCCACTTACTGACAAAGTTGTCTTTGTTTAAAATATGAATTTGAGTATCGATCGACTTGATGGAAATGATGTCCACAAACAGAAATTTCCTCTTATTTTGGCAAGTAATTGTGTGAAACTAACTCAAATCATAGCACTGTATGAATCGATTTCGTGGCAAAAAAAAAAATGATTGAAATTTGACAGAAAGGAGCGGGACCTGTTACATACAGTCAATGAGCGGGACAGAAAAGGGATTCAAATAAGTCGACTCACAAGTCGATTCAATTACATCGGTTCCTCGAAACATAAGTGATTCAAGAGAGAGGTTTGCGTGTATATTTTATAGATTTAAAAATATTTACTGCTAATAAAAACAGACTGAGATGAGGAGAATATGTGGAACAAGCACCGTCTATAGCTTGTGTAAATGTTTTTATTGTTGATCAAAATCGACTTGTCACGTCTGATTGACCTCTGCAGTGCGGTTCCCTATCAGACCAGAACAGTTGAACACAGAACGAATCCTCGCCTCACTCAACTGCAAAAATCCGTTGCTTACGAATGGAATTATTAATTACTTAATAAATACAATTATTACTTGATATTAATTACGTTCAACTATGTAACATCTTTCAAATATATAATATATTGACTAAAATTATTTTGGACAACTAAAACTATATGTAAAATTCAACAGTATTACTTTAGTATGACCTCAGTGAATATGCAGGAATAGAATTTAGTATTGAGTTCAGGTCAACATTAATGACCACAGCTCAGAAACCACACAAATACACTTCAGTCATATTCAGTTCTTTATTTATAGATATTTCATATTTCTCTCAGTCTGTTTGGAATTCCTTTTAACCACTTCTGTTGCACTTTAATATTTCTCCAAAAGAATCAAAGAAATGAACAGTTCAAAGAGGAAAAAATTATGAGTCAAAGATAAAAATGACAATAAAAAACAACCATAGAGGGAAGGAAGGAGGAACAAAGATGAAGATTAAGATGATAAAATGCTCTATGGGTTTGGTCAGATAATTAAATTGCAGTGTTGTCCACCTGTCTGTTCGCTCAAATATCACCATTCAGAAAAAATACAGAGACAGGGAGCTTTTCGCAACAAACAGAGAAAAAAACTTTGAAATGGACAGGAAGCTCACCTCTGACCATGGCATTGCCTACAATGCATCTGTTCATTGGTTATAACATGTACATTACAATTAATGCAAATCCTTCTGGTTATAATGCACCTGTGCATACCCAAAATAGACTTGTACATTACCCACAACCCACCTTTAGAATAGCCTGTATGCACCTATACATTACTGACACTGCACTTGAACATTATGAATAATGTGCATTACCCACAACACACTTGTTCATGATACATTATCTTTATTGCACTGAATGCAATGCACCTGTACACACCTCTATCTTGGTTTTATGCACCTGTACATTAGCCACAATGGACTTGATTATGACATCTTACTCACAATGCACCTGTGCATTACCCATAATGCAGCATGCACTGATTTTAATGTACTGTACATGCTCTTAATATACCAGAACATTACCCATTAATGTACCTGCAATGGTTTTAACCCTCTGGTACATTACCACAATGCACCAGCTCACTAACCTAAATGCACCTGTGCATTGTTTATAATGCAACTGTACAGTGCTCAAGCTGCCTTGGCACATTACCCATAATGAAGCCGTTAGCCACACGGATGGAAGAATGGAATGAAGGTTAACGAAAAAGGAAAAGAACATCAAAGAGGTAAAAAGTGCAAAAAAATCACCATGAAAACAAATGCAGCTTTTTTTTCATAGCAACGTAGAACGGTCTCAATAATAATAATAATAATAACAATAATAATAGTCATTCTTTTGATAAAGTCATAACCATAAAACGTCTCTTACAGAAAACAGGAACAATAGAGCATAATTCTACAGAATCAGAATAGAGAAATGAGCAAAAAATAAAAGAGGAGCGAAGATGGGGACAACCAATCGGACAATCCGACAGAGAAAGAGCCAATCGGAAGCTCCCATACTTCATCTCCAATACTTTGGGTTTATGGCGTTTGGTGATCCCCGGTGTGTGTGTATCAGTGTGTAGTGAGTGTGTGTGTGTGTGTGTGTGTGTGTTGTAAGACTGTTCTGTGTTTGCCTTGTACACTGGAGTCCTCCAGAGCATTGCTATGGCGACGGTGAAGGGGCGTGTCCATGTGGAGGCATGGCCGATGATTGGGACTGGCACCAGCCAACCAGGGAAGCTCCCGAGTCACAACAGCCAATGGCAATGAAAAGCTAAAGCTCTGGCCACACCCACCAATCCAGTAAGGCCACGCCTGCTGATCCAATCAGGCCACACCCACCAAGCAGACGGACAGGATGAGGATTTGGCATGAGAGCACAACACAGCAGACGCAATGAGCTTTATACAGCAGCGGCACACACCTGCAGGGACAGAGAGGCTTTATTACGGGGAGAATTCGAGGCTCTGTTTTCCAGATGCTTGACCTGTGAGCGTATTACCTGAGGTGTGTGAGCACGAGTTCACACTAGGCCTGCTCCAGGCTGTACTGAAGCTCAGGGGTTTTGTAACTCAGCAGAAGATCGCTGGTGCAGGAGGACGAGTGGTAACAGGAGGAGGGAACTTCTGCTTCCACCTCGCACACTGAGAAGACACAGTTCAAAAGTACTAAATCATTGTGATCACTTTCCTGTTGTTTACTAACCATTATTATTAATGTGTTATAACTGACATGAACATCAAGAATCTGGGCTCTTTCTCAAGTTTTCAATTTATTGATAGTGAATAGTAATGTACCAGTTGAATACTTAAAATTAAATTTGCTCCGATTATAAATGCTGAATTGTGTAACATAAAAATTTAAGTGAATTTTTTTTGACAACTAATTTGAGACAATATTCAAAAGTATTTTGCTATTATAAAACCGTGAAATGAGTAACAAAACTATTTGTTAAATACATTAAGAGCGATCAGACGATGGAAAATTCCCAAGATGGTCTTACTCACATTATTTTAAACTTATTTGAGATAAGGACAAGAAAATAAAAAATGTAATTAAATCTTAAGGAACAATCCACCTCAATAAATAGCACCTGCATTAAAATGAATTTAAAGTAACTTTTGACAATTCTCCAAAGAATAACAGTACATCATGCAATTAATACACAGGTATGTTCTGCTTGAGCTGTATTAGTAAAAAAAGCAATACCTGGCTCCTCCCTCTGCTGCAGCTGCTGACTTCCTGTCAGAGACGATTGGCTGAGGATGTCTGACATGCGGGCGGAGCTTAAAGCTTTCCCAGCCAATAGGCTCATCCCAGACATTGGCTCCACCTGCTCCTGTATGAAGAAGAAGAGCTCATTATACAAACACCAGCATCATCTGATTCAAAGGCTCATAGCAGCTCAAACACTCACATAAGCATCGTCACATGTCTGGATGGTGTGGTGGCGCTGCAACGATCCTCGCGCTCTGTAAACGCTCTGCTCTTCTTCCATCACACGACACTCCGCAGAGTCCCCGCAGCCATCTGAGTGAAAGAGAGATTATTTCCCTCCTCAAGTAACATTACATCAAACAATCCAATAGAATCCTTCCAAACCTCTGCTCCGCATGTAGGCATGTCTGTGTGCAGGGGAGGAGCTCCCACTGAGAGGCGGAGCCATCTCCTGTCCATCACAGCAGGGGGAGGTGACCTTAGCCAGAAGCCCATCCTGATAAGGCGAGAGAGGCTCCTCCTCCTCCATCCTCTCGGAGTGAGGGAGGGGCGGAGTCCTGATCTGGAGCAGATGATGATAGTGTAGAGACGGAGGGGGCGGGGCTTGATGAGAAGGCGGAGGTGGAGGGGCAGCATCAAGGCCATCACTCATCTGCTGGAGTAGGAGCATTTCTCCATATTCGGAGGTGGTAGACGGGGCCTGTGGTGAGGAACTTGGAGGGGTTTGTTGTGTGAGGGAAGGGGCTTGACGTTGGCGCTTGAGTAGTGAGGCTAGATCGTTTTGGGGAATCCGCGGATCGGCGTGACCAGTTAACGAGTGCCGTGGTGAAAGCAAGCCCTGAAGCGTGGGGGTGACATTTGGAGGGCGGTATTCAATGGGGGTGGGGGACAGCAGGGCCTGCTGAAGGGCGGAGGGGTATGCTTCAAGTCCTGGCACCTTTAAGGACGTCCCTTGGAGGGGGTAAGGGTTATAGCCAGCCATGATGCCTGCATCACTAAATAGATGAGTGCTAAACTGTTCATAGCCGGAAGGGTGGAAGCGACTCAGGCTGCGGCTGGAACATAAAAGCACCAAAGTTACTTAAGCCACACCCACTTCTCCGCACTACAGTACAAGCTTGATAAACAAATTAATTCATGCTCAACAGACGAAAGTATCTAATAAAAATCTGGCATCAATATAAAGGAGGAACACTAGCGGGGAAGAGCCTAACACATTCAGAGGCCGCCTCTTTATGTCTAAAAAAAAAGAGACAGTTCATCAAACAAAAGACGGTTGTAACAGAAAATACCAGTCTCTTTGGTTGGTTCAAAGTACCCAAAAATGTGTCATATTTCCCAAAAACGTGTTCTATAACTCCGTGGGAGAAAACAAACGTCATAATGCTTGTAAAATATATTGCTTTTGGGTTTGGCACTTTACATAAATTGATCATTTTGTCAACAAACAAATAAACTAAAAATGTGATTGGGTTTAAAATATACCTCAGCTAATCAGAATTAATTCTGGCTGATTGTGGGGTAGACACACTCTGGTTCAAAACACAGATTCATGGCTCCATGTAACTCACAAAGAGCTAATTACTTATAGATGATCCACAAATAACAATAGCAAACGAGAAAGAAGAAAAGATGCATACAGAAATTAAACTTTTCATAAGACTGAAATCAGCAGAAAACACTTTTTTTGTGAATATCAGGATGATTTCAGATGTAGGTTTTGTATATTTATTTAATCCTGGCTAAAGTGTGTACAGCACTGATCAGAGAGGGTTTGTGGTGTACCTGGCTGTAGTCCTAACTGATAAGAGTAACCTAACTGATCAGAGCACTACAATTTTGTGTCAAATGAGCAGTTAATTCTAGCCAGTGTCATTCAGGAATCTCCCCAGTGTTTTAATCTGAGAGAATCTTTCTGTTTATGAACCAGGGGAGTTGCAAACATGGTGGAGACCAGTGTTTTACACTATTGCTCGTCCTGTTGAAAATTTTTGTGTACGTTTTGTGTCTGTTGCTTCACTTTGACTCACTGGCTGAACGGCCAATCAGCAGTCAGACGGACAAAAAAGGCAGGGAAGGTTCTGCATTCTTGCTTCTGAATCTTCTTCAAATTCTCTTCAAGCTTCTCATAGCTTCCATTCATTGAGCCATTCTCAGTTCTACAGGACAGAAACCGCTAACAAACACCGGGTTCTTCAGGCTGCTCTTCTAGCTGGGCGACCGTCACAGATCATCAATAACATACAAAAGCATTCGAAAAAAAACTAAACTCTAATGCCTTAACATTAAAAATAAACAGCCATTCCGATGATCTCCTGTTGAAATCGCCCAGCGCTACGTGATGGCATACAGCTAATGCTAGCTTTAAACTTACTTTGGTACCTGATGCTCAGTCCTCCACGACTCAGCGCCGCACAAATAGTTTGAAAAACTATGGTCATTCCATAACAAAGCTCAAGCTAAAGTGTGTTTAAACCAGTGATGCACCAATTGAAAGGCTCAAATATGCAGATGAACATATTTAAATGATAATTAAGTTGCTGATATATAGGCTCACAAACTCATTTAGCATGTAATGGGGTAAGCAGGCAATTTCCCTTTACCACACAGTAAAGATTAATGTTGAACAGTTTACATTTTAAAGCTCCATTTTTGAGTAGGTTTTCCATCAAGCATTTTATATATAGAGGAATAGACAGGGAGAGAAAAAGAAAAGAAAGCCAAGAGACGGGGAGGGAAGATTACGTATAGTAAAACGTAAATAAATTTGACATCTAGAGCTATTTTTAATTTCTTAATTGTGGATCACTACAGAGATGTGTTAAAATACACTTCGCATTGGCTTAAAGCGCACTCTCGTTATCCGTAGGAGTGTGATAGAATGTTTGAGTACAAGCGGCTCTTGAACAGGTCTCAAAAAAAAAAATCTCATCAACCAGCGGTGAAAACAATACTCGGCTCTCAGTGAATCACTAGTTTAAACCAATCATCAGCAGCTCTCCTTCATTACTATTTGAAATAACAAAAAAGTACAAAACATAAAAAAAGAAGGTTTCTTTATCGTGTGTCACCTGTGCGTCTCAGCATTGTCTGCACTCAGCTGTTTCCCGAGCACCCGGTGACAAGGTGTTGGTAAGAAACCGCGGCTGCTCGGAAGCTCCACCTCCTGCACCTGAATGGTCACCTGCTGAGGTGACATGTGGGCGGAGCCTGGAGGCAGCTGATTGGTGAGAGCCATGCGGGGGAGGCTAGAAGGGGGTGTGCTATCGCTAGGAGACTTGAAGAGAGCGGAGCCATGCTGAAACTGAACCGCAGAGGGTCCACCTGTGGAGGGAGTCGCATATGAATAAATCTATTCACAGAAACATCGTTCATTGAATCATTCCAATCACCAGCTCAACTGAAAAACCCACCATGTGCCTGCATCATAGCCTGGCTCCCTGTCGAAGGGTTCTGATTGGTTTGTTTAAACAGGTGGTTGCTGGGATGCGTCGGAGGGGGGCTTGAGGGCTGAATGCGTAACCTGAAATAAAGACAAATTTTGAGAAATCTCAGTAGATTAAAGCAAATACAAATGATCTTGCATTAAATCAATTTGCTAGAGTTGTTGTCTACCTATTGGTGCATACACAGATCATAAAAGGCAGAAAAGCAAGAGAGGAGTAAATAAATAATAAACAGCGATAGATGACTTGGTGTACCTCTGTAGCTGGTAGGTCAAGTGACTGCTGGGCTGGTTTTCTCCGTGCCCTAAAGACAAGGCCTAAAACAAGCAGATAATCATTCAATCACATGATTTATTAAAAACAAATCAGACCAATTTAGATAGGGTACAAATCTGTCCATCACTGCATGCAAGATTTTACCCAACTATTGGTCTCTCTTGAAATTCTTTATAGCACATTTAGAGCTCTGAATGAATACTGCAGTGGACTGTGGGTATTAAAAGCTGGATGCACTGTTGAGCGCTTTGAAATATAACTGGAAGTATTCATCATCTGAGGACACTTTCAACCCGACTCTAAACAGCTTACCTTTACAGACTTTTTACAGAGGGAATGTAATTATTTTGTAAAATTAAATTATGAAGAAAAAAAAAACACATAAAAAAGTTTTCCTACTTTAAAGAGGACGATTAGCAATCAGCTGAGATGAAACCGTTTGAAAGAATGAACCGATAAAATTATGTTTATAAAAAAACATTTAAATTCCATTACATACATAAAAGTAAAATCAAATAAAACATTATTAAACTATGGTTATATAATGATTAGAAATATATGTTACAAATGAATAGTCCATAGATAAAAAATGTAAACAAAAGAATGTTTACATATACATTTATGATCTTTAATACATCAACATTTAAATAAAATCTCAATAAAAATATAAAGAATTAAAACGTGTATAACTAAATTATTAAGCATTTCAAAAATCTTTTTATATAATATAAAAAAAAACATTCAAATGAATCTCCAAAAAGATACTGTAAAATTACTTTGAGAAAAATATATAATTTAATGAAAAATCCTAAAATTGCATCTTCAAGGAGGACATCTTATCGTAAATGATCAAGCAACAGCCCTATAGAGCAGCTTTCCCACCAGAGATCACTGTTCAGTTCATTTACCATTTACCAGCATTTTCCAACACGTAACCCACAACTCAATTAAACACAACTGCATTATTCGCAGCCAAATGAACTCTGTTTTTGAGTGTGGCACCAGGCAAATCCAAATTAAAAAATTACTCAGAGCCTAGCCAACAAATTCCCTGCATTAAAAGCCCTGAGCACAGCTGTGTCAGAATGTGTGAGAGACCTGTATCTGCTGGTGTAGGATTTGCTGTTCTTGCTGGTAGAGCATGTGTTGCTGCTGTGTGTGCTCCAACAGACGCTCATCCTGCGGAGCGGCATACATCTTCTGCAGCTGCTCGCACTCCTGCAAACAGTGTTTCAGTTTCACTGTCCAATCCCTTTACGGGTATGCACGCTGCTGTGACGGTGTCTGTACCTGTTTGAGCTGCCGGATCAGGCTGTTGTTCTCCAGCTGAGCTTTGAAAGCTTGAATGGATGCGGCGCCGTCAGAGAAGCGTCGAACTGGAGAGAAGCGCTCCAGAGGGAGATGAAGAGTGTTGCACTCCTTATAAGAGGACCTGCAAGCATGCATTTGGGAACAAACATCGCTTGTATTCCGGTGACCTTACTACTCTTGCTCAACAGACAGCAAGTGGCACACTGGCTGTTTTAATGTAGTTTATTTCGACCAAATAAACTATCCCGATCTAATCTGGAGCAGCTCTGTGTGTGAGTGTGAGTCCCTCACCGGCTCCTGATCCTCTCTGATTGGTCTCCGGGATCATGTGATGTGTGTCTCTTCGAGCTGTTGGCCAGATACCTGCACCACAGAAGCTAAATCAGCGCTCTGATTGGCTGATGAGGTTTAAGGAACGTTCCCAATGGCTGCTGGCGTTAAACAGAGTGCTCTGATTAGGTGTTGAATAGGCTTCTGCTCTCAGTTAAAGAGACAGGACGTCGAATAATTTTTCAATATTCCAAATACTGGTTTGTGTTCACAGGAACTTACCAGCCCTGCTCTCTACCAATCCTCACATCACATTATTTTCAGCTCAGAAGAAAGAGACACAGGGAAATAAAGAGAGGATTCTGGGTGAAGGGTTGCATTTAAAACCAGCACCCGCTCTCAGCCAATAGGAACACAGAACCAGAGTGGTGCAGAGTTTGAGCGAAGCAGACACAAGCGAAGCCACAAAAGAGGTCACAGGTCAGATATAAGGGTTTGGCATCACAAACACACAGAGCTGCAGTGTTAAAAAAGGAGTCTTAGCTTAGCACAGCATCCGCCACCAAAGCCTGCAGTGACTCCCTCCAACACACTAGAATGAGTCTGTACTGTAGAGACTGGGAATTTGATAGAGTCTACTCACACATTTGTCTATTTCTGTCCAAGAGTGCCCATGCAAGTCAGAGCCTAGTCTCAGCGTGAGTCAGAGATTTCGTTCAGGTCCAAGAGTCCCAGAGTCGTCACATGAGTCAAAGATTTTGTTCAAGTCCCAGAGTCGTCACACGAGTCAGAAATTTTGTTTAAGTCCCAGAGTCATCACATGAGTCAGAAATTTTGTTCAGGTCCCAGAGTCATCTCATGAGTCAAAGATTTTGTTCAAATCTCCACACAAGTTAGAGATTTCATTCAAGTTCCGGAGTCTCCACACAATTCAGAGCTTTCATTCGAGTCCCGGAGTCTCCACGTGGTTCAGAGCCTTCATTCAAGTCCCGGAGTCTCCAGAAGAATCAGAGATTGTGTTCAAGTCCTAGAGCCTCCATGAGTCCCAGAAATGGAAATAAGAGTCAAAGATACTGCATGTATGAAAGTCTGCATGTTAGAGAGCCTGCAAATAATAACTGATTTTGCTTGCGAGAAAAATATACGAGAACAAGATTTTATGAGCTCCGAGTTTCTAAGTACAATAGGCACAACCTATTACTGCCATTTAAGTTCAGTTTAGAGTCTTAAAATATGGCCACGTCAATGAAGTCAATGAACTTTGAGTGTGTTGGAAGAGTCAGAAGCAGCAGCATCTGCAAGCGAACATGATCTCCAAAACTCCATACCTCTGAACTGCCTCAGGATCCGGTTCTGCATCGGATCCCTCCTCATCCACCGGGGCAACAGCAGGAATCGGGTGCTGAGGAAGAACACAATCTTTATATTCTCAGATTTAAATGAATCTTCAGTCAGGCATACATCTGATTGTTTCAAAAGATTGTGTACCGGACTGCTGATAAGCGGGGACTGTCCGCGGGGTCTCTTCAGTAACTGATGCGAGTGCAGTTGGATGTTCGCTCCCCCATCTGAAGCTCTCCGACCCAGTGGACCCATTCCGTTGAGCAGCTGGAGCGCCGGGGGCTGCAGAAGACACTGCTCCTGCTCACACACACGGGGATGCAGAAGTAAAAACATATATGGTGAGCTACATTTATGATCAGAATCATCAGTGAGATTCTGTACCTTGTACTCTAGTTGCTGTGAGGGCTGAAGGGTGTGTGTATGCATTAAGGGCATCTGCGTAGGGGTGTGGGGCAGCAGGGCTGGGAACGGAGGCTGTGGAGCAACACGAGGAAAACCAGGGGGCAGATTGTGAAGATCCTCCTGAAGCTCCGCTCTGACAGAGAAAAGAAACACAATTGGAAGGGTCAAATTGATTTACAGTGAACTGGGAGTGGCCTGTCCAAGGTGCTAGAGTTTGAAGGGAGGGGATTAAACCTCCGTAGAATGGGTTTAGAATCAATTGAGAAGCTTGGTTCAAATTAGGAGGAGTCAACCGTGGTCAGGGATGGATTTCGAGAATCAAGAGCTGAGCTCAAATGGAGAAAGTAATCAAGAAACTGAATACAAGAAAAAAAAAGACATGAAATAAAGAAGAGGAGGTGGGTGGGGCTAGCAATTATTTCGATAAGGTTAAACTGAATTTAAGGAGAAAAGTTAAAGCTATAGTAAAGAACTTTAAGAAGTGGTAGAGTTGAATTTATTCCAAATTATGGTTGAAATTGAGTGATCAGTTTAAGGAAGTCTTTCAGTTTAAGGCAGCTAAACTGAAAGAGAACCGACATCCATATAAGGAAACACTTGGTCTTACAGCAGGGCTACCCGCTGGTATGTAAATGAAGCTCTCAGCAGGCCATGAATATTCAAGCAGAAGGTGATAAGAGCTTTGCTGTAAGGAACTCATGACAAACAGTAGGAGCTGGAAATTGAGGCTTTTATTGTTCGGAAGTGCTAAAATTAACTGAAAAGAGCTTAAGCTAAGGGGGAGGAGTCTAGACAAAAAAAACTGTCAAGACAAAAATGGCTAAAGACTAAAATTGTAAAAGTTGTGATTGTGGGAGTGGCTAAAGAAAGTTTCACCTATGGCAAATAGGATGAGCTTAAACCAGGAAAAGCTTGGGCTTGTGGGAGTAGCTAAGCAACATCACGTTGAACTTGAGGGAAGGGAAGGACTTTAAAAACAACAAAAGCTTGGGTTGGTGGAAGGGGTTAAACAACATTGACTGTGGCTTGAGGCATTTGTTGGTAAGAAAGATGAAACACCATGTTAGCTCACAGACAAAGAAGAATGACTTAAATTAGTAGGCATGGACTAGTGGGAGGGGTTTAACATAGTAACATTGAACTACAGAAAATTGGAGGTAATATGAACATAAGGAGCATTTGTTGTTGAAGGGGCTAAACAAAATTTAGTGGGGTGTGGCTTAAGGCAAGCGGTAGAGCTAAACAGTTGGGTTAGGCTTGAAGCAAATGGAGAAACAAGAGAACGCTTGGGTAGTGATTCTTGTGTGGGGTTAAACATGGCTGAGTTCCGCTTTTAATACAGACTGGATGAGCTAAAATGTGTGAAAGCTAAAAAGATTGAGCTAAATATTTTTAAGATATTTTATTAGTGGGAGCTTGTAAGACTTTAGGAGACAAATTTCAGAACGCTATATAAAATGGGAGGAGCTGAAGCAAGGCCAATTTTAGTGTGGTACCTGGGGTCTGGCACACCCACAGTATGTCTGCGCATGGACAGATATCGAGCCATGGCCTCTGGACTTGGCTCCTCTGTCTCGTCACTGTCCAGGGCCATGGAGCCGTCCGTCTGGAGAACACAGACACAAGTCAACACACATCTTAATTCTCCTCAGTCAAAGCTCTGAGACACTCACCTCCACGATCTGATTCTCTGGGTTTATGAGCTGGACCTGCGGGACAGTCATACTACCAGCACTGATCTGATCCTAAGAAAGAAAACTTTTATTAACGTGGCTGAACTTTTTTTTAATTATGTGAGGTCAAAAGCATCTTATTCAAGCAACTAAAAGAGAAAAATATCCATATAAGGAAACACTGTGATAAAACGCAAACTCTCCACTTATATGCAAATGAGGCTCTTAGCTACTTGTGAATGTTAATGTAGTGGCTGATCAGAGCATTGCTAATGAATACAGAAGACACAAATACCTGAAGAGGGTAGAGAGGGCGGGGTGTGGGTGGGGCCACACACAGACCCTTTTGTCGCTTGAGTCGGTCTGAGAGCAGGCAGTATGTGGCACTGTAGTGATCGTATGCATCTGTGTGCAGAGACTGCACAAACAAACACAAAGAGTCAGAATCATTGAAAATGAACAGAGACTGTTGTAGGTGATTCATTCAAACATAATTCATAACATATTAATACAATAGTTGTCGTTTTCTGTTTGAAAAATCCAAAATAAATATGTCACAAACCAAAATGTTATTTATATTAAACACTGAATCATGTTGAGGTAAATAAACTCATTGAAATGAATCAACTCAAAGAGAATCATATTAAAGCCTGAATAATCTTGAACAGATTCTCAACAGAGTGAATCATACTAAAAACTGAATAAGCTTGAAAAGCCAAAAATCGGAATGAATCTACTCAAAGTGAATCATGTTAGAGTCTAAATAATCTTGAACAGATTTGCATCGGAGTGAATCAACTCAAAGGGAATCATATTTAAGACTGAATAATCTTGAGCAGCGTCACGGTGGCGCAGTGGGTAGCACGGTCGTCTCACAGCAAGAAGGTCGCTGGTTCTAGGCTCGGCTGGGGCAGGTGGCATTTCTGTGTGGAGTTTGCATGTTCTCCCCGTAATCGCGTGGGTTTTCTCCGGGTGCTCCGGTTTCCCCACAAGTCCAAAGACATGCGGTATAAGTAAATTGAATAAGAACAATTGCCCATAGTGTTAAAGTGTGAATGTGTGTGTGTGAATGTTTCCCAGCGATGGGTTGCGGCAGGGAAGGGCATCCGCTGCGTAAAACATATGCCAGTGAGTTGGCGGTTCATTCCGCTGTGGCGACCCCGAAAGGGAATAAAGCCGACATGAAGATGAATGAATGAATGAATAATCTTGAGCAGACGTGCATCAGAGTGAATCATCTTAAAGTGAATCATATTTAAGACTGAATAATCTTGAGCAGACGTGGATCGGAGTAAATCAACCCTAAGTGTATCCTAATAAAGACTGAATCCACTCATGTTGAATCGCAAGGAGGTTATGTGTTTACCTGTAGAGTCCTGTCCCTGTCGAAGCCCATCTCTGACATCATCATCAACAGCTGTTCATTGATCAGCTCCGTCTCACGCTCCACCTTCACCTGCTCACAATCTGCCATCAACTACATAGGAGAGCGAGAGAATTAGTAAAAAACACAAAGCATTAGTTCTAGCCACTGAGCCAATGCTTCTTTATCTGGAGAACTCTCACCCGGTCAAAGTCTGGATCTGGCTCGCCCCCTCTCATCCACTTGTTCTTACAGATCTGCTCCATGGACAGGCGACGACTGGGCTCCAGGACCAGCATGTGTCTGATCAAATACTCACAGTCTGAAAGAGAGAGAGGAGTCAGTATTCTTATGCATTTAATCACTTAGCTGGGAAGACAAACACGTATGTCCATATGTAGCCACACCTGTAGACATGAAGAAGGGGATCCGGAACTTCCCACTCAGCACTCGAGCACGTAAGTTTTGAAGAGTGCTGCCGTCAAACGGGAGAGCACCACACACAAGCACATACAGTACCACACCCAGACTCTAGAGAAGATGAGAGAGTTTTTCAGCATTTTCAAGCTGGCTGTTTCCATAGCAACCACAGCCTCCAATAGCAGCTGTAGTTATGTGATGCTAACATTGACAGACTCTTGAGGTTTCCACCAGAACTACAGTACTTTCATCATGCTCCAAGACATCTTCGTGAGGACTTAAATATCCTCTTATGTCATAACTGTCACAAATCTCTCATCAGGATGAACAAACTCCAATGATGTGTGCTAGAGAAAGTGTTACCCAGATATCGACTTTGGGGCCATCATACTCCTTTCCTTCAAAGAGTTCAGGAGCTGCGTAGGGAGGACTTCCACACCAAGTCTTCAGGAGCTGGCCTCGAGAGAACAGATTACTAAATCCGAAATCTGAAAAAAAGACATTAAAAAGGCTCACATTGATGTAGAAATGCACACTCAGTGATGTAGAAATCAACTGACATTAGATTAAAATTAACCTGGTCCGTAACTCACAGACTAGGGTTGATCCATAATGGAATTACCTGCAATTTTGATGTTAAGATTGTGATCCAGAAGAAGGTTTTCGGCTTTCAGGTCGCGGTGGACGATGTTCCTGCAGTGACAGAAATAGACAGCAGCCATGATCTGCTTGAACTTCTTACGAGCATCCTTCTCAGCCATCCGTCCATGAGCCACCAGATGATCTAAAACACACACACACACACACACACACACACACACACACAGTAACAATCTTTAACTTAAACATATAATTTTAACTTAAGCTGCATTAATTAGTCGCATCCCTCACCAAAGATCTCCCCTCCACTGGCATACTCCGTAACTAGATAGATCATTCTCTCCGTCTCCATCACCTGGAGACACAAAGAAACAGTGTGAGACCAATGGCTCTCATACACACTGGGAAGGATTAAAGACTCATCAGCATTGAGCAAAAGAAAGCAGTGGTACCTGGTAGAGGCGGATGATGTGAGGATGTCGCAACATCTTCATGATCTGAACTTCCCGGAAAATCTTCTTCAGGTTCTCCTCATCTAGTTGAGTCTTATCCACCATCTTTATGGCCACCTGATGGAAAGATAAGTGACTGTTATTGACTAAATAGTAATACTTTATTTATTCAGATTGAAATAAATGTCCAAATTTCAGTCATCATTTAATAAAGCACTGGAAGAACACAAAAACAATCAAACCTATATGTAGAGACAAGATAGTAATAAAAGAGAAGCGAAAAAATAAAATGCATCAACCTGAAATTAATCATTTAGAAGCTAACTAAATCATTCACAATCAAATTAAACCAACACTGAAAAACAATAAACTGAGTGCATTCCTTTTGAAGTGTACTGAACTATTCCAAACAAAATCCACTGTACTTATCACACTGCAATAAATCGAATCATTTAATAGTTTTGAACAAATGTTTTTAATAGTGCCATCTCTGCTCAGCACAACACCGTAAGACAAAGTTACACAACTGTCACCTTTTTCACATTTCCCTCACAAACCAACCCAAGGTTGGAGAGTAGACCTATGCAGTATTAAAGCAATAAAAAAACTGTTAGTTGAGAAAGATGACCTAGCATAACAATAACATGGTAAGAGCTCCAGTAGAAAGAAGATTGTACAGTTCTTGTCTGAGCTTCATGTATACAGACTGTTGTCAATCCCATTGAGATTATGTCAAACAGGGATAACCCCATTCACGTCTGCTCATTACATACGGTGGAATTCACCTACTGACCAACATTTTCTTTGCATCTGTTAAGGCGGCTAAAGAGTAATCTCCTCTTGTTCTGAGTTAAAGTTAATCCTGAGAAACCTTTCAGGGTAAAAATCATTGGAGAGTTGGGACAAGAAAGCCAAGAGTAAAGCATTCCCCAAAGAAACATAAAAAAATTCAAACTGCTTTGTGGGGACACAAATCACAATTTGGTGAAGGAGATAAATGAATGTTTAGATGGACAGGTACATTCTATGCGAGTTTTAAGTGATTGTTGATTTAGATTTTTTTTTTAAGAAGTTGCATTATCTTTTATTTAACAGTATCGTTTTAAACTGAATAAAACTAATGCTGAAGAGAGCAAAAATAATGGGTGATAAGTGAATCACAATGAAAAGAATCAATTTCTTTTTAAGCGAATCTCCTTTTTCAGAACAAAATCCAGTCAAACGAATTCAAATCATTCTCAAATCTGATCAATCTGAAGAGAATACTTAGAGTAAAATTCAAGCAAAAGTGCATGACAATTACCTGAACAAAGCCGTTTTGAAGCTAACCAAATCTTTCTGAACAAAATAATACTCAAGTGAATCAAATAATCCAAACCTAATCTATTGACTATATAAAACATGACTGTGACATCACCCGTAAATTTCTAAAGAAGGTAAAAGATACTCAGAGTGGGCGTAGCCAGTCGTTAAAGTCTGCCACATCTCAGCAATAACAGGGAAGGCAAGTTCGTCACATGAAATTAGCTGGAATGATTGACAACAAAGGATCTCATGAAATGGGACTAGCTGAAGAACTGCCACTCAAGAAACCAAACACTTAAGTATGCATAATTTTAAGACTTATTTATTTACGCGTTTCGTTGTTTATTGGCATTAAACAATCACTCAACATTTACACAAATGTTAAAACTAGAGATCTGAATCAACAAACCTTGTGGAAGCATGGGTGTAAACATGTTTTTAAGCTCAGTCAGTTTTAACATTGTAGTGAATGAGAATCTGCACATTCTGGAGTCAGCATCAAGTGGCCAGTGGATGAACTGCAGTTCAGTATCCTATTATGCATCAAGAGGCAAAGGAGGAGGTAGTTACTTGACCAAATCATTCTGAATGTACTTGACCTAAACTGAACAGAGCTCAAAATTGAAAAATCAAACTGAAGAAAATCACACTTTATACCATTTTAAAGTCACAGAGACATTTTAAAGTGAATCAAACCAAACAAAATCTTAATGTTCAGAAATCTCACCAGTATCAATTTGAACTGAATAAACTCATAACGAACAGAGCAATATTCAAACAGAAGTGAATCACACTGTACAGATTTGAGTCACTTTGAAGCAAATCGAATCCTTCTGAACAAAATAGCACTTAACCGAATTAAGTCATGTGAAAATCATTCTGAATGGCATAAACTCATACTGAACAGAGCAAAGGTCTAACAGAAATAAATTGCACAAAACCAAACAGATATTTTAAAGTGAATTGGTACAATGCCAAACTTGGCAAAAAAGTGAACGGAATAAAGATGTTTTGAATGGAATTGAATGCTTCTGAACAAAATGCTCAACTGAATAAAATCATTACAAAACCTGAACCAAATAATGAACCTAAAACAGAATTGATGAAAAATGATCTAATCACACTGACTCTAACCGAGTCATTCTTAAATTAATCGAACCATTCCAAACTAAATATTGAGGAAAGAGTGAAACACAATTGAGTCAAATAATTGTAAAGGCTGAATTTAAAAAAATGTACTGAACAGACCAAAATTACTACAAAAAGAAATTTACTGAACCTAACCAAGGCATTCAGTAGCGAATCAAAATGAGTTGACTCACGCTGAATAAATTGGATCACTCTAAAACCAGAACCTAATTCTTCTGTACTGAATAGAGGAAAAAAATTATCATTCTGGACCAAATCAATTTAAACTGTGCCACACTGAATTAATTGCAATGATTCTTTAGTGAATCGAACACTCAACAAAACAAAATCTCAATCATTCTGAAATCTGACCAGAGTCAATCAGAACAGAAAATTTCAAACAAAAGTGAAACATACAGAACGAAGTCGAATCTTTTTGTATTGAAAAGACCTGAACAGATTTATTCAAAAGAAAATTAAATCACTGTAAAATCTGAACCAATCCTTCTTGCGTAAATCCCTCGTAACAGAACTCCAGAAGTCATGAGCAGCTCAATCACTGTGCTCTGATCTCTGTGTTGCTAGGTGACCGTAAACAGCCTGTAGTTATTAATTATTCATTTATGCAAATCGAGTGGAAGCCTTGTGATGATGATACATCTCTAATACGCTCTTTAGCAGCCTCACTACCCAAAAACCAGTGAGCGATCAATAACGTCCTGTTTAACGCTCAGGTGTTGTTCTGTTATTTAAAGCACTTTATAAATCCCTATCCTCAGTTTCATCTACAGCAGCTTCTCAGTCAGAAAACATTCTTATTATTTTATCCATCATCCTTTGACTAATTACAAGTTGATGGATAGATTTCATCCTTAACTTTATCTTACTAGTGCAAGTACACCAACTACATTTAGGTTTACATATTTTATGCGGCTGGAAGATTTTATTCAGAAATCTCTCAACTCTTCAAGAAATTTAAAAGACACTCATTTAGTGAGAAAGCATACATTTTTAAAGATTTTCCACATCCTTCTTAAGTCGTGTGATGGCAAGTATACCTACATTTAAGACCATATTTAAAACAAATGAATGCTGGTGTGTTTGTTTTGTAGTGTGGCAGTCAGCTACAGACATCATCATCAGAAGAGCAACCGAACACAAGTGCACACAGCCGTGTAATCACAGTTTTCGTAAGGGTTAGTTAGAGATTGCCTATTTTGTTTACAAATTACAAAGTAAGTGTCCTTCACTTCAAATATTTTAACCTAAAAGAATGTGTTTGTCATTTTGTTTTACTAAAGCTTATTATGTGTTGAAAGTTATTCTAGTTATTCAGCTATACTTTTATGAAATCTGACCTCAGCAGTAGTTAAAGTACTACTATACTACACATAACTATTTATTTGTTGTTGTTATTATTATTATTATTATTAAAAGGTTTTGTTTTTTGAACCTGCTGAGCTGTCCCAAACTTGATGCTCAACTCCAAACCCAGCTTAATAATTTATTAACATTGTATAACAGTATACATCGATAATTTCCGATAAATAGCACTTAAAAATAGGTTTCAGGTGAATCTGCTTTTCTGTAACAGTTAACAATGAACCATTAACACTTATAATTTATTTCTCAAAATTATATTATTTTTTTTTATTATGATAGCACCTGTTGATCAGCTGCAAATTTAATTTGGTGCCACCCTCACCAGTTTTTTTTTTACTCTCACTCCATTCTTTTAACAAGTCATTTGATTTGTGGAAGTAAATGACGCCAGGTAAACGTGAAGCAATTGTTTAATTTGTGACACAGGTGGGATCTGTTCTATGAGAGTGTAAACAGGACAAAAACACAATTTTGAGACCTGATTCAGACCTCTTTCTAATGTGGCTATAAGCTGACAAGTTATAAGCTGGCTAAACGTCTGATGGGTTTAGTACATTTAACTGGAAACACTTAGAATCTTAAAGTTGTGACCTGATTGGTTTAATTTATCCGGAGTTGTTGGAGATGAAAGTGCCAAGCTTATTTTCTTTCAGCCAGGAAACTAAATCTAAGCATTCCATCGAGAAAAGACCTATCATTTTTGGAAGAAGGAGTATCTAACAGTGAAGGAAATATCAGCTGTGTATGCTGGTAAAGTGTCGTGTGTTTGGTTCCCCAAATTACTTGACATGGGGGAAAAAACTGAGATATGCTCTACAAATGTTTACCAGGAAGGTCTCATTGGAATTGCTGTTGAAATGCACTGGTGTTGTTGATTTAGATGATTTACAGTAGTTTTTAGGCATGAACAGAGGCTGATTTTTATTCTGCTCTTTTAACTTTGTGTTTATCTCTTGTCAACTTGCTGTGGCAATACTTTAATGCCCTGAAATATGATGCTAGGCCTAACATGGGATTTGTTTCTTTGGCGTGTCGGTCAAATGTCCTCGCGGACGGCTCTAGGCCACAAGAAGCTACCATAAACACCAGACCTATCCTGCAACTTTGGATTTGTGGTACTATAAGCTGACGATCAGGCACGCAGATGCACTGAAGTAGCAAACCACCAGAGGGCGATGCCGATGCACATGCGCTTTAAGGTGCTGAATGGCTTGGCTCCGGCCTACCTGAGCAGTCTCCTCTCACGATATATTCCAGCTCGCTCTCTCCGATCACAAGAAGCAGGACTATTGATTATACTAAAGGTTAGTAAATCCACAAGAGGTGGAAGAACGTTCTCGTATAGAGCCGCGAAGCTCTGGAATAAACTACCCCATGTTGTCCGCAGCTCAGCTACGCTCACAGATTTCAAAACTAAATTAAAAACATATCTGTTTAATCTAGCATTCGAATAATTATCTCTTGGTATTTGTCTAAACAGATCTGGTGTCTGAGCACTTTATACATACAAACTGTTTGAAAAAACAATGTGGTTCAATGTTCCTCTCTAACCTATCCTCATCATTTATCTCTCATCCTGCAGCTGATCCTGATCACTTGTTTGTTGTCTGTGTTACAGTTTTCTAACCGTTGTTTCTCCATTTGTTTGTTTCTGTTTTGTCTTTGTTTGTTTTGTTTTTTTTCAGGTGCTGTCCAGCGAACCGTTCGTCGATGGATTTTAAGTTTGTATATTCTTTATGCTGGGGAGGTGATTAGCGCCTGCCTCAGTCAGCGAGAGTCCCCTCACAGAGGGACCTCCTATTTACTCTACCTGATCCTCACGAGGACTTTGTGAAGCCGCTTTGAAAGCAACTGCTAAAGAAGCGCTATATAAAAACTGATTGATTGATGTGAAATGAATGAAAAATTACATCGTTTTAAGCAGGGTTGCCCAAACCTGGTCCTGGAGGGCCACTGTCCGTCACATTTTAGTTGTGACCCTGCTGCAGTATGCGTACTACTCTAGCTTCAGCCCATCACAGGACCCTAATTAGTGCCACAGGTGTGTTTCATGATGGTTGAACCAAAAATGTGCAGCGCTCTGGCCCTCCACGACCAGATTTGGACACCCCTGGTTTAAAGAGATGAATGAAGACAAATGCTGATGAAGATTGGCTTTATACTAAAACGTTGGACCCACTGCTCGTCGCCACAATACTTTAACACCAATCATGAGGTTGTAATAATGCAACTATACGTGCAGTCCCTTTTTGTCGTCAAAACTTGTAGCAAAACTTTGCACAGATAGTCAGAGAGCCACCTTATATGCGACACCTAATGAACCTGTTTAATCATGTTACTATGGCATTATTAAACACACTAATTAAAAGTTTGGTCACAATTGAAAATGTAAACAGAAGGTGAACAATATCCGATAGAGACATCTGATCTGAATTGAGCAGTGTAGAAGAGGCTGTGGCATCTGCTTCCAACCCAACATGTCCTTTTACAGTCTTTAGACACAGTGTTTTAAAGATGGAGTGGGAATACATGCTCCACTATATTTTATATAGTGATTGGAGTACTGATTCTTACATTGAAACGCTGCCCTCAACATCAGATTAACCGTCGTATTGTGACACATATTACATCATCAGAACATAATCTGTATTCTTAAAAAAAATGTATTCTGGGTCGACTGAACAAAACGACCCAGATGAAAGGAACTGAACAAAAGGGAGGTCCATGAAGTTTCAGAGGGCCGATCATGCAACTGCAATGAACTTCTGTCAAACCATCTCACAAAATATTACGCTTTTAACCTCTGGCACAGTTACACTGGGACCTGTGGTAGTCCATTACTTCGCTCTTTAAACACGTGCTGTGTTGTTTGGGGGATATAACATAGGTTGGCTTGTTTGGAGAGTCGTTTTAGTCACGTTTTCTCAGCTCCCTGCATCAGAGTGAGGCCTGTGTGTAGCTCATCCTGGCTTTGGACATCGAGTGTGTTTGTGTGTCTGCGAGTGTGTGTTGCGTGTGCTCGGAGTGCATCAGTGTGTGTTGCGTGTGTGCTCCGGTGATCGTGATCGAGTGGGTTTTGTCGGCGAGCGAGAGTGCGTTCACCTTGGCTCTGGTGATCACGTGACTCGCCAGCTTCACCACCGCGAAGTTCCCCTTCCCGATCGTTCGCTCCATCTCGTAATATCCGACGCGGCTGACGGCTCGGCCCGGTCCTGCGAGGCTCTGGAGGCCCGGGTGGAGGTTTGGGAGGTGTCCGGGGTTGCCGGAGCCCCCGGGTAGGGCTCTCTCCCGGTGCGAGCGGTTAACGGAGCCTGCGGGCTGCGGAATCCCCGCAGCGGTGGCGGCTGCCCCGCTCGACACGGCCGCCATCTTCTCCCTCTCTGCGGGAACAACAGCGCTCCGGGCCCGCCCACACCGCGCCGTGCGTCATTCTGGCCACGCCCCTTTGCGCAGCGCGAGTCTGAGCATCGCCGTGGCAACCGAGAGCGTCAGAATGACGTCTATAAAAGCGGTTCTTTTTTTAATACTTTTTGGTTAAGACATTAACATATTTGGGTATTATTCTTTATCACAATGTAGATGTAGAGTAAATTTTGACCCAATTATTGAAAAAATGTATATCATTGGTTAATGAAAGAATCCACTGATTAAGGATGATGGATGATATCTTTTAACAATCTCTGAATTTTTAGCATATTAGATTTAATTTGGTCACACCAAGACAGTTGGCTATAGTGCTTGATGCTATCCTTTCTGGTTCTGTTAAAATCTTTAAAAATCTTAAAGTTGATGAAGAGATTAATGTAAACCTTGTCATCCATCCATCTTCTTGTTGATTTGATTTTTCTGAGAATAGAACGCAAACTCTTCTGGCATAGGTTTCACACAGTGGATGCCCTTCCAGCTGCAGCCCACCACCAGGAACCATCCACACACACTCATTCAAACTCATGCACTATGGACAATTTTGATTACCCATTCAATTTTGCTTGAACCAGCAACCTTTTTGCTGAGAGACGACCGTCAAAACCAAATAAAAGGAAAGATAAGTAAAATTACTATATAAAATATAGTGTTAATACCATCTACGTTAAAAAAATCTACATGACAACAACAATAATGCTTATCTAAAATAGATACAGTAGTTTATTTCTTTAAAGGTCTGCAAATTGATCCAAGTTCCATATGTATTAAAACAAACTTTTATCCAATACCAGAAATCATCAGAAAATCAAAATAGGGATGAGGTGCTTTTTGTCTAAAGGTGTTTTCATGTAGAAAGTAAACTCCCAAAAATCTCATACTCTAAATTTAAGAGATTAGACATCCATTACGTTTAGTGTCAATATTTGTCTAGACTTATAGTCTCTATGATTTGCACACCTAAAAAATCCATAAAAATGGGTTTTCCTCCTCTGCAATGCATCAGAAATATAATTAAAAATGGTATATAGGCAGGTCCACAGCTGAGATTACAAGTGTGACACTTACTGTGAACTCAAGGCTTAGTGTAGAAGAAATTAATGCATGACTACAAAATGCTAGCCTTAAAGATTAAATAGGATGTGGTTTCGTTTGGAAGTGAGACCATGAGTTGCAAAAAATGACATACGGTATCTAAATACCAGGTAATGTGGCAGGAAGTTTAAAGGTTATGGGAGGAGCTAAATGCCGAATTCATCTTTATCTGTACACTACTATGTATTTGCATTAAATGCAATTAAAAAATTAAATACAAATTTGCCAAACCCTCATCATCATCAATAACTCCATGTCATTGACATAGCGAGCATTCATAGGCTTCTAGTTAAAAGAGCCTCAAAATTGGTGTAGCCACTAATCGAAAATGGTCCACAGGGGCAGAACGTAGCTTTAGTAAATGGGGCTGATTGGCTGAAGGTTTAAATTTGAATATTTTTTAAATCAACACATTTAAGAATAATTCACCCCCTCAGAGTGTCCATGACGGTCAAATCTGGTGATTTAAATCCACTAACCTAAAGGAGCTAGGAATGGAAACATGTTTTTTTAGCTCCAAAGTTGGTCAGTTTTAACATGGGTACCTGCTCACTATTGGAGCCAGCCTCAAGCGGCCGCCATAGAAACTACGTTTATTTAACTTCCTATTATCCATGTGCTGCCTAGTGCCTACTGCTCTCGTTTAATCGCTTTCTTTCTCCAAAGTAAAATACATAAAAGTACAGAAAAAGCAGAAAAACAAAAACACAAGACAGGGTTTACTTCAGTGATCAATCCAAAGGAGGTATCCTTAAAGAGTTTGAAGTGGGGAGGTTAGGTTCACTCAGGTCATTTACATGTATGTATATAATACCTCCCTAAAGTGAAGATTAGAGTCAATGTAAAAAAAAGAGGTTATAATATGACAAACATTTTCTTTAGAGCAATCTTACATCTGCTCAAGGCAACAAAAAATGGTACTCAATGTTCTCAATGTCAATCCACAAATATCTGACATGTATACACTCATAGAAAACATCAAACCATCACATAATCTACAAAATACACATTATTCATATTATTATATTTTTTATGATATATATTGTGAACTATAAAATGAACTCACTTTATTTGTAATGCATAACTTGTTACAGCATGTCCAGCTTGTTTTGCAACTAATAATATAAAAGATATTTCCCAGGGAAAAAATGCACTGTTAAACTGTTTGATGGTGAATTAAACCTCTAAAGAATTTGTTATTGCATTTCTTATTGCTGATGTTAACACCATTGAGCAAGATTTGATTAATTAGTTAAATTGATCATCAAACTCACCAAAACCTTTAATAACCTTAGAACGCCTGCTGATATTGTAACCATTACGATGCAAATTCTCTGGGTGAGATTAAGATACCAAATATAGACAAAATTGCACTATAGGAATGCAAAAACCCTTCACTGTTTAATTGACCATAATAATGTTATTTTTAATCCAGTTGGGATAAAATATTAAATGATACTCAAGTGTGATGATTTTGTTGTTCCAAATAAGTTGTCTCTGAGGGGGCAAATTTGTGTTTTATAGATAAGAGTCCAGAATAAGAGAGGCTTTCAAAGAAAAATAGATAGTTGAATGGGCATCAGATTCACATTTTAAAAAGCAATCTATGCCTTCACTCTTTCAAAAATATTGTTTGGAATTATGTACTACAGCTTTTCTTTATGATTAACATAATGTTTAATTCAGTTTAACCTGAAAGTAAAGTCAGACTCTGTAAAAATCAAGCTTATTGAGACCATACAAGACTATGGGCAGCCTCGGAGCGGTAGATAAACAAATGGTCACGTGCCAAGAGTCTGCGTTGTCATTGGCTGTTTAGCCTATAGGTAATTTAAACAGCCTGTAAGTAAATAAATTAAATCCTGAAAAAATGTATCTAATTTTTTAGAAAATATGGTGTTGGAATAAATTACCGACACGTAAATCAATCTGCGCTTTAGTGAGACAAAAGTCAAGGCGTCACGTGACACCTGCGTAATGACATCACCACGCCAAGCGTCAGTTCTGTCAGAATCAACAACACAGCGCAGAGCCCGGATCATTTACAGGATTATTGCAATTAAACATCTAATTTATTAGAGGGCACCGCTTTACTATGCGTCATTATCGATCGATTCTCATCAACGGCAGTTAAAACATCACCCCTGGGAAACACCGAGAGAGTTTGTTCTTTAGGGATCAGGTGATTATGTGGATTTATCTTCTGATTATGATTAAACTCTGATTATTTCGATCATATTTGTGAATATTTATGTTTGTACCAGTGATCGGTGACTTTGGAGCTTGCTTGTGTGGCCCGTGATTTAAACCTGTAAAGCTGTTTACTCTGGTTTCGTTAGAGGAAGCTCCAAGCATGAAATTATATTTATTTTAACCAATAACATCTGGAGGGGATTGATATTTAAGAGGACATTCACAAATGATCAGACAATTATGTGTCTTTTTAATAATGCCATCCGTTTTTTATGCTCATTTACTGGTGTTTTAGTTTAAATATAAATATTGGAATGTTTTATAGATGGACACCAATAGGAAGTAAAAAATTCCTTGTTTTCATGTTTTTTTTTCTTCTCGAACACATCCTAACCTCTGATTTGCTTCTTTCGTGTGTTATACAGAAGATATTTTGAGGAATGCTGGAAACCGGTTTGTCCTGATCCAAAGTTTGAGTGGATGCTGTATGCAGTATGCGAGCATGGTGGCGCTCTGCAGCACTAGGCTCATGCTGTCTGCGGTGATGCTGCTCATAGCAGCTAGTGATGCTCAAGATGTGGTTCAGAAAGAGGCTCAGTTTGACGTAACGTACATGGACTCAGTGACCGGCGAAAACCAGATCATCTACTCCTACAACCACACTGTCTCCAGGAACAGGGTACCTAAACCCAAGAGAGTCTCTCACTACCAGCTTAAGAGATTTTTTATACTTGGATTCAAGCCAATAAATCAACTTCCACTGCCTTTAAAAGCAAAAACAGTTTTCGCTACTTCTTATTGGAATTAATGCAACTACTATTGAAATCTGCTTCAGTTTATGTTATGATCCTCATAAAATAAAGTGGATTAATACTATCCAGAATCAGTTTGATATGTTATGGGCATGTTCTTGCAGACGGAGGGTGTCCGCGTCTCAGTCGAGCTTCTCTCGGAAAGCACTCAGACTCCGGTTCTGTTCGTGATTCGACAGAAAAAAGCCGTCCTTTCCTTTCAGCTGCCTCTCATCCTCAGAGGCCTGTGAGTAGCATCTCCTGATATCGTTACGTAACATCCTCTTCGTGTCATGTGATTGTGATAGTCAGATGTCAAAGTCTCTGATCATTCAAGGCTGAACTTTGATCATGCTCTGCTCTCTGCCTCATTAAAGCTGAGTTCAGGCTCCTAAAACATAACCATGTAATAAAAGAGTGATGGATTAATGAGCAGGGGAAGTAAGCTCTTGTGTGTTCTGGGGTGTGTTCTAGCTATCAGAGGCAGTACCAGTACACCGGTGTCAGTCGGACCCTCTGTCAGCCACCCACCAAAGCCGTGACGGAGACCCAGTTTTTTTTCGTTGATGTTTCGACGCTCTCCAGCACCGGGATCCAGTATCGACTGCACGTCAGCCGCGTGGAGAACTTCAACCTGCAGTATGTCACCAGAGAGTACTTTTTTACCAGCTTGTTTATTTATTAAATTATTTAAAGGAAATATCCACCTGCTTGAATTCAATTTTAAAAATGACCTAAACTTGATATTTCCTTTTTACAATGCGCCCTCTAGAGGTTAACCGTGTTTTCTGTTTTTGCAGGACGGAGAAGAAATTCAGCTTCAATGCCACACCATCTCAGCCGCAGGTAACGCACCGACACAGACGGAGTTTAAACGGGTCACTGCTCGAGCTGGGCTCTGATTTTCTCGGTGTGTTTCTGAGCGCAGTTCTTCAGGTACGTGTTCCCCGAGGGCGTGGACTCGGTGGTCGTGAAGCTGAACTCTCAGAAGTACTTCCCATGCTCGGTCATGTCCGTGCAGGATATACAGGTGAGGGGCTCACAGAGAGAGTGAGATATATGTGGGTCAGGTCACCGGTATATATATATATATATATATATATATATATATATATATATATATATATATATATATATATATATATATATATATATATATATACTTATACTTATACTGTCTTTCTCTCTCATTCAGTGTCCGGTTTATGATCTGGATAATAATGTGGCATTCATTGGAATGTTCCAGACGATGACCACTAGAGCTGCAATCACAGTACAGGTATCTCCCTCTCTTTCATACTTTTCTTCTACTGTGTTTCCCACATGTCTCTCTCTCTCTCTCTCTCTCTTCTCCGCCTCCACTTTTCTTCCTCATCTTCTCTCTCTCCGTCCTCCTTCTGTGAGAACTGTTAAATTGTTAATAATGATGGGATGTTTCAGAGAAAGGACTTCCCTAGCAACAGTTTCTATGTGGTGGTGGTGGTGAAGACTGAAGACGAGGCCTGTGGAGGACCTCTGAAATTCTACCCATTACTGCCAGGTCAGTCAATATGTTGTTTTTTGGCCATATTTTTAATAATAATTTTTTTTTAATTAGTTATTTTTTATTATACATATTAGGGGTTTTACGTGTAAAACAGGTTTGGCATTTAAGTTGATGTAAAGTTATTTTAGTTTTATTCACATTTGAAATTAGTCTATAATTTTAAAACACAGCTGTGTTTAAAATATAAAGGACATTATGTAAGTAAAGTTATTATTATTTAAACTCTGTTTTATGTACATCAAAAGGACACCTTTTTTGTAAAATTCTGAGGTCGTTGGATGCCTAATCCTCATGCTAGTTTCTCTCGTGTCTCCTCAGACGAGCTGCTGGATGCCGGCAATCGCAGCAAAACTCTGGATGTGATTGTCTCTCTGGCAATTAACTGTGAGTCACGCGTTCGTTCGTTTATTGTTCGTTATAAACCGGGGGTGACCTGAGCTGTGTGTGTCTGCAGCGGAGGTGTACGTGATGGGCATGCTCTTCTGTCTGGGGATCTTCCTCTCCTTCTACCTGATCACCTTCCTCGTGGCCTGTGTGGAGAACAAGAGGTAACACCCTTCCAGCTTATATGGGTCTTTTGTGCTGTTTTGTGTTGTGTTGTGAGTGCAAGTTTGGGTTTTGTGGTCTAATCACTGATGTTTCTCAGGATGAACAGGAAGAGGGAGGGGCTTCTGAGTCCTGACGCCTCACCTGCTGAGACGGGTACAAACACACCCCGCCGAAGCATGCAGTACAATGATTGTTTAAAGAGGCCGTATTGTTCAATGTTCACAATGTACTTTTCTGAGATTTACTCTTTGTAGAAGTGTTGTGACCTCATCAGAAGTACACGTTACAGTGTGTTCACATTTGTTTAAGCTTTTTTTCTAATAATACATATTTTTGTGAGGTGTAATCCATAGATCTTATTTTCTGTGTTTCCTTTAAAATAATCTAAAATGATTATTTTATTTATTGCAGTTCAATTTAATTTTAAAACTGAATTTCTAGTCTTTTTTGTGAACTGTATTTTTTATTATTTTTTTGTGCGAACTGTATTCGTAATTCTTTCAATTTAAAATAGTTTTTAGTTTTTGTTAACTGTATTTATTTGTATAATTACTTTGTATTTCTTTTCTTGTTAATTGCATTTAGAATTCTTTCCATTTATATTTGTTTGTATTCTTTTTTGTTGACTGTATTTGAAATGGCTTCGATTTAAATTCGTTTTATACATTTTTTGTTCACTGTATTTAGAATTCAGAAGTTTTTGTATTTATTATTTTGTTAACTGTATTTATTTTTAATTAAAATTCATTTTATTCATTTTTTTGTTAACTGTATTTATATAGTGTGTATTATATAAATAAAAAATAAATGGGTATTATAAAATATTGGATAGCTAGAGGAAGGTTTCGGGTCCCTTCTGATGCGATTGTGTGCTCTGTTTTGTTCCTCTGCTCACGCTGTGTTCCAGCCTCTCTTTTGGGTAAGATCTCAGTGTCTGTCTGACTCTGGACTGTCTGCATGTGTTCGTCTATGTTACTAGAATAGAAGACTTGCATTTGCGCTGGCACGGCATGATGAGGTGTTGCTGAGCACCAGTAAAATTCAGCTGCTGAAAGATTGTTTCAGAAAATCTTTCAGCTGGATTTTAAACCCTATCTTACCGTTAGACATCGCCTGAAACGAATTCTTTAAACAAATCAAGTTACTAACAAACAGAGAACAACTGCTAGAGGACCTTGACCTGCCTCTGAATGCAGCGTTTGTGTGTCTCTGTGTGTTTTAGGAAAGGCTCCCACATCTCCCTACGAGTACGGTTCCTTTGGTAAGTGCAGAGCTGCTTGAAAGCTTTAGTTCATTATTTGTTATTTCTTGGGAAAATGTGAAAAAGCTGAGCGTGATGGAATGAAGAGCTGTCAGAGTTTGAGAGGGATGTTTACTTGAACAAATTCAGGTTTCTAATAAAAGATTTAGACATCCTGAACTTAAATGTTAAAATCTTTGTATTTTTGGATTTGCTTAAAGTATTTTTTGAGTGATTTTGAAATCAAATTGAATTATTAGAATGTTTTCTTGTTATTCACTGTCAAACTATTTAGTTTTGCTTTATTTAGTTTACTTTAAACATACATATTGTCTCTTCTAATTAATTTAGCTTTAGCTTTATTTAAATGCAATATTATTGCAATTTTTTAATGCAATTTATATTTACTTTTTGTGCTTCCTTTTCAAGTGATTGAAATGTGTTTCACTCAAATGTATTAACCTTTTCAATTTTAAGTCAATATTCTTACGCTATTATTTGTTTTCTCTTTTAAATTTATTGAGTAGTATGTTTTATTTAGTTTTTCTTACTGATTATCTTTTAATTATACTGAGATTAGTTTGTTTGTTATTCAAATCTATTCAGTAATTCTATTCAAGTTGATTCAGTTGCTGTAAACCCGCTTAGCTGTTGATGCTGTGATCTAATGTGCTCTTTTTTGTTTCTGACACAAGAGCAGCTTGAATGAAGCCAGAAAGTGTTTAGCAGTGCTTGAGTTTTATCTTTCAAAGGTGTCCGAGCACCAAATCTTAACAGTAATTGGCTATATCTCCTGTTCTGTATTCTCTCGTGTGCATCTGTTACTAATGATCAAAGCATGTGTGATCTGTATTATTCAATGTGTCTTATTTCAGCTGATAACGGCAGCACGCTGAGCTCTGAAGCCGTCACGGACAGCATGGCCTCCACCGACGCCAACTATGGATATTTAGGTACTACCTTACTCGAAACTTTCAGATCGCAGCTCTCTCGTTGGCTCTCTGCTGTCTGATTGGTTTGTTTGCTCTCAGGCACGGAGACTTTTAAACGACGGTCAATCACAGCACACCATGTAGCCATCCGATTTGGTGACCCACCCACTTTAACATTAACCCAATCAGCACAAAGCCCCGTCCACTCTTAAATCAGATTATTAATCAGTGATTTTAACACACATTTTTGGTATTAAATATTGGCGAGTTCAGAAATTGATGCATGTATTGAGTGATTAACCTTGAAAACAGTTGTTGATTACCACGTACAAACTTTCTGATTAGAAACGATCGGCTTCTTATCAAACTGATCAATTTCGCAGATCGCTCTCTGGAGAGTGTTTCTCGAAGTCGCCAGGAGTCTCTGAGCTCCGTGGAGGAGGACGACTACGATACGCTCGCAGACATCGACTCGGATAAGAACATCGTACGAACAAAGGTGTGTATCCTGCACAGCATGGCCAACCTCTCAGTAAGAAAAGTCGCTATTGGCTGGCCCAAAAGTCACTAGATGACGTCCCCATATAATTTGCATAAACACCACGTAACGTGCGTGACATACATTCCTCGCCCCAATGGGTTTTTGACAATGTAATCATAAAAGTATTGCAGGGTCATGTGTTTTATGTCATTAAATGAACATATGGCTTCATAAAAACTGACATGTAATGCTAAATACAATTACATAATAATAAAAACATTGACAACGGAATTAAGTAAATAATATGAAAAGTAAGCTCTGTGATTTTAAACTAATCAATTTTGATTTCACAGTTTGTGTCAAGAAATTAACGTCTAAAAAAGTATTTTCATAGTGTCAAAAGGTTGGGTTACTTTGTATTGAATGTGATGATGATGGATCTTGTGTGATGGAGGAAAACTTCACACAGGCTTCTACTCTTTGTAAATGAAACATTTTATAGTACTAATCAGCTCATGTGTCTAGTGAATGGGATTGTGACGTCAGCACTTGCGCCGGGAGGGGAGTAGCCCGGGGACAGGGGCGGGGCGGGGCGGGGCAGGGGCGGGGCGGGGCGAGGCGGAGAAGACAGTGAGTGAATGACAGACAAACAGACAGAGCACAGATAGTGAATGACAGACAAACAGACAGAGCACAGATATTGCAGCAGCGGTTCCTCCGTCGGAAGCCAGAACAAAAAAAGTCACTAAAACTTGTCAGGAACAGCAGGAAAAATCTTTAGGATAAAAAAAAAATCACTAGGCGGTCTGAAAAGTCACTAAATCTAGCAACAAATTCACTAAGTTGGCAACATTGCTCCTGCAGTGTGTCCTGAGCATCCGCACTTGTGTGGTTTTTTCATTGGAGATGTGTTGCTCTGCAGAAGTTCCTGTGTGTGTCAGATCTGGCTCGGAAAGATAAACGTGTCCTGAGCAAGAAGTATCAAATATACTTCTGGTAAGTCTCTCTCTCTCCCCCTTCTCACACACACATACAAACACACACACTACCTCTCACAATGTTGGTGTGTATTGCAGGAACATTGCGACGATCGCCGTGTTCTACGCTCTGCCCGTCATTCAGCTTGTCATCACCTATCAGACGGTTTGATCTGCCTTCTTATCTCGTGCATGGGAATTAACTCTTGCAGAGGTCACTCTTCCTGTAGGCCACTTAGGCATCAGGCTCATAAATACACAAATAACTGTATCTTTAGTTAGTTTAAAAAATGATTACCAGTTTGGATTATGTAAATGTACATGTGTAATTTTAAACTAATTAATTAAATTTTAAACAAATTAACTTAATATTAATTTATTTTATCTGTCCCCCATTAAAGTTGGATGGGTGGGTTCTATTATCTGATTGGTTACTCTTCCCATTAGGCTAAGGCAACTCGATTCCAGAAAGCGGATTGATGCAATTCTAGTGAACACATTCATCACTCGTATGCATTTAATGTTAACGGTACATGTTAAAATGATGAACGGATATGGGTTGAAAAAATGTTGCTGATCTGTGGATGAGTGAGTGAGTGGCTTGTTACAGAATCCCAATCACATTGATCAGTTGGTTAATATCAGGTTGTCCAACAGGTTGTCAACGTCACAGGAAACCAGGACATCTGCTACTATAACTTCCTGTGTGCGCACCCCCTTGGAGCTCTGAGGTGCATCTATCTCTCTCTCTCTTCTCTCTTTCCTGTCTGTCTCTTTTCTTCCTCTCTTCTCTCTCTTACTCCAGTCTTTTTCACTCTCACACACTCTCTATTTCTCTCGCTTCCCTTTCTCTTTCTTTCTCCTGTCTCTCTCACTCCCTCACTCTCCTCTATTTTTCTCTTCCTTGTCTCTCAACTCTTTCTCCCTCTCCCTGACCGCTGAAGCTTTTGTTTGTTCAGCTCGTTCAATAACATCTTGAGTAACCTGGGCTATGTGATGCTGGGACTGCTCTTCTTGCTCATCGTCCTGCAGAGGGACATCCTGCACAGCCGGGCATTAGACCGCAACGACTGTGCTGCACTGGTGAGATGCTGCTGCTTGTGAGAATCTTTCAGAAAGCTTGTTAAGTATGAAATGAGTAAAACTATGATTAATGTTCAGAAATTTTATAATTAATACCAAAACCAGAAAGGTGTTGTTTCGCCAATTGTATTTGAAATGGAGATGTACAATGACTGTGTAGTTATGAGGCACACTGTTAAGGCTTAAATTTGGGCCAGCGTAGCCTGGTAACCTAGCGGCGCTTCAATAATCTCCCTCACCGCTGCGGTTGTCTCCTGGATTTGAAGCCTGTTCTGCTACATTGCCTAGTATTCATTCTGTCCCTATGAGAAACTCTTGACCGCTCAAGGGCTGTGAATCTGATCGTTGCAGGAGTGTGGCATCCCTAAACACTTCGGGCTGTACTACGCCATGGGCACAGCTCTGATGATGGAGGGGCTGCTCAGCGCCTGTTACCACGTCTGCCCCAACTACACCAACTTCCAGTTTGGTCAGTATCTGCACAACACACACCAGAGCCGAGAACTGTTCAAATCTCGACACAGAACATTTTTGCATGTTTTTAATGTTCGTTTTGTGTGTTACAAAATTCCTGCGCACATGAAGGGCGGAGCTTGTCGCTTTGATTGATGGCTCTCTTGCCTGTGTTTCTCCAGACACCTCATTCATGTACATGATTGCGGGACTCTGCATGCTCAAGCTTTACCAGAAGAGACACCCTGACATCAACGCCAGTGCCTACTCCGCCTACGCCTGCCTGGCAGCTGTCATCTTCTTTTCTGTGCTTGGCGTGGTGAGGGAGTTTAACGGCATTTCTGAACCTGAATAATTACATTTTTAAAAGTCAGATTTTCTCCCAGAGCAATCTACTTCAGAAAGAACCGTCTGTGTGTGTTGCAGGTGTTCGGGAAGGGCAACACAGCATTCTGGATTGTCTTCTCAGTCATCCATATCCTGGCCACGCTCTTACTCAGCACACAGCTCTACTACATGGGCCGCTGGAGACTCAGTGAGCGAAAGACACTCACTCACACACTCTCTTTCCGAGCTTTGACTCGATTTCAGCATTTCACATATTGAGGTGCTCGTAATATATTCGGGGGAAGTAGATTAAATACTTGAAGGCGTAGAACAAGACATAAGTGTATTTTAATTAAATAAAAATGTTTATTTAATATGCTAAGCTTAGTAATATGTTTTTGAATTGTGCCCCTTTTGGATTATTTTCAAATAGCCCTTCGTGTACAGTACCACATAAAAACAGTTCATGACCCCTTTAGAAGTTAACTGGACATTAACGTACCTGTCTGCGCAACTGGAAAAGTCTGTGCTATACATTTGTTTCAGACTCCGGGATTCTGCGCAGGATAATTTACGTGATCTACACCGACTGCATCAGGCAGTGTAGCGCGCCCATGTACATCGTGAGTACAGCGAGAGAAAGAGAGACAGAGTGAGGCTTCAATCAATCTGTCTGTCTGATATGTGTCTGCCTGTGTTTGCGCAGGATCGGATGGTGCTGCTGGTAATGGGAAACATTGTGAACTGGTCCCTGTGAGTTACTATTTTTAGTGTTACTTGCTATTTGTGTTAATTGTCTTGTCTTCAGCTTTCTCTCTCTCTCTCTCTCTCTCTCTCTCTCTCTCTCTCTCTCTCTCTCTCTCTCTCAGGGCAGCGTACGGCCTGATCAACCGTCCCAATGATTTTGCCTCATATCTTCTAGCCATCGCCATCTGTAACCTGCTGCTCTACTCTGCCTTCTACATCATCATGAAGGTCATTAATAAATTTTTCTCCTGTTAACGCTGCAAATACAGTTCAGGAGTCAGCTTTATTTGACTTTGTGCTCCTTTATACTTTTGAATGCATTATCCTCCTATATAATAACTTTTGTTGTCTGGTCTCCAAAAGTGTAATTTTTTTGTCAATATTTTTTCTCTTAATTGCTTACATATTTTGGGGAAATCCTTTTAGAATTTTCAAAAACTCCAGCAGTGAGGTTGTTGGCCACTGAAAATTTTAGTTAGAAATAGTTAGAAACATTTTTTTGGGGATTTTGCATCAGCGCCACTTCATCCTCAATTGTCACAACATAAAGCTTTGTATGATAAACTAGTATAAAACTCAGACCTAAAAGATTGTTGCAGTGGATAACAGAAAAGCTTGGCAAAATTTTTTTATTTCTAGACCTGCAAATAATAATAATGGTAATAAGCTATTACCCATTTGAAGTGAATTTTCAGGCTTCCTATCTGTGATTAAAAACATAGAAAATCATAATCGCTGCTTGAAGACAATATTTTCCCTTTTGCATTTAACTGGGTGTCCCATATTATACTCACTGTATTTAAAAATGTTCAGTGTGTAAGACTTAAGTGTGTGGCATTTTTCAGCATGCAATTGCCTGTACTACGTGAGCAAATGTACTCCCCTTCGTTGATTTTAGAAGACAAAAACATCCACTAACTTAAACGATTGTAAAAATGTGAAAAATCTGTTTTTCATTTTTTCATGAATCTTTTAATCAACCTGAGTACTGACCAAAAGTACCTTTAGTTAAATTCATGTATGATGCCACTGATTTTAGGGGAAAAACACAAAATTACTTCTTTTTTAAACTTTATCATGGCTTTGTTAAATGAAAGATTAGTAACAACATTTTATTTCATCCATTTTTAATTTGCAGTGTCAGAATGAGATGTTTTTCTCCTCTTTTACGGCGAGTCCATCATTGACCTCCATTATAAGTGTCCACCAAAAACAGAAGTACAGCTAGTTACAGAATCTTTGGTTCTGTTCCAGTGTTCAATAATAGAGAGACTCTAACTTAGGGTACAACTATCCACATTAAAAATCTAATGACAAGTAACACAGAGATATAATTTAGCTGAACTGTGACTAGACACTAAACCAAAATCATCATCCCCTCTGCTTAGTACTAAAACATCAGTATTATTGAAATAATAAGAGATCTTCTATTAATAATAGATGAACAGAAGAGACTTTTAATTTCTTTATACAGATCTGAAAATAGTTGTAGTTATTATTATTATTATTATTATTATCAGGAGAGACTGAACACTTTCATTATTTGATTTCATGAGTTAAGAAACAGAATTACAGACACTCTTACTCAAGCATTATAATATCTCTGAATGGAAGCATGTTTGCATCAGTTTGTTCTGATTATAGTTGTTTAAGGAAACGTTTTCCATCTTATAAATAGGTTTAAAATCATTCCATCTGAAAAAGATTAGAAAGGTTTTCAGGTGTAAACACACTTTATTTTTCTGGTTAATCCTCAGCAGTGAAGAGCCTTCTCCAGACCTGGAACACATTACTCTTCTAAATGACAAACGAGGGTCTGTCATCGCCCAATCACCCCGGCTTGGTGCTGTCTAACATCTACATTAGTTATAAACAAATGAAAATAAAAGTTTATGGGTTAGAACTGTTAAAAATCATTCAAACAGCAGTCAGGTATATTACAGTGGCTCGCACAGGATTCCCATCAACTACGTATTTCCAGTTTAAAACAAGGAATATGGTCTTTCACTGAGTGTTGTACAAGCTTGCTTGTGTCTCTGTCCAGTTGCGCAGCGGCGAGCGGATCCAGTGCCTGGCGCTGGTCTGTGTGCTCTTCACCGCGGTCGTCTGGGGCTTCGCACTCTTCTTCTTCTTCCAGGGCCTCAGCACCTGGCAGGTAAGACACACACACAACGCACCGTTCACGCTGGCTTACCTGACTCCATCCTTCTCTTTGCCTCCTCAGAAAACTCCAGCTGAGTCTCGTGAGCACAACCGTGAGTGCATCCTCCTCTCCTTCTTCGACGATCATGATATATGGCACTTCCTGTCCTCCATCGCCATGTTTGGGTCATTCCTGGTAAGACAAACTTAAACACTGACGGGTGTAGTTCCTCATGTCAAGTTCACCCATTTATTAAAGTTCGTGGTTCCTACGCATTTTTAAAGATCACAACTGTTCTGATTTTTCTACAATCATTGACCGTTACTGGTGCTGGATTAGAAGAGATTTCTATAAACCTGTGTCTTTTTGTTTTAGGTTCTGCTGACAATGGATGATGACTTGGACACGGTTCAAAGAGACAAAATCTATGTCTTCTGATTGTAAGATAGCTGAACCAATCAGAGAGCACTGCACACTTGGGTCCATTGAGAGGCCCTGATGCTTGAATGTCTTTCCTGCCAGTCAGAGACGATAAGGGAGGAGCATCACATGAATGTGCCAACCAAACTGCCAGAGCTCCGCCCCTCATCGCCACAAAAACGGTTGATGTAACTATGTTAAAGGGTCAGTTTATGTGCCAGAAGACATTTTTAGAACTGCTGGGTTTAGCGGTGAAAAGGAACTCTTGCAGGAAATCTCATTTTGGGGGAACTGCTTCAGTGGGTTTGTGCAGAATCAATGCATTTTTGTAAAGGTGTCATTTCGCATCTGTGGCCTTTCATTTTCTTGAGTCTCTGACTCTTTCGTGGGTGGAGTGTGAATCCGAGCCGCATTACTTACATGATTTAATGATGGGAGTCTTTTGCACTGTCTGAAACGCCACCCATCATTTTTACACAGAAACATCGCTATGAATCCTCAATAAAGATTTTTACAGTTGTTTGCTGTGGTGTGATATTGGTGTTAAGCCCTGTTTTATTAGTGATATCATCCGAACAAAAACCTGAACTGTGACTATTTGAAGTATAATGGGAAATATGTCATCTTCAAAAATGTAATTTTTCATTCTACTCCTGCATAGTCTTCAAGTTTGCCATGTTAACACTTTACAGTTCATACATTTGGATTTTGATCCTTAAAAATGTATCTAAAACCTTGATAGTGCAAGCTCAAAGCTGATTTTTGACATCTCAAGTGGATAGGATGCATGTTTCCTGTGGTGTGGCATTAACCAAGTAGTTAACCATAAACCTCTTATCCTCAAATTCATCATCCAAATATCTTCATTTATATTCAGAAATAACGTCTCTGGAAAAACTGAATAGATGAGCAGAGTTTAAAGGAGGCACTAGTCAGACTTACAGTAATTATGGAATAAACTTCACTGATATTATGTTGACTGACATTACGTTAGTGATTATAACGTCAGTTGCTGGCCACTGGGGGTGCTGTACCAGACTGCTCTGAGCTCTAAATAGCTGCTTGCAGCTACATTTATTATTTAAACCAGCTTTAAATAGCTTATTTAAGTATTTTGTGTACCCTAATCTATGCAATGTTTTGTCAGAATATATTTCTGCAACAATAAAAATGTTAAACAAAGTTACTCGAAGGTTTCAACAACAAAAAAAGCCACTTAAAAAAGTGATTCTTAAATGTTTCATGTATTTTGTTTCATGTGGTTGGTCAATAATTTAACCATACTAAATTCAGTGCAAAAGCGTTTGTTTTAATTGCAATTTAACTTTTATTTTGTGTAAAATGTAATCCACAAAGCATTACTATAGCAGTTCTGAAATGTCTGAAAATGTCTGAAATCTTTAGTCTGCGAGTCTTGTAAAGGACAGTATGATTTATTCTCACAAATGATTATTTTTATCTCTGGTATGCTTAAAATGTATCATGATTAACATCCAGGGGTTTGTCTGCCCTTCGATCAGTGCGAACTGAATTATTAAAGTATAAACCCATTCTTAAACGAGAGAGTCCCTAAGGAGCCAATTACAGAGACTAAGCAGATGACGTCACGAACGCTTACCCGGACGCGGTCGCCATCTTTGCAGCATCTCGCAACTTGAGTTTGATTTATTTTGGCTAGTTTCAGCGCCATGACTGGCGCGATGTGCTGCGTGGCAAACTGTCACAGCAAGTCACACGATACACATGGAATCAAACTCCAACACGGGCTTCGCTTTTTCTGTTTTCCAACATGGAAAAGGCACACATCACAACATGTTGCCGATGTGACGAGGAGGCGTCGGATCGCCTGGATCGCAGCTGTGAGGAGAAAAGACTTGAATTTTGATAAGATTTCTCCAGCAATGAAGGTGTGCTCTCTACATTTTCACTCAGGTGTGTTCACTAGTACTGATTTCTGTTGTTGCTTGGCTTTTATCTTCCACGATTTTAAAATTACATGGAAATTAATCTCGAGACAATTTTCTACTACCAGTGACATCTCATTTGCATATATTGTAGTTTAGGTTCAGCAAAAAGTGGGCGTGGCGTATGTAATTTATGCTTATAACTAACATTAAAAAACGAAACAAATAAATCCACAAAAACATATTAGGGTCAAGATAAAACAACAGCCACCGATGTAAATTTTGTATTTTTCATTCCACTCTCCACTAGGGTTAGGATAAAACAACGGCTACATATATCAATTATTTGATCAATCAAAATGTATTTTTAAAGCGCCACACTGCAATACAAAGTTGTAGGGCGATAGATACTAACATAGATCACACATAACAACGAACGTTAAATATTAGGACATTATGCATGAATAGTTTAACTTTTATACTTTATTTGGATGGTAATATCATGAACTGGCACAGTTGGAAACTAGCATAAAAAGGCTAGCATGATCCCAATCATCCGTTTTACATCTGTTGAAACCTAGCTTTTTCAGGGTTCAAATACTTTACCCAATAAACAACAGGTTCTAACACAAACCAATCTTCTAAAACAGGGGTCTTCAAATCAGGTACAGGAGGGCCGCAGCAGTGACCATTTTAGATGCAACTCTGCTTTATGAATATGATGCCTTCTTCAGACAAGCCAAGTAGACCTTAATTAGTGCAATCAGGTGTGCGTTATGATTGTTGGTTTTAAAATGTGTGGGAGTCCACTCTTCCGGACTGTTTTTGGACATCTCTTTTTTTGAACTGCAGTCAGTTTGAAGTTATCACAATGGGAACATGTTGAAGGAACTAATCACACCTTAACCATATGAAATTAACCAATGAGAGCGCTTATTAAGTGTAATTTGCAAGAAATGTTCAACACTCTCTCATTTTCTGTATTCAAAATCAATTGTCTGCCATTGCTGGTTTTTCTTACATGATTTGTTGGAAAGTCCATGAATATGTAAATAGATTTTTTTTTTACTTCTGTAGTAAACTGTATTGAGTATTCTTGGAAGTTCTTGTTGGAAAAAAATGAACTTCCTGAATAAATATTATGATTGGACACTTCATCCTGCTCCACAGCACTATTCATCCTGTGGCATTCCTTGCACTGCCTTCTACACATTGATCCCATATTGCACCTAGCCATTGATTCAATGTGTGAATCACTCGCTAACCATGCAAATTCTGCTCTTAACCTTAATCTTGGTGTGAATGCGCTGTAATAGTAGGTTATGTTATATTTACCATGTGAGCGGTCATCGTTTTATTGTTTTGTTTAAGGTGCACCATCTTATGAGATGTTCGAGAACCACCCTGACTGGAAGCCCTCTTTAAATCTTGGGCATAAAGAAGTGAAACCCACAGACCTGAAGAGGTTTGAACGCTGTGCTAAGCGTAGGGCAAAGAAAGAGCTGCCCAGGGGTCCAGAAAAACTTGAAACCAACTTCATTGATCCAGGGGAGTATACAGTGGTCAAAGTAGATCCAGACGAATTTGGTCCAACATTTTATGATGCAGAGGGGCACTCGGATATCAAAGAGGAACCAGAGGAATATGAACTGACAGTGGTGGATACAGAGGAGTATCATGAGGTCAAAGTGGATACAGATGAATACGAATTGTCTGGTGTAGAACCCATGATGGATCCAGGTGAACATGAAATACACATTTTGAATCCAGAAGAACATCCAGATGATTATGGACTATCCTTTGTAGATCTAGACGAAAATCAAATGGTGCCTCCAGATGAACTTGGACTGTCCGTTGTAGAGGAACAAGAACAACCGTCCTCCTGTGTCAAAGGGCATTCAACTACAAACCGAAAGGTTAAACTTTCACGTAAACAGTGTGCTTTCTGTCGACCGAGACAAGCTTTAATCAACAGTCTGCTGGACGAAAACAGACGGTTAAAGCAAGAGCTGGAAAAACACAAGATGAATGAAGAGTTCCTGGCAGGCGATGATACCAAAGTTAAATATTACACCGGACTTCCTTCATTTAAAGCTTTTCAAGTACTTTTAGGGAAAGTTTTGCCCTTTCTGAGAGAGGGTAAAAGAAGGCTCAAACCCTTTCAAATGGTTCTATTGACACTGATGCGGCTCAGGTTAGACATGTCTCTCAAACACCTATCAGAAATGTTTCAGGTGCATAGAACAACTCTTGGTAGCGCCTTTCATGAGACCATCAGCATCCTTTATGCACAGTTGTATCCACTGGTGTACTGGCCGGACAGGGACCATTTGTTGAGCAGCATGCCTCAAGAGTTTGTGGAGGCGTTTGGGGAAAGAGTCATCGTCATTGTGGACTGTTTGAAGATTTTCATCATGAAACCTACAAGTCCCACTGAAAAGATTTGGGCTCAATATGAAGGCAATCGTACCCTTAGGTATCTTATTGTCATCACCCCACAAGGTGTTGTTTGTCTCATCTCAAAGGTGTTGGGTGAAGACATTCGGAATAAGCAGCTCATAGAACAGTCTGGTTTCTTAGACAAACTTTTACCAGGTGATGTCGTGTTTGCTGATGGCAGGTGCAAGTTAAGAGAAAGTGTTGGTGTGATGTGTGCTCAGGTGACATCGCCTGAATCCTCGACCAGAAGTGCAGAGCTGAATGCTTTGAATGTGGATGTTAGGACTGGTGCACATCTCCAAATACACGTGGAGAGGATAACCAGTGCCTTTAAGAACAAATACAAAATACTGCATTCAAAGAATCTCCTAAGCACGATTCTCCCACGCAAGGGCGAAGAGGTTTCGTTTTTGGACAAAATTGTCAAGGTTTGTTGTGCTTTATGTAATGTTTGCCCACAGGTTATTTGACTATTAGTGTGTTTATTTCAAATTCTTTAATTATTGCCCCCGACTCTGTCCCCAGTCAAATAAAAAATGTTTTACCTAAAAAACAATTTATCTTTGTTTTTTTATTGAGATTGTACAAGACATGGCTCTATGCATTTGCTACTACAAAGATGTTTAGGTTTAGACGTTGTTCAAATGACTACGTAAAATGCATATAGTTATATCTTTACTTAAATTGTATTATATTTTATGATACACGATAACAAACTATATGCTGATGTTGATAAATGAAAATTGGCTATTATTTTGTACGAATCAAAGTCTTTTACTGTGCAAGTTAACACAATATTGGGTAAAGGTAATCCATGTAAATGCTTGTCAGTTGAATACAATAAAATTGAAATTTTTTTTTGTTCAACATTGTCAGCGTCACAAATAGAACAATAAACAGTACAACACAGGCATTTTAACTGTTTTATTGACTGTACACAAAATATTGTATAAAAGAATATAACTATACAACTACAAAACTGGTATAAATATAGTTTGTTTCAGCTGGCGGAAGGATCTCAAGAAGGTTTAACAAAATTGTTAATCAGAAGTGATTAACTTTGATTTGGTTATTGTCGTCGAGGGCAAGTTGAATGAACCCACTGGAACCACTGGAGTGAGGTCTGAGATTGGGGAAAAGAGGCCTGAGAGAAAGTTTCAAAGTTGAGGAAAACATAATCACTGAAATATACACCTATGACATGCCAAACCTATAGAAAATAGATCATTAAACATTACTTATTAGGATGTCAGCCATTTGCTTTGGTTCGATATAGTTACTCAGGCCGGAAACAATGAGCGCTTGTGAAAATATATATTTATTTGCATATGAGGACCACAAACCTTCTTATTTGGATGTTTCTGAAAAGCATAAAACTTTCATAAAATCGGCTTGTTGATAAAAAATGTAATGGTACCAAGCAGTGTCTGATTGCTCAGCTTTGGATAACAATACAATCTGTCCAAGTCACTGGTGAGTGCAAGATGTCTATAAAAACATTAATAAAACAGCATAATTTCTTTTTTTAAGGAAAACAATACAATAAAGGTTTTCATTTCTAAGTCTTGTAGCTTAATGTGTAAGTTTTTCACACAATAATCTTTCATAATGACACATTTGCATTTAAACTTCTATAGAAACAATATAGTGGTCTTATATGCGTTCTGCCTGTTTAGTGACATGTGACGACATCTCATCGTCATAAGTGTGCTTATAATCATCATTTTATTGTGTTTACGCGTGACTTCAACATTAAGGGTTATTTTTCATTAATAAACGGAGTCACAGAGTTCACAATTTATTACGATTGAAAACCAGTCACACCACAGCACATCCACATTTGCTCCTAAATATATTTTCAGGTTGCACAGTCTAAATTTTGGGTACATTTACAGTTAACATGTGTAAGTGCATAAGGATACGAGGTGTTCCTCCTCCTCTGCATCTCCAACCAGTGTTTGTTTCCATCTATTAGAGCCTGCAATCGCTGGCCATTGATCTCTGGGGGACGCACACTGAACACAGACACAGCTCAACCCCTGATCAATCCTAAATCAATCTGATACCACGAGAGAGACTCACCTAGATGGAGTGTATCCAGAGTATGCAGTGTGTGCTCTGCTGGTTTCTATGGAAACAGAGGATGCTCAACTTACTTTGTTATCGACTGCATGAGCGTGTGTTGGCCTGTGTATCACCTGTGGTCCAGAAGCTCCTCCCACTCTCCAGTTCTCTATGAGTGAACCCGTTGAGCATAGAGGGGGTGGGGTCTTGAGCCCACACCCACTGGGAGCGGGACAGCAGGGGAGTAACTGGAATCGGCGCAACTGTGCTGGGCGGAGACTGTGTGCTGGTGAGTGATGTGAGAGTGCCAAGAACAGAGCCGAGCTGACCTGAGATCAGCTGCAGAGAGTCTGCTAGCTGCTTCACTGAACACAAGCACAGGTTACTCTCATGGATTCTTCAGAGACTATGCTAACAGCGTGTGTGTTTGTGGTAGAGGGTCGCTTACCTGTTCCCTCAGGACTGTAAACACTACTGATTTCAGAATCAGTGACATCAAAAGTCACCTTACGATCAGCTGACCTCTCGCAGTCATCACACGGCACCTGAAACACACTCATGAAGTCATGGGCAATCTGGAGATGATGTTGGGGAGTGAGTATGTGTACCTCCTCGGTCAGAGGTGTTCCTTGCTGAAGAAGTTTCTTCTCTTTTTCCTTCAGAACTCTTTCTCCTTTCTGCAGAGTCTCCCTCAGTTCCTATTTGAACACATAATACTCTCTCACTAATGCCACTGTTCCAGGTAGATTTTCAGTAACAATATGTCTTAATGACTTAATGAATTAATGACTCTACAGAACTTTCTGTTTTCACCAGCTTCCAACGTAAAGTTTGTCATGCTGCTACTTAAGTCTAGTTCTACTTTGTGATATATTTTGATCACAGCAACAGAAACGCACACAACACAAAAATACGAACAAAGGATGAAATAAGCTAAAGAAACTGCTATGTTTAAAAGACAGATGATGGCAGCAAGAAGAGTGAAAAGCACAAAGTTCTAGTGTTTGCCACATTTCTTTCTGGCCATTCAGTGATTTCAACGACCAATCAGCAATCAACAGGATGTCTCGTCACACTTTTATTTCCAATCAGAGAAAAGTATCAAATCTAGCTCGCTTTTACAACCTAATCTTATTTGTTGTTACATTAAAAAAGGTGCAGATAATGTGTAGAGACCTCCTCCACCTGTTCCCCTCCACCCTAAGTTAACCCAGTGCAGTTCAAATACATACCTCTAGGTTAAAATTAAAAATTTTTTCCAGTGGTTAAAATAGTCAAATTTTTCTAATAAATTTTATTGTGATTTGTCAAAATATAGTCAGTGTTTTGTTAATGTTTTAGTGACTATTCTTAACTTGCACATTATTTCAACAAGATACTTTTTAAATTTTAAAACAGAATATTTTTCTACAATATAACTCACAACAGTGTTGTTTTTGGCAGCCACCTCAGTTTTAGTCTTAGTCTTTTTGACGAAAAAAAAAAACGAACATCAAAAACTTTAAGGCTAGTCTTAGTCACCTAAAAATAAAAGGTTTTAGTTTAAGATGAATTTATATTTGATTAAATATATTTGAATAAGTTAATTATATATATATAACTCTTTAAATATTAGAGAATACATATTTCAATTTATTTCATATATTAAGGCTTTAATTCACATTGCTCTCCCTCTCTCGCGATATCTGACTCACTAGACACTTTCATCATTCGTATCACGTTCCTATTTCTATCCCTAAAGTTTAAATGACAGATTACAGCCAGGAATCATGAAAAAAAGAATCATGCTTTTTGAACATGTAACCATCCACTCATGAACATTTTTTCATGAAAATTTGCACATGTCTCATAAATTTTTTGTAAAAAAGTAGAATTTAGCTAGTCCTCGTCTTGTTATTGTCACAAGGAAAAGGGTTGTTAACTAAATAATTTTGTTATTGTCATCATTGTTGAAAACCAAACTGTTCACAAATACTGAATTAAAATTAAAATATGAAATGAAGACAAAAGATCACTTGACTGAGGAGAGGAAGAGAACAGATAGTGAGAGGTACCACTGGGTAAGGAATATGGTAGAAAAGCCCCCAAAAGCATGACATACAACTATGAAATAGCTTGATAGGGAAAGTAGCATGTCTCTAAATTTGTTCCTCTTCCCATCTTCCCCTCTCCTCTCTCTCAGTATCCCTTCCCCCAATGTCACTCTCTCTCTCACCTGATGCAGGGAGTTGGTGCTGTTTGTAGCCTGTCTCTGGGACACACACACGCTCTGCCGCTCCAGAAACTGTCGAGCCCTATGCAGGGACACGCTCTCACTCCACACACACCTCCGGACCCTGTGAGGCAGAGAGCGCAGGGTCTATGAGCCATCCTTCGAACTTTACAATTCAAAGTAAACTGATTTGAGAATTACCGGTCCAGGGAGTCGCTGGAGTCTGCTGTGGAGCGTTCCGGAGCCTCCAGGTCCTCCAAACGAAGCCTCTCAGTGTTTTGCTGCTGCTCAACCACCTGTGCTGCTTCCTGAGGAGCATCAACTCTGCTGCTCCGCTGCTGCAGCTCACTGTTCGCACAGACCAACACACACTCAACACAAAACATATCTCAAATCATGCGAGTAATGTGCTAGTGTGCTTGAGAATGTTGTGTTCACCTAACGGTGGCTCGGAGCTCCTCACACTGACGCTGCAGCACCGAGATCTTCTCCTCCATCTGTTGCGAGTGAGCGAGAGGGTTAGAGTGAGGCCCTGGGATGTGCTGCGAGTGTTTCTGCTGCTGCAGAGGGAGGAGGTCAGCTCTCATCTGCTGCAGCTCCTGGCGGAGATCGGCTCGTTCCTGTAACAGACACAGAGGCACTTTTGTTCCCATCCCTCTACACATAATAAAAATCCTTGAGTTGACATTGACAGACAGAAGCACCTTCTCTCCTCTCTGGATCTCCTCCTCCTCCTCACAGAGCAGCTGCCTCCTCTTCCTCAGCTCTGCTTCCTGATGATGATCCACCATCAAATAAAATGTAAATGATAATTTTGACAAGAGGAGTGAATATCACTACATCACCTTTGAGAGCAGCTCCTCTTCCTGCCTCTGAAGCTCTCTCCGTTGCTTCTCCAGCTCCTCCCTCCACTGCTGCAGCTCCGCCTCCTTTCAATCACAGACAGCAGAGACCAATCAGAGAAGAAGGAGTATAATATGATATAAAAAGGCAGTAGTGATTTCGGACTTTATGCGCTTGTGAGCGGCGGATCTCCTGCAGCTGTGTGTCCAGCGTGTTCTGGAGAGTTTGCAGCTGTGTTGTGTGTCTGCTGATCACAGCCTCTCGCTCGTCCTGGAGTGAGTTCAGCAGATGTGCTCGCTCTCTGCTCTCCTAATCACGGAACAAGAGAAGGAGAGATGGGGACAAGGGTGTCTATGATTCCATTCACTATGATTCAGTTTGCCTGCTTCATTTACTCAGTTTAAAGAGATTTAGTTTTGTCCAGTTCCCAAAGTTACTTTTTTTTTAGTTCAGAGAGAATCAGTTGAAGTCAAATGGTCAAATTAGGTCAACAGCTAATTTCAGGATTACTCTGTATATTTTAAGGAGTGGGGGATGAAGAGTTTTTTTTATAATGTTGTTAAATGGGGTGAAAGAGGAGAGGAGCTCAAATGGATTTCTTTTAGTGTAATAGTGCAAAACGGGTTTTGTCACCACTATAGACTGCTCCATCCCCACAACATTCTGTCATGCCAAAAACAGAATGCTTAGAAGATCTCTTAACTTGGTGTAAGTTACAGTGTACAGAGCTTTGTTTTTAACATGTCCAGGACAAGGATGTTTTTTATGTTACAGTGCATATGTACAGAGACGTTCTCTACAAGCTTAAAACAACACGCTAATCATTTTAAGAGGTCACCAGAGAAATCAGAGAGAAATCGGAACTGTTTTTGAAGATTTGTAATGATATGGGAGATTCAAGTGATCAAATTTCTCCACATACTGTAATACTTGGGGGATTACAGTGCAAACCGTTCACACTAGAAGTTAGCTTGGTGCTCTGACCTGGAAGTCCACAGATTGAGTTTCGTTTTTAGCTCAGTGTAATAGTGTTCCACACCTCAATTTTAGCCTTCACCAATTAAATGGCCTGCGTGATTGCTAACATCAGCTCTTGAATGCGAAAATTTTGTAAATGTCTTGGTTCCTTAGTTCAATGTGGTTCAGTTAAGGTCAAATTACTTTGATTGAATGTATACAATGGTGTTATTCAGTTAAGTCTATTCTGTTTAGCTCATTATTCATTCATTCATTCATCTTCATGTTGGGTTTCTTCCCTTTCGGGGTCGCCACAGCGGAATGAACCGCCAACTCTCTGGCACATGTTTTACGCGGCAGATGCCCTTCCAGCCGCAACCCATCGCTGGGAAATTAGCTCATTATTTTTAACTTAAATTTCATTTGAGTCAAATAAGCTTAACATGATTCGGTTAAGATCAATATGACTCAGATCAGCTCCTTGAGATTTATTCAAGTTCAAAATTATTCAGTTAAGTGATTACAATCAGTTAATTGTTTTCATATAATTACTTATTTCAGGTCAGTATGATAGGGTTTCAATGTGAATTAGATAAACTGAATAAGAATCAGTTTTTCGTCATAGACAAGAATTTCTGCAGATAGCGTACCTGCTCCAGATGAGTGTCTCTCAGACTTTGGAGCTCTTGCTGATGCTCCTCTTTCAGTGTCTGTAGTTTCCTCTGGTGCTCACGCTCCACCTCCTCCCTCACTTCCTGCATCACGTCTGTCAGCTAACACACACTGTGTGTGAGTAGGTGTGAATGGGAGAGTGTGCGTGTGCATGTGTGTGTGTTTGTACCTCTCTCTGGTACTCAGTTAAAGGTTGCTCTGGTCTCCTGAACTGCTCCAGCGAGTTCTTCACTTTACTCTGAAACACACACAAAACAGCACACCATTCCAACCTGGTTACAATCTTCATTTTACATGGACACCATTCAATTATAAACATAGCAAAAGTATGTATTATACATATAAAACATTGAAATACAACACTTCTAACATTACTGAAAGAATAATGCCAAAAAAATGATCATAAAACAAACAAATGAAATAAAACTTTATAAAATCGAAAGACAACCTCTGCAGTAACACACAACACATTCCCTCGTACACACCAGCAGCCTGGTGGAGATCACCGGCTCCTCCCTCTTCCTCCTCTCATCCTTAAGCTCCACCTCTGCCTCCTCCAAGTGTTCAAGACTCTGCCTGCTCTCAGCCCTCTGAAGCTCAGCCTCCAGGTTAAGCTCCTTCTCCCTCCTGCTAGACACACACAGGTAAGCGAGGGTACTGGCATCTTTACAGTGTGTGTTCGCTCAGGTGAGCACACCTGATCTGCTTCAGGCGAACATCCATCTCCTCGTTCAGGCGCTCCTCCTCTTCCTGTCTCCTTCTGAGAATTTCTCCCTTAAACACTCTGACAAACAAAAAAGATGTCCACTAAACATCAAAAGGTTTCAGAGCCTTTAACAGTCCTCCAAATTCAACCGTTTCAGGCATGAATTCAGCGATTCCGCAGCTATCTGAATACTTTACCACACTTTGATTGGCTCATGGGTTTAGAAGGCAGGGCTTACCCCATCATATTAACAATTAATACCCAAGAGAAGATTTACTCAATGAATCTGTCACATACCTCAACTGCTCAGTACTCTCCTCCTGCATCTTTTTCTTCTTCTTCTCCATTTCTCTCTTCTTCTCCTCCTCCTCCTCCATCTCAATCTTCTTCTTCTCCTCCTCTTCCATCAGTCTCTGTTCCTCTTGTCTGATCTTTTCTTTTCTTTCCTGTGCTTCTTTCCTTTCATCCTCCTCTTTTTTTGCTTTCATCTTCGCCTCTGCTTCTTTCCTCATCTCCTCCATCTCTTTTCTCTGCTTCTCCTCCTCTTTCCTCTTCTCTGCCTCCACTTTCCTATTTTCCTCCTCTTCCTCTTTTCTCTTAATTTCTTCCTCATCTTTCCTCCTCTCTTCCTCCTCTTTTCTCTTCTCCTCCGTCCTCTTCTCTTCCTCTTCTTTTCTTTTCTCTTCCTTATTTTTTCTCTTCTCCTCCTCCTCTTGCCTCTTTTTCTCCTCTTCGTCTTTCCTCCTTATCTCCTCTTCCGCTTTCCTTTTCTCCTCTTCCATGTCTCTCAATCTCTCTTCCTCCAGTCTCTTTCTCTCTTGTTCTTCAAGCTTGCATCGCTCCTCCTCTTTCCTTTTCCTCTCCTCCATCTCTATCTTTGTCTTCTGCCTGTCCATCCCTTGCTTCTTCAGGTCATGTGACCTCCCGCTGATCTCTTCTGATATCTGTGATTCTGAGATGTCCACATCGTCCTCTTGCTTCTGGTCCTAAGAGGTAGATTCATATTATAAATGGCTTTCAGTAACATTTACATAAAATAGAAACAGAGTCCTCTGTTTAATATAAGAAGAAAAATCACTAATAGGCTAAATTGCTTAATAGCTAGAGAGTGTTAGTGTTTTACCAGTGCAGAAGACAACTCCAGAAGATCAAACACATTCTCTGAGAACCTGCTGCGGAAACCAATCTGAGGAAACGCACAAGAACACATCAGAGACACTAAAAGACATGCAATATACAATAAACCACATGCTGATGTTGTACCTGCTGGTGGTCAGTGGTGGAGAGTGACGCCGCTGCTTCTTCACCCACCTCCGATTCCTAGCACAGGATATGACATAACAAACATCTACACTAACAATATACACAAACACGAATCAGAAAAATGTACAAACTGACGATGCACACATGAAAAACGTAAAACAATGAGAACCATGCAAATGAACAACAAAAAAAAAGAGAACACATAAAAAGGTGGGGCTTATATGAAAAACCAGCATCTATTTGAACTGGCAGAGCTTGTATGAGCTTACATAAACAAAATAACAGGAGAAAGAATTTCTACAAGAGGCATACTGTTTATAAGGCAAGAGGCGGAGCTTACATACAGCTAACATATGGAAGGGGTGGAGCTTACACAGAGACTGTCATGGAGTTTGTATAGGGCAAGAAGCCAAAAATGCATATTGTAAGAAGCTAAGCTAACATGTGGACAGGGGCGGAGCTGACAAGTACAGACAGGACGTTTAAGAGGCAGAGTTTATACATGGAGCTAATTTAAAGTAAGAGACAAGACAGAAGGACAGAGGCAGGGCTTACATAAAACCAGGGGCAAACCGTACATTAAGACATAGCTGTAGCATATTTAAGTAAAGAGGAAGATGCATAAGGACAGCGGTGGAGCGTTTGCCGGTGTGTTAACCTCGCATTCTCAGAAGACACTCATAAAGAAAGACCAGACAAAAACTTTCAATCTAGATTTTACTTTGGATCTTGAGGAGCAAAAGAACCATCCAGCTTGTGGCAACTGAGAGCAGTTATACAGGAGTGATATCAGTGTACATGACGTGGGATAGACGAAACATGCAGAGTCACACCACGTTTGCAAGATTGTAATGCAGTAAGTGACGCGTTCTTTAGATAAAGGACTGTTAGGAGCCAGACTGAAATTTTCATAGAATTTAGACCAAGGTATGACTAACAAATGTTGAGTTAAATCACTCAATTGCCAAAATAACCAAATTTCCCTCCTTAGGAGCTTTCTAAGCTTCCACTCATTAAGTCAATTGTGCGAGATAACATACAAAAAACTTTTTTGTTTCATCACCTCAATTGGCTAAGTTCAGGAACAGCACTTTTTCCTGTCTTTTGTCAATCTCTACAAAACAGAAAACAAAACTAAATAAACATTAATCAATAACTCAACATAAGGAAACGTAAGGGCTGTTCGATACTGGTCTGTCCGATCAAGACAACATTCACACATTAGCATTACTTCTTCTCTTGGTTGTATCATAAAAACATAAAAACTTTCTATTCGGTGGTTACAGATTTATTTAAGGTAAAAGGAAGATACATAAGAACAGAGGTGGAGCATATTTAAGATAACAGGCAGAGCAAACAAAGACAGAGGCGAAGCTTAGTTGGGGCTTTTTGAAGGCAACAGGGAAAGCTTTTATACAGAAAGAAGGGGAACGTATTTAAGACAAGAGGCAAACAATACACGAGGATAGACGGAGAGCGTATATAAGGCAAGTGACAGAGCTAAGGCAGAGGCAGAGCTCTAATTAGGCCAGAGGTGGAGTTTATATAAGATCAGAGGCAGAGTTTACTTAGCATATAGCATATGGAGGCAGGCAAAGGTTACAAAAGTAACAGGCAGATTTATAGCTAAAATAAGAATGGAGGGAAGGCTTATCCAAGCAAAAGGTTTTCAGTTGGATTCAAGCTGATGTGAGGGAGTAAGACCTTTTTGTAAAGTGACATTTCACCAAAAAGGCATGTTCAGACTCTCATTTTGTTGCTTCAAATACATTCTTTATATTTTAATAATTTTTTAAAAAGAAGCACTTACAATGAGAAAGTAAAAAAATGTGTTAATTTGAGACTGAACTGCATTTTTGAGAGAAGTGTCTCCTACTGCAAACATGAGGCTGATCTTAATTTGGGAGTGGACAGGGCCTGTGGTTTCAGTCGTACCTCGCTGCAGACTGGGTTCCACTGAGGCACAAATTTCCCTCCTTTGACCTGAAGAGGACTCTTTTTATGAAATTCATCACTCTGCCTTTTCATCTCTTCCATCTGCTCTTCTTCCTGGTCTCTTGTCCTCTTTTCTTGGTCAAGTTTCTCTTCTTTGTCTGTCTCCTGATCATCTTCACTACTTTCTCCATCATCTCTCTTCCTCTTTTCTTTCTCTCCTTCGTTCCTCTCATCTTCAGCACTGCTGAATTTCTCGATTTGTTCATCACTCTCTTCTCCTATATTGCTCTCTTCTTTCATCTTTTCTTTCCATTCTCCTGAACTCTCAACCTGTTCATCACTCTCTTTGTCCATGTCTTCTCCTTCATCACTCTCTTCTTTAATCTTTTCTTTACTTTTTCCTGAACTCTCAATCTGTTCATCATGCTCTTCGTCCATCTCTTCTCCTTCATCTTTTACTTCTTTTATCTTTTCTTTCCCTTCTGAATTGCTGAATCTCTCCATCTGTTCATTGCTCTCCTCTTGTACCTTTTCGTCCTCCTGTTTTCCTTCTCTTTTATTGTCCTCTTGGACTTCTCCATTATATGCCCCGGTTTCCTTCCCCACTTTTACTTCACCTTCATCTCCCTCATCTTCATTCTGGTGTCTATGCCCATTTTGTTCTCTTTCTTTTCCCTCTTTTTCCATTTGTTCTTTAGTTTCTTCATACATTCTGAATGCATTGCTCTCCTCCTTTTCTTCCACTTTGTCATGGTTCTCTTCCTCAATTTTCTCTTTTTCTTTACAGCTGGCGAATACTTCCATCCCCTCCTCTATATCTTCTCTCATTGTTACACCTCTTGTTCCCTCATCCTCCACTACTTCACTCATCAGCTCCTCCTTCTCATGACTGCTTCCTCCTTCCATCCTTTCCTCTATCTCTTCGCTCTCATCCTCGTTCTCTTCTTCTCTGATCTGTCCATCCAGAGCCGAGGAGCGAACACGACGCCCAGACAGGGAGTCCTTACAGCGGAAAGAGACAGGTGGACAGAGAGACAGACGCATCAACAGACAGACAGACGCTGTTAGTAGACATGACAGACACAAAAAGAGTCAGTCAGACGAATACAGAGACACAGGCAGACAGGCACCTCTGAAGGAGGATCAGCGCTGTGCTCTCTGGAGTCCAGCTCCTGCAGCTCTGGTTCAGTTCTCTCTTCAGGAGGACCCGTCTCGCTGCGCTCGCTGTCCTGGACATACACAGACAGCGTTCAGCAGAGTTTACGAGTGTGTGGAAATTTCTGAGACAGTGAGTATGTAAAAACCTCGTAGTGCAGACCCGCTCCGAGAGCATCCAGGTCCAAACGCAGATTCTGAAGCAGCAGCCTGGAGCCGGCACCCACCTCCTGCAGACACACACCTCTTATTTCACTCTGACATGTGATTATTTATGGGTGCACCATGCTAATTTGCACTCATATAATGCAAATCACTTGTTAATTCATACTAGCAACAAGTTAATAACGTGCAACGATCAGGCTAATGTGAGCTCGGACTATGCTAATCACAACCTATTATATGATTGTGCTTGCTTCAGGCCAATCAGTTGATAGTTTATGGTAACATCATGCTCATCGCTTGCTATTGTATGATTGTATCATGCTAATGTGAGTTACCACTATGCTAATATTTGCTTGTAGATGTGTAAATACTTGTTAATGTAGAATCATGGTCATATTTTATAACATCCTGTTAATTTGTGTTAACATCATGCTCCATCATCATGATAATCAGTTGCTAAGTCACGCTAGCACAATGTTATTCACATACTAAACAATTGTTCGTATCATGCTGGTGTGTAGTAACATAATGCTAATTAGTTGCTTATTAATGGTAACATAATGTTACTCACTTGCTGATTCAACCAAATATCATGCTATTCAAATCATGCTAATGTTTGCATTGATCATGCTAATCACTTGGAAAAATTAATGCATCTTACTTTTGGTCAATACAGAGGAACATCGTTTGTTTTTGTTTTTCTTCTCTATAACATATCAAAAAGTGTGAGTGACCTCTTCCTCTGAGATGTCCTCATCCTCGCTGCTCTTCACCTCTGGAATGTTCTTCACAGGGGCAGCGGCTGCGACGGGTGACCCACTGGTCTGAAGACAGACAGCTAAGTGATTGAGAGAGAGACAGAGCAACAGAAAGAAAGAGAGAGGGGGGGGGGTTAGAGAGAGAGAATGCTACCGTGAGGGATGCTCTGAGCGGAGTATGTCCGGGAGAGAGGCCCAAAGGAGCTCTGAGTGGAGGATCAGAGGAGAGACCCCGAAGAGGAGCCAGCAGCTAGACAGAGAGAGAGAGAGAGAGAGAGGCTTTAATCACCTTCCCCATGGCTTATATAGTTCTAATCCAAAAATGTTTTAACATTACTATCTAAATGAACTCTTTCAGCTCTTAACAATCAAGATAAATACTATAAACAAACTCTAACCAAAGTATTTAAAGATAACTCCAGTGATGCATTAACCTCACCCCAGGCACTCTCCCTTCACACTCCTTTTTCTTCTTCTTCTTCTCTTTCTTCTTTTTCTCCTTCTTCTTCTTCTCCTTCTTCCCAGAGGTTCCAGCATCAGTGGTGCTTCTGCGCTCTCTCTCCAGTGCCACCAGCTGCCTATAGTGCTCGTCACACGGGTGATCCCAGGTGGACTGACCCGTGGAGAAGTTAAAGTAGTAGATCTCTCCAGTCACATCCTGGCTGCACATGTCAGATCGGTTCAATCAAGAGCTTTTATCACAAGACTTTTCAGTAGAGATAACGTTACCATCCCTGAAGCCACTATTTTCTACTCTTAATCTGTTTTTGTTTTTTTGGCAGATCCTTGCTGAACATTTGATCTTTGTCATATTTGCAGTTTCATCATAACCTCTGCAGCTAGAGAAAATCCAAATCAGCATTGAGATGACGATATGAACTCAATGGTGCCTTGCTTGTTATGCAATGCTGTAAATTTCAACAAGCTTGAAAGAGCTTGCCCTGTATGTCTGTTAGCATCTGTCAGTCTGTGTGCATTACCAGGGCTTCCACTCAGCCGGCAGCGGAGCCACCATCCCTTCTCTGGCCAGCCACATCAACTCCGGCTCCTTCTGTGGATCGATGCCAATCTCCAGAGCGTACTCCTGGATCTCTAACATTCAGAGCGATAGGTGTGAACTCCCACCCAAAAGAGGTTACAGAGACAGACGAGAATATCTTAACATGTGGTCAGTGATGCTTAAAACTATTTCGTTTAAAGGGAACACAACACAACAAAGGATAATTCACTGGTATTGGGCTATTGTGTAAATTAAATTACAACTTTTACACATTGTGAATAAAAGCTAAATCAGGGTGATGATCAGTGCATCTTCACCTTGCTCTGGGGGGATGTAGTTCTCATCATAGACTTCCTCCAGGACCCACCTGGTCTCCAATGCGCAGCGCCGGTGTTGCCATGGTGACGGTGGAAGCGGCGAGGGCGGACTGGCGGAAGCTCGTCCACCAGGGCGGTTACGAGCCCGGATTAACGGACGCTTTAGAAACTACAGGCATTCCTCAGTAAACCAACCTTTACAAAAATGCTAATTGACAGGTTAACGCCCACCTTTAGCAGAAATACCTTTTTTTGCCGTCAACTTTATGACTAATATAACATTGACTGAATAGACCCGTGCCTTGCATAAATCATCTCATCGGTTAATATATCACAGATTTAATCCTCAATGGAGCCTGGTTGATTCTCGCTTCTTCTAGGTTATTTCTTCACGTGAGGCTTATCGTTGAACTATAATATGCTTTTACGTTTTATTACTTGTTTGAGGTAATTTTAATAAAAAAGTTTCAACCGAAGCTCGGCGTCTCCATCACAGCAACCAAAAGGAAAGATGGCGGCCCTACAGAGTGCACTTCAAAATAAAAGTCCCGCAACTACCCTTTTCCCAAATTTTCTGTACTTTTTAAAAACAATAAATCATGTATGTATGCACGCAGACAAACACACACACTCTACAGATGAGTTTTAATGTTTTAGTTTTAATTGCATTAATCCATATCCTATTTTAAATAAACCCAATTTGATTGTAGCAGGTTATTTTTATTACCATTTAAATTAGTGGAATGGTTTGTCATCAAGTTTAGTTCCAGGTGTTGATTTTCTCATTGCAGTATAGTACATTCACTTTTAGTAATAGTATTTAGTATATTACATTTTTTAGCACATTATAGTAGATACTTCACGCTTTTACTGTTGATTAAATGAAAAAAAAACAACAACAACATATTTTTGGATCTCAAGATCTAAAGACCAAAAATGTAATACCCATATTTGTTGCCCTTGAATTTAGAAGTAAAACATCATAATAGAAAATTACACAATCAGAGGTGTTTTACTCTGGTTATCTCAAAATATAACTTCTGCATTTACCCTAAAGGTAACTAAACTGTAAAGACTCCACGATACAAGCAAATTGTCAATATGTGCTTTATTTGCCCACTTTGAAATCTCTTGAAGTACTGTTGGAAAAAGACATGAAATGGTCAAGACCACCTCCAAATAAAAAATAAAAGCCGGTATAAAAAATCTAGGAAAGTAAAGGCATTTGTGATGGTCCCAAGGAAAACAAACATCAGGGTATCATCAACATGTACATGATATAATACCAGCACTTTTCAACAAGCTTCTACAGAGCCCTCAGAAGACAACCTTTGCAATTAAACAAAGCATGTTATCCGATGGATGAAATATTGTGTTGCTGTTTTGTTGTTGTGAAGTAAAAACCCTGTTTACTTAAACAAACTTATAAGTATGTCAGAATTTAACCAAACAGTATAAGAAAATATTACGAGTCAAGTTACATTAAGCCATTATGTTCAGTTCAAGTACTAATATAACTGAAAGTGTTAGTATTAAAATCAAATTTGCAATTAGAAATTTAAGCTATAAAACATCCTTCATATTTGTGTTTACAGTAAGTCTGATGATTTGATATATTTCCTTTCTCGAGTTGTCCAATCTCAGAAGGCATAAATCTGGTTGTCAAATTGTGTTGAATTGGACACTAAACCTCCAAACTGCGTCATGATTTGAAACAAAACAAGGATAACTATTGGTCAAGGTGCAAACTATGAGGAAAAATGGAGCCATGGAACTACGAGGAAATGAGGAACATGCCTGAGTCTGAAAAAAGATATTTAACATATTATTTTTATGTGAACTGTCAGTTTTGTGTAATTTGAACCTCATGAATTATTAGGTTAAGATTAAAACAAACAAAAATACATTCACATATGTCATGCGTTACAGCACAAATTGCACTTGAACACTTCTATTAAGAAGACCTATTTATTCATAGAAAATATCAACAAGTCTGTTGGTCTGGGCTAAGTAATTTAAAAAGATTTATCATTTAACTTCTTGGATTTCTGAACAAGCAGCGATGAAAACTGCCCTGCAGCCTCTGAGAGCCATTCTGTGCCACAACACACCAGAAAACTTTTTACTTTTTAGATATTAACATGTCTACAATGGTTTCTATCTGCTAAAAATTGTCATCTTAATGGTTACATTTGTTTTCAACATAAAAGGGTTAGTTTAAAGCTTTTCAGGTTATTTTTGAACATCCCGATTTAAAACTTTTTTTAACAGGCAGCACCAGCTGGGATGATGTCCCAGCATTCTAAACAGAAGTCGTCAAATGTTGTGACACAAATCTCTGTTAATATGCAGGACAAAGGACAGTAAACTATCCGATCAGTGATCTGTTTTAAGAATGTGTTAAAAATGGATAAATGGCACACAGCAGATGGCATTCAACCTGCAGAGCGCACACTGCTCTTGCTGTTTGGAATCTCTGTGTTTGTTGCTTATTAAACTGCGTGTTGTTCACGTCTCATAGGATGAGTGATGTGACGTAGGAGACACAACAGTTTAACACAGGAAGCAGTGTGCCATACTGATTTCACTAATCTAAAAACACAGCAGAAGTTCTAAGACCAGTTCCAGAACCACACAGTACCAACGACCTGATAAATCAGTTGTTGTGGTCGTTGTTTTAATATTCTTGATGCAGCAGGGTAAAGCCTGTCAGAAGTGGACATCTGTAACATATCTGCTATGTCGTTCAGACAACAGAACATTCTTCGAAAGGAATTATTGAGTGACTTTATTCAAGTGTGCTATTGTGACTGCACACAAAACTTATCAAAGAATAAAGTCTTTATTAATAGCTCAGAGGTTTCCAGCACTTTTCTTATTTGCATTTGCTTTAGAACCTCTGCAGAGAATATGTTTGCTAATAGCGCAGAAGCCCTCCACTCTACCGTGCTCTCTAGTGCACACAGACTCTGCCATATCTTGCTGCAGTGTGATGAGTCTAGGTCTTAGCCACTTGAATCTCATTGCTTCACAGTGGCGAGAAAACATTCTGCTGGGTCAGTAGTGTGTTGTGGCACCAAAGTAGTTCATATCTTTTGTATTGCTTGGTTGTTTTTTCACTGAGGGATCATGGTGTTCTTTTTGAGCCTGATTTGATAACTTTAATGTTTATTTGAATTTGAAGAAAGTGTAATGCTATGTTTATAGTCTTTATTGGGACCGTTGGGGGTGGCAGTTGTTACTAAAACTGTTTGTTATGTTAGCTTTTCATCCTTTGCTTTGCGACACACGCACGAACATGAGAACAAACACTCCAAACCCCACTCCACCTAATATACTTCAAACACAATATTAAATATAATGGAAAGGTCCCTTCGGAGGCTGCAAAATCCTAGGCTTGGTCAACACGGAAACGTCTTTGGGTGCAAGATAGTCAACATTTAAAGAGTAATACCAGTGATCAGGCCCCTTACACAAAACATTCAAAATAATAGACAAACAAATTTTGAAGTCTATTTTCATTGTAGACTTTCACCGATGGCATCAAACCCATGAATGTACATAATAAAACTGGTTTACAGTGTTTGAATGTTTGTATGTTAATCAAATAAATATGTTAAATACATGATTTACATTCATATATAATGTTTAAACTTGATCAAAATCACCTTACTCATTCTCTCTAAAGCTCTTTTTTTTCCTAGTGTAGTATTTTCGTGAATCAGAAAATCAGCTGTTATTAATGGGAAAGTATTAGCCGAAATACACATCCAGTGTTTTACTGAACAGTATTTAGAACGGAAATTAATACAATATCTATCCTTTCATTTAAATATGTTACATAAAGGAATGAAACATGGAAGACTTAGAGTATTTACTGAGATGAATGTCACAATTCAGAAAGTTCCACTAAAAAATTTCAGTTGCTACATAAACATGAGGATGACCCAAACGTGGAGAGGCGCAAACAGTGGATTCATTTTTGAAGTTGTTTACAGCACTTTGGCTCTTACTTCCACCAGGAGTCCAGTCTGCGGATACGAACACGCTGTTTATAGTGATACTCCTTCAGGTGCTCCTTTAGCACACTTGGCAGTGGAAGCACGCTAATCCCGTCGTAGCTAGTGCAGCTGCTAATGGCTGCGCGACAGATGCGCTGCAAGCTAAAGGGCTGTGTTCGATACAGTGGGTTGGACAGGAGCGGCTCAAAAAACATGCATGCGTTGGGATCCTTATAGTGCTGCAGCAGTCCAGTAACGGTTGCTGCATGGAAGACGCTAGGATCATGAACATCAAAGCTAAAGTTGTGGTTCCACTGCTCGATCCGTGCATGTAGCGAACGCCCATAGCGGCGGAAGCTAACCGAAAACAGGTAGTCTTCCTGAGCAGAGTCACGCAGGAGGAAGGTTCCCTCAGGTTTTCCCTCTAGGAGAGTTTCAGCTTCGTAGCGATCCATGACACCCCAGTAGCATGCTAAATTTGTGACCGCTAACAAATCTGGAACTAAACAGTGAATGTAATCGATTTGCGTGTGGATGCGATGATTTATCGTCGGACTCTCCAACGGAATATCCACCACAGAACTTTGAGATGGCTCCATGGCATCAAAATCGGATGGTGCTGATGCTGCAACTTCATCTAGCGTGTCAAGGCAACTCTGCAAAAGCAGCTGATGTAGCGTAGCCCGCTCATCACCCGCTAACTCATTCATGCCATGAGCTAGCTTTGGTCCCAGCTTGTACAAGGGATTGATTTGTGCAGTTACCTCAAAAGTGTGAATTTGTGCATTCGGAGGTGGTTCAACACCCTGTTCGATGCTAATCCGCCGCCGCTCACGCAACCGATCCTCCTCATCCTCTAGTGCCACTGCTAGGCTAGTGGTCTCCAGCGCGGGTGGCTGGGAGATAGGCGCAGTGTGCTGTTTGATCAGATGCCACTTGTGTGCTAGCTCAGAGCCTGCAGGGAAGGGGCATCGGTCTAGCATTAGCTCGCTCAGGTGGATTTTGCGCCGTGATGATGATGATGGTGGTGGTGGTGGTGTAACACTGGTGAGAGTCTGGGAGTTAGCTCTTAGAGACAGGCTCTGGCTGTTTGCGGTTCTTAAAGGGAAGCACTGGCCCACAGCATCCTGTATCTTCTGACGGAGGGTTCGGCTTGTCCTGCTCTCTGGTTCACAGCACTGTAAAGAGTTTGGGAACACAATATTATGCTAGGTTGAGCCTGAATACTATCCTACTGATATGCTGAGTCATGCTAGAAACATTATGAACACTACTAATGCTAGCATCGTACTAAATTGTGCTTCATTGTTGATTGTGAATCAATTGTGAATCATGTTAAGGCATGTTAGTATCAAGTAATTAGTGACCAAATTCATGATAGTGTCATGTCACTTTATAGATTACACCTGAACCTCCAGAATTACAAACTCACCCAGGATAGCACCAAGCTAATTGTAATCTAATTCATGATACCTGTGCTAGATGCATTCTAATTACAAGTTTATTCTTACCACTCATGTTATCATCAAGCTAACAGAAATCTAACTCATGATTATATCCTGTTAATGGCATGCTAATAACAAGTTATGTGTCAATTTACAAAGAACTTGGCTAATCACACCAACACAGACTATGTACTCTGCAAGTCACGCTAACAGCATGTTGAATAATTGCCAAGTTGTCCTAGCATAACTATAATTTCTTACAAACCCACACTAGCATCAAACTACTGAACTATAATTGAATTCATGACTGCATCATGTTAATGGTGCATTCATTTATGCTGGCTGCATTCTAATGTCAATCTTTTTTCTACCACTCATAGCTAGACCCTAATTACTATGAGTCATCCTTGCATCATTACAACTTCAGGCAAATTCGTGTTAAACATGTTACATTATCCTAGCATTACGCTAGTTGTAGTTCAATTCACACCAATGGCAAGCTATCCTATATTACCAAAACAGGATGAAAGTACTTGCTAGGCCATCTTAACCTCTTAATATTGTTATATAAACTTATGCTAGCATCAAGCTAACTATAATCTAATTCATGATTGCATTGTGTTAATGCAACAGTAATTCATGGTTGCTGCATTCTAATGACAAGCTTATTCCTACCACTCATACTAGCTACATGCTAAATACTTCAATAGGGATCTTATAATCATTATAACCTTGGGCAAAATCATACAAAAATAAGGCTAAGTTATGGTAATATCAAGTTAATGGTTGTTCAATTTATGCTGGTATCATGTGAATGACAAGTAAATTCAAGATATAAATGGTCTTATCATCCACATTATCATTACAGTATGGTTAGAAGTTGGCTAAGAATGCTTATATTTAGGCACTAAAGTCAACCACCCAGAGCATTTGCTAAACATAACCAATTATCTTCAAAAACAACACCAGGAAAGATATTATAAGCTTAAATAAGGTCAAAGCTTATTTTAGGGTCTTCTTACTGCATTAGTGAATGTATGCTTGTCATAACCCCACTGACGCTCTGCTTTCAGGTACAAGCTCTCATAGCACTCACCGTTTGGTTTGAGACCGTTCCGAATGCCCCAGCTTCTCTCTGGTCGGCTTGGAAGAAACTCTTCTCTTCTTCCCGCTCCTCCTCTTCCTCCTCATCTGGATTCATCCTCCTCATCATCCTCTTCATCTCTGCTCCGTACTGGAAGCCATCACTCCGTGGTCGCAGCTCTTGACACACCCTGCTCTTTTTCTTTTTCTTCTTCTTCTGTTTCATCCGTCTTCTCCCTACGGCATCCTCTTCCTCCTCTTCATCCTCCTCCTCGTCTTCCTCTCTTCTTCTTTCTTCTGAGCGACTCTGTCGGACTTTAGGTCGTGCTCCCTTATCCTTTCCATGATCCCCCGCCCCCTCAGACATAGACATGGTGTATAACAAAGATCACGAGGAAGAGGGGGTGTTTGAGGAAAACTTTGGAATATAATGAAGTTGAAGAGATTGCTGTTGAGAATAAAAACAAAAGAATACAAATATTATCAGTACACAAAAATATAAAAGAGCTCAATGAAATTAACCAAGACCATAAAGTTTGATTAAAAATCCTCTCTTCAGAGAGAGAAACAAAATTCTAAACAATTCACTTAATCATTTTCCAAAGGGTCACTTGATCATTTCGATCAGAGTAAAACAGAACAATATTTAAGGACCGCTATAGTGAATGGAAATATACTTGTTACTTTACTCTGGCCTGAATTTCAGAAACAAAGCAATTGTTGTTTACTGTAGATCGCATATTTACTGAAGCTATAACAGTACTTACACTTGACTTGGTCAAGAAAGCATTCGTACAAAATTTTAACGTTACCTTAATTAAGCCCTTTACACTATGAAATAGTAATGGTGGTTCTGAAGCAACGTACAAAACATTTATATAGGTCAAATCTAAAAACGACAAGACAACAACTGATCATCACTTCCCATAGCCCAATCCTAACAATAATATTGATCAGAAACACGAATATTTACTTTGTTTAAAAGCACACATTAAACCCAGGAGTCATCGAGTGGCCCCTGATCTATACATAATACTTTAATAAACAACGTAAAGTGTAAAACACAATTTGAATAAAGAGAGTTAAGAAGAAAAAAATCGTTTTACCTCAGCTAAGCTCACAACATCCTACGATACATTAGCAATGAGTTCACTTCCGGTCATAGTTCGGCTACTTCCGTCTGGCGACTTTTATTTTATTTTGATCTGTAGAAATTGAGGTCGGTATTGAATATTTACAATTACAATAAATCAATCTATGCGTTTTTTTTATTTCTATAACTAACTGGTGATTTAATTATTGTTGGGTAAATCCTACCACGCAAACCTTGATTTGTTATTAGGACTTTTGTTTTGAAAACTAAATTCCATAGCTCACTATAGTGTTTATTGTAGCCTACCCAAAACTGTCTTTTTTATTTATACCTAGATAATATTTTTTGTTGTTTCAAATATGTACTAAGTGCATTTGGATTCGTCAAGCAACTGAGTCAGGGTTTACCCGCCACATACCATGCACGGGTCAGTCACGCTAACACATATTTTTATTAGGTTGTTGATACAATTTATCATTTATGCTATTCTAACACTATCAAAGCTGTGGTTAAAAAGTTTGGATTACGGTTGATTAAAACACAATTTTCTTTATGTTTTATGCTTTTATTTATACGTTTAATACAAGCACTTATTGAAGGGGTCTCATCCCTACAGGAGTCAATAACTAGGTGATAAAACTATGATACTGATGCGTCAACAGCTGCAATTTATCAATGGAGAAATGCAGGATTATCATGCTTTTATGTCATGTTTTCTCTCTTCAGGATGGTGTGTGATCTGGTTCTGTCCAGCGTCTGGCTCCTCTTCCTCATCTTCTGGCTAGAGTCCATTAGTGTATGGCTCTTCCTCTGCCTCTGCTTCCAGGACCGAACTTTGCTGCTCCCATGGGGAACCGAGTCAGCACATACACACACACTCACACTCTTAGCACTAGTTTACCACATTGTGGAAGATACACGTTTACAGTTAAAGCCAGGTTCGGGTCGTCTTGTGGAGCATTGACCTCTGTGTGTTTTCTGTTTTCAGGGAATCCTCGAGAGACTCCGATCACTTTCTCGACATCCTCAGCAGGTCCTTTAAACACACGCACACGCACACACACACACTCTCTCTCTCTCCTCTCTCTCTCTCTCTCTCTTTAAAAATATGTGCTTTTACCTTTTCTTGGTTAGATTTTATTTGAAGTTTAATACTTCTCTACATTTAAAATCAGACTTTTAATTTTATTCTGTGGTCCCTAATGCAACATCAAAAATACACATTTTGGATGTTAACAAAATCTCCACATATGGTCCTCTGTAGGCCATAAAGTTGAAACCACCTAACCTTTCAAGAACTCACCAAAACTTGTTCAGTTTTCCAGACCATTCTATAAACTTGAATGAAAAACCTCCACTCAAAAACTGATATACTTTTACCCAAGTAGATTTTTAGACAAGTACTTCTTTTACTCAAGTACATTTCTACTGAAGTGGAATCCTAAAATGTGTCCTTGTTGCCTTCAAGCTGTTAAAATAGAAATGTTTAAGCAGTAGTTAATACTGACTGATTACAAAGAGAAAAATATGTTTTTTCGGAATTCATTTGATTAAAAAAATATTTTATCATTACTTTTTACATTGTAATAGTAATATTTTAAAACTGTTCCAATTTGTCTACTATTCAATGCTCATTTGATTAAAAAACAAGTAATACAATATATGTAATTCATATAATAATTATTTTTCAAAAATGTACCCTTTTATTTCTTAACCGTTGAGTAATTTTGGATTAAAAGAGCTGCTGAGGCTTCACTCTGTTCAAGCAGAAATACTATTGAAAACTGATTTTTTGTTTATAGAAAACAAGACAATATTTACTAGGAGATAGAAGCTTAAGTTTGTTTATGAAACAGTTTTTTTTTAAAGTAAATGTTTACTCTTTCTATCACAGCATTGATTTCTCAGCTCATGTGCAGACCTGAGGAGATGATTTCATCGGATGGGCGGAGCAAAGAGACCCTGTGGGTGGAGCCGAGAAACAGACGTGGGCGACTTTAAGAAGCGGCGCTCGGGAGTGCGTGGTGCTCCAGAAATCTGTGATTTTTATCAGCAGAAACAGTGACTTTCTGGATTTTCGGTTTTGTCCAACAATTGCTGATTTTAAGATGTTTTTATAAATCTAGGGGCAGTTTTCATAAAATTGCAGACTTTCATCACCAATCTTAGAGAACATGATACATATTAAAATATGGGATACCTTGCATTTCAATAAACGAAAAAAGTTGGATTTAATTGAATCCTCACAGTTGTGGCTTTATCTGTAACTTTATTAAATAATATGACTCCTTTATTCACATTTTTTAATTTACTAATGTTGACAAAATCTTGGGCCTCACAAAAGAAGGTATTAATGTAGTTATTAAGGGGTCAGCATTGACGTGACGATGCCCGTCAAACAACATCGTCTTGTTCCTGTTTTGATAGCTCTTGCTGTTTTGCTACAAGATGTTGTGTTGCAAATAGGTTTGTTTAAATGTTTAAAAAATTAAAAGTACCATAATCCTATAAATGGTAACTAAAAATGGATCATGAAGTTTGTCCTAAATAAAGTTTTTATAGAACGATACTTAATTTAGGATTTAGAAAATCTGAATTTAGGTTTTCCCAGCAAAAAAAGGTGATTTTTTAAGTTGTGGTTTAATCTTTTCTTCCAAAGTTTTTAATATGTTTGCCACTTTTTAAAGGCATTTTCCACAACGGTTTGACCCTTATCTCATCTCATTGAGTGTTAAATGTTTACTTTAAATTTACACTGACCAACACACGGTCATTGATTGCTGTTAATTTAATGGTCTTTCTTAATTTAATCCTGAAACTGAGTAAACATGAAACTGTTTAAGGCAACAACAAAAGTTTGCGCAGAAGCTTTTTAAACCATTTCTCTGTATGCTGTATCAGCTCTGCATAAACTGACCTTTAGATTAATAAAAAGTTTAAGTTGTTGGGGGCAAAATTACCCCAGAGGTTTAAATTTTAGGTTAACATTTGTTTAAATAGTTAAAAAATGTTACCATTTTTCATTTATTATTATTATTATTTATTTTTTTTTTACCCCAGCAAGTCCTTGTCACTGACTTTGTTCTCTTGTTGCATCACTTTTGTTGTTATGGTGGAGACAAAGTGCTAAAAAAAGTATGTGTGGACAACGAAAGAGGAAAACAGGAGAGGAAAAGCACTTCCACCGCAGCCATTTTTGACATATTACAGCCGCCCAAGCATTACTATGAATTCAGACCAAACTCAAAAGAACTCTGTCTTTTACAACACAATATGTTGTTTGTTTAACATATATGAAAAAGGTTTTGAAAAGTGCGTTTAAATAGGAAGAGAAACTAATGTGATAGCTAGGTTGAGTTAACATGGAAACATTTATTGCAATAATTTAAAATTAGTTTAATTTAGTTCTGCTTGATGAGTTTGAGTCAGGCACTCAGTGAGACACCCTCACTAGGGTCCTTCCCGAGTGAATCGCTGACCGGAAGTGACAACCTTGCGTGCGCCGCTGTTTGTTTTTTTTGCGCCGATGAAGTGAAATACATTTTTACATTTCCGATTACTGTGCGTTGATTTGTAACATTTTGTGTGTTATCCGTATAATAATGGCTCCTACGATACAAACACAGGCGCAGCGGGAGGACGGACACCGGTGAGGAAAATCTGACCGCAAATGCGATCATAAACAATCAACAAATTATACAATTAACGTTTGATTTTCATCACTCTTAAATATTAACGTTAATTGACTACACTAGCCACCAATAGTGATTAAAAATGGCACCAATATGTACATTTTAGATATTGGTTGGTCTTCCCTCTGTGTTGATCTAACTTCTTTTTTCTGTTTCTGCAGGAGTTCTGCACACAGGAGTGTTCCAGAGAGGTATGAGGTTTTAAATTTAGCCATAAATGTTGTTTTAATATTTCAGGGTTTCATAATCAAGTTAAAATCATAATTCAAGATTGCATTTTTAGAAATAATCATTGTAGGCAAGTGTTGACTAGTTGAATAATTATTGGTTGGTTTCATTGGAAATTTTTATTTTGTTGTACCGTTTTTGTCTGTGCTACAGATCTGGTGTAGTGTGCAGAGTTAAGTATGGAAACAGTCTCCCTGACATTCCCTTCGACCCTAAGTTTATCACCTATCCCTTCGACCAGCACAGGTACACATGGCCTCACCCAAATAGCTTTACAATTTTTGACCAAAAGAGGCTCATTTTTCTTGTGTGTTGCAGATTTGTTCAGTATAAAGCCACATCACTGGAGAAGCAGCACAAACATGAACTGCTGACAGAGCCAGATCTTAGCGTCACCATTGACCTCATAAACCCTGATACGTACAGGATCGAACCCAGTGGTGAGTTTCCGTCTTAAGTGAAGTTTAGTGGTAAAGATCAATTTTTGGTTTAATTTTTGAGTTTCTGGGTCTCAGTGATGCTGGATCCTGCTGATGAAAAGCTCCTGGAGGAAGAGATCCAGGCTCCTTCCAGTTCCAAGAGGTACAGCTTTGTCTCCATGTTTGAAGCTAACCATGTGACATGTGTTTATATTATATTTTGTGTGTTAGGTCTCAGCAGCATGCTAAAGTCGTGCCCTGGATGAGGAAGACCGAGTACATCTCCACAGAGTTCAACAGATATGGCGTCTCCAACGAGAAGGTGGAAGTCAAGTGAGTGACATCTTGACATGATTTTGAACCATTTCTGCATGTTTTATTTCAGTTTGATATAGTTTTCTATGATTTCGTTCAAAATGATTTGTGTCCCGTTTGATTCAGTGCTATATGATTCAGTTTCGTGCTCTTCACTTCTGCCTGATTCAGTTTAGTCAGAGTCCATACAGAGTGGTTTAGTTGAGATTATTCAATTTGGTTTTGCAAGATTCAGTTTAGTTGAACAGATGCGCAACATTTCATATGATCAGTGAAACATGCCAAAACTGCGCTAGCCATCGCCTTTGTGGACATGCATTGCTTTCAAGTTACCAAATATAGGTCCAGAAAGGTGGATATAGGTGTAGCACTCTGATTGGCTGAATGTTTACATTTTATATATCTTAAATAAACAAATGTAAAAGTCATTCATCCCCTCAGAGTGTTTATGGAGGTCAAAACTACATCAAAATAAAAATTAAAATATTACAGCACCAGGGGTGTAAAAAGTTTTTTTTTTATTTTATTATATATAATTTTTTTTTTGGTGGGGGGGGAATGGGCATTTTTAACATAGGAGTAAATGAGAACTTGCCCACTTCTGACCCCACCCCCTTGCGGTGAGTCGAGGTATTACAGTTCTGTCACTTCCTATTTCCCCGGAGAAGGTAGGGTTGGGGGCGGTTGGGTTTCCCCTTGATGGTTCATTTTGGTTCTACTTGATTTGATTTGGTATTGCATTTTAATCTATTTCTGAACAAACCTTTCTGCATGATTTAATTCTCTATTTCTTACTGATTTAATTGGTTCATTCTGATTCTGATTTCAGAAGAGGCTCTGTTACATTTTTTTATTCGTTTACATGTGCTTTGGTTCCATTCCGTTATTTTTAAATAGTTTCAGTTAATTCTGAAGTGGCTCAATATGATTCAGATCAATGTGAGTAGGTTCAATATGAATAGGTTCAATAAGTTTAGCTTCAGTTCTGTGTGTTTCATTGCAGCTCAGTTATTCATTTAACCTCTATTTTATTCCATTTACTTCCATTTAATCAGTTTGACTTGATCCGGTTCATTTTTAGTATAGATCACTTTGGTATGATTCATTTCTCTTTGAATCGGTTCACTTCTGTGGGATTGCATCTGGTCAGTGTGCTTAAACAAAAAACAAACAAATGCTCATTATTCAGTTAATGTTTGTGTTTAGGATTGGGGTGTCCGTGAAGCAGCAGTTCACAGAGGAGGAAATCTATAAGGATAGAGACAGCCAGATTGCTGCCATCGAGAAGACTTTCGAGGATGCTCAGAAATCAGTCAGAATTCTCTCTCTTTACCTCTCTCTCTCTCTCTCTCCCCCTTGTGTGCGTGTGTGTGTGTGTATATTTATTTATAAACAGATCTAGAATAAAACTGTTTTCTGTGTGGTTGTTGCAGATCGCCCAGCACTACAGCAAGCCCAGAGTCACTCCAGTTGAGGTGCTGCCTGTCTTCCCCGACTTCAAGGTTTGCACAACAAACGGTCAATCGGATTTCTCAACATCGAGGCAATGGAATGCTCATTTCTCTCTCTCTCTCTCTCTCTCTCTCTCTCTCTCTCTCTCTCTCTCAGATGTGGATCAATCCATGCGCTCAAGTCATCTTTGACTCTGATCCGGCTCCAAAAGATGTCTCTGCTCCGGCCGGAGTTGACATGATGTCCCAGGCCATGATCAGGTGTGTGTGATGTGAATGTGGATGTTTTTGCAATTTTAACCCAGAAAATTGAAGGTCTCACGATCTGAGGTTGAGTGTTTTTATGTGTTCAGAGGAATGATGGACGAGGAGGGGAACCAGTTTGTGGCCTATTTCCTGCCCAACGACGATACGATGCGCAAGCGAAAGAGAGACGTGGAAGAGGAGTTGGAGTACATGCCAGACGACATGTAAGAGGCACACTCACAGATGCTCAGCTCGTTTTGTTTGAGATGAATCAATTCACTTGAATGTGATTCCATTTCTATAAATTTGGTTGTGTTCATTTTTTAATTAGGTTAGTTTGTATGATTAATTTAATTTTGGTATTTTATCACACATTTGTTCATGTTTGAAGCAAGCTTGAATTATGCGGTTTGATTTAATTTAAGTTCAAAGTGACTCTTTTTCTATTTGTTTTTGTCCAAAGTGACTGAACAGTGCAGTTTTATTTGTTTCTGTTAAAGCTGACTTTGTGCAGTTTAATTCCTTTCATTTTTATTATTTTATTTTAGTATGATTCATTTATATGCAAAGAGACCCAGTTTATTGATGTATACGGAGTCTGTTTAAAATAGATTCCTTTCATCAGGGCTAATTCTGTTTGATGTGAACCAGTTCCGGTTTATTTAGTTTAGATTGGTATATTTTTAGTTCTGAAATATATATCCTACTAGACTAATGGAAGCTGAATGGTCACACAAAGCCAAGTGAATCTTTGCAAGTTAAATATAAACGTGCAGAACCAATCATCCACATGAGCAGCTTTAATATGTGTGCGTGTGTGTTCTTGTGAACAGATACGAGTACAAGATTGCTCGCGAGTACAACTGGAACGTGAAGAACAAGGCAAGCAAGGGCTACGAGGAGAATTACTTCTTCATCTTCAGAGATGCGGATGGAGTGTACTACAATGAACTGGAGACCAGGTTAGTTTTTCTCTCTTTCTCTATATATATTTCTCTCCATCTTTTTCTTCATTTCCCTCTTTCTCAACTCTCATGTCTTTGTTCTAACTCTATATCTCTCTCTTTCTCTCTTTCTTTCTCCACCCTCTCTTGTAGGGTTGAGTATCGTTTGGGGTTGTTCCAATACCGGTGCCAAACTGGTACTTTTAAAATGATAACGTGCCAAAATAGAACCTGAACCGATAAATGGAAAATACAGCAACAAAACAAAAACAAATTTACTGGTTCAAATAGTTTGAAAAGTTGTTAGTATGAATGTAAGATTTGCAGGTAACATTACATTAGCTTACTAATAGGCTGTGGAAAGGCTGCTGCTGTTGTAGTCATAACCAGTGACCCCTGTTTGTGATCGGTACGACTGAAGCTGGAGTCAGGGCTGGGACAGACTGCGAAAACTGGAATTGATCCCATACCAGGAGGCTCAGTATTACCCATACCAATACTGATACCAATTCTTAAAAAAAATCTTTCAACTGTTTTGTTTCAGACATTTAGTTTAGTCCGAGTTGTTTAATTTTGCACGCCAAGCTAACGGTAGACCACTGGCTGCCCTGTGCCGTCTGAGCAAGTGTACATTTGTATCTGCATTCAGGCACTTCTCTGAGGATCTTTATTTACGGATGATTTTTTCTTACTGATTTTTTATTTTACTGATGATTTTCGCATTCTGTTTTGGTTTGGTCTAAACCGGTTCTAGAGGTACCGGGTTGGAACCGGGTTTCTGTACCCAACCCTACTCTCTTGTCTCTTTCTCTCTGTCTGTGTTAGGGTATTAACACTTTTTTTGTATCTCTCAGGGTGCGTTTAAGCAAGAGACGGGCCAAGGTTGGCGCTCAGTCGTCCACAAACGCTGTCCTGGTGTGTAAGCACAGAGACATGAATGAAAAGGAGCTCGAGGCACAGGTGAGCAATCTCAGAGGACACTGATCCCGACCGGGGAGGAGCTTTGAGGCACACCTGAAGGCTGATCCCAGCTTGTGTTTGTGTTTGTGCAGGAGGCTCGCAAGGCTCAGCTGGAGAACCACGAGCCGGAGGATGAAGAGGAAGAGCTGGACATTGACAAGGACCTGCAGGACTCGGGTAACACTCGCTGCCCTCTTCCTCTCTCTCTCTCTCTCTCTCTCTCTCCACAGTTAAAAAAAAACTCTATTATATTCTTGTTATATTTGTTGAAATTCATGTTTATATCATTCAAATTTATTTTAATTACATTTTAAAATATTATTTGTAATTCCATTCATTTAAATGACTAGAATTGTATTTGCTTTCTTTCCAATTTAGTCTTATTTCTTTACTTTCTTACTAATTTCATATTTTTAGTTCCGTTTTTAAGTTCCTTTATTTGATCCTAAATTATTTAGACCTAGTTAATACCTTTTTAAGTTTAAATTTTTCGCATTAATTTAGTTTTATAATAATTTTTAAATAGTTTATAATATATAAAATAATTTATAATACTTTCTATTTTTATGTTTTATTAAACTAATTTGTGTTTAATTCATGTTGTTTAATTGTTTAATTACATTTTTACTTAACCTTATTTTAGTAATTGTAAAAGTTTGATATTCTCTAAACTTTTAAAAACAATAACAATTTCTTTGCATTCGTTAAAGTATTTGTGTATTTTTGCAGTACATTTCTCTTTAGATTTGCCTCACAATAAATGTAAAAATCCATTTACTTATTTGTTTAATTAATGTATTTATTGATTATATTTTTTTCATTATTACAATTTATATACGGTTCTCTTAAACAAACTCAAACTGTTTATTCCTAAATAAGCCTTATCTGCTGTGAGAGTTTCTATACAACTCCTTTTTTAAATTCTCTCTCTCTCTCTGTCTCTCTGTCTGTCTGTCTCCCTCCCTTTTTCTTCTCTCTCTCTCTCTGTGTTCAGGAGATGAGCGTGAGAAAGCCAGCGAATCTGAGAACTCTTCCAGCGACTCTGAGCGTGAGGACGAGGAGCCGAGAGATGCTGAACGGAATGATGAAGACGAGGAGGAGGAGGAGGAGGAGGAGGAGAACCAAGAGGAGAGGAAGAGGAGGCGAGGAAGCGGGCCGAGTGACAGCAGCAGTGAGAGCGGAGAGGACCGGCGCCAGGCTCGAGATGAAGAGGAGATCTTCGGAAGTGACCAGGACAGCGCTGAGGATGATGAAGAGGAAGATGAGGAGACAGGAGCAAGGGATGAGGAGGAGGATGATGATGAGGATGGAAGAGGAGAGGAAGGAGCGAGAAGCCAAAGCAGTAGCTCCAGTCAGGAGAGCGAGGACAGCGACTGAGGAACGCCTCTCCGGAGCATTTCAGAGCTGCTCTCATATTTCTGTAACTGTCTGTTTTCCTCTGGTGAAGTCGAAGCTTGTAAATAAACTGTTTTTCTTACACTTTCTTCTCCGTCAATGTTTGATTCACTAGCAGATTTTGTACAATCCACTTCCATATGAGGTGACTACTTGTGATCATGTGACTCTGTGGTAGGCGCTTCCTTGTCCAAATATATGAACTTCTAGCTAGATTTTAAACATTGGTAGGCAAACTTTGTCGGCTTGAGAAAGAAGTTTGAAACTGTGAGCGTAGTTTGTTGGACGGGCTTAAATTGTTTTAGCAAATTTGGCATCATTATAGAATCCACTCTCCTCTAAAATAAAAAATAAAACAACCGCCCCATCTGTGGGTCACTTAATTTTAGGGATACAGTAGTTGATTTGGAAGTTTCTGTAGGGAAGTGGGTGTGACCTAGTTGATTTATGCAAATGTGGTATTATGTTACATTCCACGCTCCACTAGCATTTAGATAAAACAGCCAAGTCAAGAAAGCTTTATTGGGATTTTAACAATATATAGTGCAGAACACAGTGAAGTAAAACAATGTTTTCACTCCAAGATGCAACATCAAACAACATATTACATATGCTTAATACAGCACATAAATAGAATTGTCTTTAACAAGGCTAACAACATCAGTAGGTTTCTTCTTTTCAGAGATATTTGAAGTTTCAGGGTGTAGTGGCTATGGTCTAGTTAATATATGCAATTTGGTACAGTGTGACATTCAACTCTCCACTAAGACAAAACTGCCGCAACTTTTTTACTTTAAAGTTTCTATAGAAAAGTGGGTCTGGCTTCAATTACTTATGATAATTATCATGTATTGGTTGGCTGGATAAGTCTATTGAGCATCCCAATTTTCTGTTTGACTCTTTAATGCTAACCAATGGTAATTGGTTAAAAAAAAACTCCCGATTCAAATGGGGAACTCCCCCAAGCAAATGGGACTCCCCCATTCATTTTCAATGGCAATGTTAAGTCAATGGTGACCTTTGATGCCCTCTAGAGCCTAGGGGTCAAATACTTTTGCACCTTGCCATTTACTAAGCATGGTATTGCTCAGACTGAAAAGTTTCTTCAAGATTCTCTTTTTGAGCTACATCTCGACAAAGTTTGACTCCATGTTAAGCTAAATTTCCCAGTATTCCCAGTGATTTCAGAGTATCCTTTAGTGGTACCAGTATGAGAAGACAGCAACTCGAGTCAGAAGTTTGTAATGAGTAACTTAAAGCATCGAGTAGAAGATTATCAGAACTTTTGAGGAAACTATCAATAATATTAAGTTGGAACAATATGTCGACTTTCTTTAGCCAATCTAACGAGAGAGAAGAGCGCTATCTGCTGTTGTTAATGACAAGCTATTTCTCTGCAATTATCCAAATTACAAAAACAACACAGAAAACAGAATGTGGAGCTATAAAAAAAACCTCTAGAGAAACTCTATACCTTGATTGAGTTAATTTTAGATCATTATAAGCTTCTGCATCATATGTTTAAAATATGTAACAGTTACATTTCAGTAGATTTAAATGATTAAACATCTAATTTCTTTGTATAAAGTGAATTCCATTTTGCATGCAGATTTGTAAGCTTGAAGTTTCATAGAAGCATTTTGTGGCAATGGCACTTTTCATTAAAATTTCAAAAGGAAAAACAATTCTTTCTTAGATTAAAGGGCTTTGTATGTAACCTGAAAATGCTCAAATTTTAACTTTCCATCTAAAACAAAAGATACCATCTTATTTGGAAAAGATTTCAAATAAACTACTACTATATATCTCCCTTGGATTCTATGGCAGTATTTTGAAAGAATCCAATCTGTAATGTTTACAGGCTATGACAATATTTGCTCTACAAATTGATCAACATCTCAGATCTGTTGAGAGGCACAGCTGCTGGAAATGTCCAGTGATGCAGTCATTTTGTTAGATGCACAAGTACCCTGCATATTTCATGCACACACTGGTCACACTGTTGACCCACTAAGAATGGCTTTTTGCTCTATATGAATTGGACCGATGTCAAGTGGAGAACGAGAGGAATGAGTAGTTTACAAGATAGCTCCCCTCCTCCTCCTCCTCCTCCCCTCCCTCTGTCTCCACTAGTGGTCACTGATCCCCGTCTGTGTGTTTGTGTGTGGAGTCTCTCTCATCATCACCACCACAAGGGAGAGAGAGAATGTGTGTCAGCACCGTGTTATAGCATTTGTTTGGGATGCTGCCTTCATGAAGCGCGTGCTATCACAAAACCAGGTGCGGTCCTTTTCCTCTTTATATGGAATATAACATGTGTATACGCGGCTGTGTGTATTAGAGAGCGTGTGTGTTGTGTTGGTGTGTGTTACACTCAGCCAGTTCACGGCTGCTAGCTTTAGCATTTAGCATCAGGCCTGTTAGCCATGGTTCAATCTTCATTTTATTTAATTTAAACGATTGGTTGTTGAGTTTATTCGCATATTATTTAATCATGGTGCCGTTTAGTCAGTCAATCGCCATCATTTGTGTGTTAGAGAATAGAAACATTGGGTTCAATATCGATTTGTGTGTTAGTGTGATAGAGGCTAACAGCGGCTATCTTTACTCTGCCGTTTCGCATCAACATTTAGGTGTTTTCCCATTTGTACTGTTAGGTTATGACTTGTGCTCGCTTGAAACATTCTTTATTATGTGTCGTTTAAGTCGAAAATTCGTTTTTGTTTGTGGCGATTTTTTTTTCTTGAATTAACGCCCATCTGTGGATTAAACTGAATCTGACAGCCCTGAGTTTTACAGCATTTAGCATCTTTCCACATTTTTTACCACACCCAAGCCCTCAGCTGTCACAATAAAGTCGTCTGCACTTCCATTCTTTACTGCTATTTGTTTAGTTTTTTTTTTTAATTCTTTTAGATATTTCTCTAACTTCGTAGATTTATATTAATGGTCCTGAAATTTATTTTGAGTAATCAACTCAAATCTTTTTAACTTCACTGTTTTGACTACAGTTGTCTTATTTTAATTTAGTCATGTTTTCAGTTTCTACTTGCATTAATTACTTTAGTCGAAGTTTAGCAACTTTACCTATTTTGTTATGCTTGACTTTACTAATGTACCACTTTTAATATGTTTATATACATGTATACATATGTTGGGAAAATACATTTTGAAGTGAGAATTTTTTTCTGGGTGAGTCCTCGTATTGTTCATTCTCCTCACACAGTGAGACCCAGGGTTAGCAATTATAGGACACTCCAATCAATCAAATCATTAAAAAATGGTTGGATATGTTGAAGTTGGAATGATGGTTGTCGACTATTTATTTGACACAAACCACTCATAAAGAAAAAAAAAATTATTTGAAGGCTAACTGTTGTTAGTCACACTTAAAAAAAAATATTCACATGAACTGTTCAAGACATTGTGTTGCGATTCCGTCAAGCGTTGAACTGTGATATCACATGACGTGACTACAACTATCGGATTGGGGAAGTTTAGCCAAATTTTATATTTTAGGACTTATTGATTGATGGAAGTGAACTATTTTGCCATTTATTTTGGTATTTGTAAAAGCACGTTGAAAGGTGGGGTCTTGACTCCTGCACATTCATGTAATGACAGTTGGATCCCTAAAAACCTAGTGTGACCAGCCCATAAGGCTGCGCGATATGACCAACAAACATATCACTGTCATTTTTTCACTTCATATTGGTCGATATTGATAATTATCACAATATTGTCAGATCTTTATTTCTGGTGCAAATCAAAGCTTTTTGCTCTGGAGTGAATGTTTTAAGGACCAATAGCTGTGGGTTTTAAAAAAATTTTACGGTTTAGATGCATATTATTGTTTAATCAAACTATTATGACGTGTGTTGTGTATATATGTGTGTATATATATATATATATATATATATATATATATATATATATATAATCATCTTGATTTATTCTTTTTAATGAGGGGAATTCCCTTCTTTGGTGGCTTCAGAGACGTTTCAAATAAATTGCCATAAAAGGTTTTCAGGACATGTGAATATAACACAAATTTCAGACATTGAGTAATTTTTATTTATTACTTTTATTTAGTTGTTACTCATTATTTTCATATTCATACTGGTACTTATAGAAAGTGTTTAAGAGACTCATAAAAGTCATATGAAGCTTTAGTATTGTTTATTAAAGTCATAACTTTCACTTCAGACTCCCCTCTACTCTCTCATAGCAAGAGCTGTCACTCTTCTGGTGTTTTGTGTTCTACATCATCATGATGTGAAAACACTATCTGAGATTTTTCTCTCTTAGATGTACATTAATGTAAACAATGTGGCTAGGTCATTAACCACCACCAGAGGGGTAGATATAGTCTCTCAGTAGTGTCAGTGTTTGGTCAGTATAAAAAAAAAATGTTGCCTTTGTTTTTGGCACCACACTGTAATATCAATTAGGGCTGCAACTAATGATTATTTTAATAATTGATGAATCTGTCAATATATATATTTTTTCATTTAATTTATTTCAGACCATTTCAAACCTAGAACAAAAATATTTGGTTCTAAGGATTCTTTTTTTAGAACTAAAATATTGTCAAATTATTTTTTTCTTGTATAAAAGCAAGTTTTTGCTCTGGAGTGAAATTAGTACGATCCTTACAATTAACTGAGGTTTTTAGTTTTTTTATTGGCAAAACAAGGCAAAAATGTTATAATTATGAACAGTTTAAGGTAATATTGTTGAAAAATCAAAATCGTTGCTATTAAAAAAAGTTTTTGCAGACTGTTTCAGATTAATTTAAACTTGATTATAATAGATTAAAACATGTAAAAAAAATAGCATAAAATCATACATTGAACTTATTGTTACATATTGTTTTTGTCAACTTCCAGGTCAACTTTATTCTTCAACTTTATTAACTCTTTGATAGAGCTGTCAATCTTTATTCTGATTTTTTGTGTTGTGCTTCATCAAGAAGTGAAACAACCGTTTCTGAGCTCAAGAGGATGTTTAGACTTCAAATAAAAGGTCTTTTAAAACCAGTGTTATACAGACACATATATATATATCACGTTATTACCCAGCACTCCCGGCTCATAATAATGAGGGTCCACCATTCTCCAGTTCAAAAAGTGTTGTTCTGTACATCTATCTCTCTCTAAAGTTCTGGCCTTGTCTACTACATATATATGAAGTAGTGGAACTATATAGGTAAAGGAAACCAATTTGATCAAGAAGCTTGCTGCTGTTTGTGTCTTTATCTCAAATGAGTTTGTATTAATTGCATTTGTGTGTTTTCTCTGCAGCTGTGGTCCTTCACTGCTGGGCAAGGATGACTTAATCTCCTCAAGCAACAGCACTCAATCATCATTCCCTGAGTTTTTTCCCACTCGTCTCCAGAACCATGTGAGGGATTTTAATGCCAGCCAGGATGTTTTGGGTGCACATGTGGATTAATCTAGTTTGAGGAGTAGAGGGATTCTTTAAAACCTTGAGTTGAGTTTCTATTTTTCAAGTCTCACCCCCTTCCCAGCCCTCCTTTAGAGATTTTACTTCCAGTTGTTTTTGGTTTAGCTGGTTGTTCTGCTTTTGCTACCCCATCCCACAACTAAAAGTCCCTCCCAAACCCCAAATTTCCCTATCTGCTTGAATCACCAATAAATGTGTTCATGTTTTGGGATGATGCTGGAATAACCAGTATTTTTTTGTGTGAAAATCCAACACTATCTTCACTTGTTGATCAACAACACCCCAAACAAATTCAACTCAGCCTTAGTTGTTAAGAAAGCGTGTTCTGGGAATGGTTTTCATCGTGTGCTTGACTGGCTTAGAGTACACAATCCTTCTTCCTAAAATAGCCTCTGGGATGTTCAGGGACAAAATGCAAAGTTTTCCATTGTGTTTTTGAGTGGATTTGAGTGCTACCCAAACTCAGCCCCTTCAGACACCCACGCCTTCTACTGATAAGCCACGTCTCTGGAAGATTCGCTATGATGTTCCGGGACCAGGTTGGGGTCCTGACGGACTGGTTCCGGAGTTGGAACGAGTGCGAGCAGACAGTGGCGCTGTTGTCTTTGCTGAAGCGGATTTCTCGAACACAGGCTCGATTTCTGCACATCTGTCTGGAGCACTGGCTCGCTGACTGCAGTGACACGCACATCCTGGAAGCTGAAGCCAACAATGCCGGTATTTGGACGTTTAGCCTAAGGCTCCATCATCCAATCATAATCAGGCATTTTACATTACAATCTCCATCAACCAATCAAAATCTCATTTACTATAATGGTCTCTATCAGCCAGTCAGAATTAATCTTACTATCTATTAGGCAATCAAAATAAAGCGTCTTAGAATTGTACTCTCCAATGGCTAATCAAAATCAAGCTTTTAAAATTGGCCTCTCTCCGCCAATCAGAATCAATTGTTTAATCTCAGAATCTTAATCAGCTAATCAGAATCAAGCATTTAATCTTGGTCTCTCAGCCAACCAGAATCAAGTGTTAGATCTTAGTCTCCACCAGCCAGTCACAATAGTTTTTAAACGTTTTCGATGCCTGTATTTACAAACACAAACCTTTAAGTATATTTTCATAAATTATATCTAAATCTTTAAAATGACATTTTATTAGTTAAACAATGAGAACATCTTACACTTGAACCTACTGGAGGAATGTATTCACACACTCATGTTTTTCTGTTTCTTAATCTCTCTTGACTCCAGCAATCGTGAGTCAGTGGCATGAAGAGCCTTCTGAGAACCTGGCCCCCCTACTCCTCTCTCACTTGCCTCTGCTCCAGCCGGGGAATGCAGATGCTAAGGCTCAGTACATGAAGCTGCTCCGGAAGGTTTTGAGTCTCTCCATGGAGGGTGGGGGGTGTGTGGAGGAGAGCCGGCAGCTTCTATCCTATGCTCTCATACACCCTGCAACCTCCCCAGAGGATAGACACTCGCTCTCCCTCTGGCTGAGCCACCTGGAGGAGAGCCAGCAACAGGTGTGTGCAGATGCTACCAACTGCATGAAGTCGTGGAAGAAAAGCTGCAGCTTTGACTAAATGTTAAACCCTCCATTCTCAGATGCAGCAGTTCCAGGGCTCAGACGAATGGTGCGGAGCTGGAGACACTACTGGAGTCATGATGGAGCAGTCTCACTGGCAGGAGAAGATGGTGGTTTCACAGAACGGGCACAATGTAATTTGTGGACGCTCCACTGGGGACAACTCGCCTGCCAGCACCTGCATAGGCAAGTACAAATTTAAATCAGAGTCAAACTTTCATAGCTAGTCAGATTCAAAAGTTCGACCATAGAACTTTCATAGCCAGACAGAGTTGAACCTTCTACCGTAGAACTTTCATAGCCAATCAGAGTCAAACCTTCTACCTTAAGGTTCAACCACATTGCGGTGAAATTTCACTGTGAAAATGCTCCGGGTGTGCTCAACGTTTCGCTTTTAGTTTTTCAATCAATGGCCGCGGATGGGCCTGCACAGATCAACAGTGAAAAGCGGAAAAAGTTGATAAACTGGAAACGCTGGACGAAGTTCCACGCTCCACCAATCGATGAGGATCTTTTGTTGACATGCGAGAAAGTGCTGATGTTACATAAATGCACAACTTGAGGGCGCTCTCTATTCATTCTGTCACTCTCTCGATGAGCTTCTTAGACACAACAGCGTAGAAGAAGAGGAGCCAGGCGAACAAAAGCAGACCCCAGGAAGGATAATGCTTTATATTAAACTTTTTACTCATTTTTGCATTGGTTGTTTTATAACTTTTCTTCTACATTGTGCCTGGTAATATAAATGTATGTTGATTTACAATTATATTGTAGAATTTGTATAGTGCTTGTAAAGTGTAATCGCACTTGTGACTATGTTGTTATGATTTTGCACATTCTGTGTCTATAAAATATTTAGTTTTTACCATATATATATATATATATATATATATATATATATATATATATATATATATATATATATATATATATATATATATATATATATATATATATATATTTGAACTAGTTACAGTAATGTCTTTGGTTAGCTGTTTGACGAAGATAGTTAAAAATATCCGTTTACTACTATAAAAATGCTTCCCAGACATGAAAAGGTTTGAAATTTTGAATGTGTAAGATAAAAATCACCTCACATTAGGTGCATGCTGTTTATATATAATTGTACTAGACCAATGCAACAAGTTGCATGTTAAAATGTATAATGAATAAGCGGAGATAACTAGTGGATCTCTTTTCGGAGGTTTTGCAACACACATACCAGGAGTACTTTGCTTTCTGGAACTCTACCACAGCTATCTATTGTTTGTTTACCAGATCTGAATTTCCACCCTGTGGTCGGAGACTTTTGTGTGCTCCTTGACCACACAGCAAGGAGGGCCATTACGTCTCTATTTCCCTCCACATAGTTCGTACCTTCTACCTTAGAACTTTTACAGCCATCAGAGTCAAACCTTTGAGCTTTCATAGCCAATCAGAGTCGAACCTTCTACCTTAGAACTTTTATAGACAATCGGAGGCAAACCTTCTACCTTAAAACTTTCAGGTCTCTCCGGTCAGACTCATCATAGCTCCACCAAACCCCCAATGTCCCTCACACCTGTCAATCAGTCGCTCTGCAGCTCTGATTGGCTGAACCAGGAGGAGGGTTTGGGCTGTCCGGGAGTTGTGATCGGGGCCGACCATGCCCCTCTCTCACCACAGAGCAGTGTGGCATCGTCAGGAAGCGAACAGACAGAGGATCAGAACAGCGCACGTAACAGTTTCCAGGAGGACGGCAGCGGCATGAAAGGTGAAAGGGGTTGCGGTTAGTGCAAATCCCCTGAAATTGAGTGGCCCCTAAACGTCTTACTCTCTCTCTCCTTCAGACGTCCCTGCCTGGCTGAAGAGTCTGCGCCTGCACAAGTATGCTTCTCTCTTCTCTCAGATGAGCTATGAAGAGATGATGATCCTCACCGAGCAGCACCTGGAGTCTCAGGTACAAGCCTCGCCCACCTCTTATCACCCTTAAGAAAAGTATTGACACAGTATCTCTTAGAACAGACTAAGTTCCTCATGGTTCCAACAATCATGGTTATAGGTCCTAATTTTCATGGACACAAGGATATTCTTCCATTAATGGTTGATTAGCATAACATTCGTCCTGATCAATGACCTCACACAAATGTCTTTTCTGTCAGAATGTGACCAAAGGAGCTCGACACAAGATTGCTTTAAGCATTCAGAAACTGAGAGAGCGACAGAGCGTCATGAAGAGTCTGGAGAAGGTGAAGAACTTTTTTTTCTGCCTTTTGTGGTGTCTTTTAATTTAAAATAGACAATGAAACAATAAAAAGTATTTTACCTTTTTGCCTAATTATTATTTAGCAATTGTATGAACTTATTTTTCCATTCACTCGACTGCCATTACATTTTTTGTGCACTTTTTTATTATTTAAACTTTTTTAATATATATTTTTCTAACTGATTGTTTGTTTAGAAAGATGATTGTTTTTAATGTATTTTTAAGCAACTCGATGTTGTTTTTGAGCCTTCAGATGATATTTTCTGAAATCGTTGGGTGGAAAGATGGTTCTTGGGGTATGCAAAAAACAAATCCTCTTTCAAACTGTTTTCTCTCTATATTTTATTTTATTCCAGGATATCCTAGAAGGTGGTAACCTGCGCAATGCTCTCCAAGAGCTCCAGCAGATCATCATCACGCCAATCAAAGTCTATGTTCAACCCACTCCCTCACAGAAGGAGGAAGAGCCTGTGGAGAAACTCACCAATCACAACCAAGAGAAAGAGGGGGAAGGATTTCCTAGCCACAATCCTCCAGCGTGTGACGGAGAGTCGACTCAGATGCCGATTGCAGAGGGAGACATCACAGGGCAGTTCACTCGAGTGATGGGAAAAGGTACAAATTTGGGCTCAATTTAGCTTTAGGATGAAGGTGATCAGTTCCTGCAGGTACTCATTCCCTGTTCAGTCTGCACACAGCTGCTGGTGTCAAGGCCGGATGAGGAGAACATCAGCTGTTACCTGCAGCTCATCGAGAAATGCCTCACTCACGAGGTAAGCTCACACACGCTTATGAAATGATCTGCAGAGGGGTTGCATAATCCAGCCATATTCTCTTTTATATCAGGGTATGCTTCACTAAAAATAACAAATATGTATTTCTAGCCCCATAGTGCCTCATTGTTATGTTGACAACTCCTGCTGATTGCTGGTCACTATCTTTAGATATAAACATATAAACAGTCCTGTTGTACACTTTCTTATTGAGCAATGAAGCATAAAAGTGAGGAACCAGAGACAGCTTCTTTTACAATGAGTTGTTTCTATTGTTACTCGAACAGCAACATTAGGGAATCAGAGCAAAAAAACTCTAACATAAACTCAAACTCAAAACCTTCACATTTAATGCAAATACTATAGGGTACTCAAGTTCTTTCTTGAGATCACTGGTGTTGATGAGATTGGAGGTGCGATGTTTGTTGTTCAATGTATGGAAACGAACTACTGGACAGTTAAAGAGGAAATTTGGGGAATAATAAACAGTTTTCACAAACAAGTGGTGGAAATAGTACACTGATTAGAATCTAACCGTTATTTGTCATTATTTGTCAAATTGCACACAAAGATAGAAAAGAAACAACAAGAAAGTGTGCTGAAAGATGTCCATCAATAGAAATGACATATGTATGACTGGACAAGACCACATTCTGATATATAAATATAACGTGTGTTAAATCTCTCATGCCCAAAAGAGTATGTTCTCTTGCATTAAAATAGCAAAAAGCAGCGGAAAGCTGTTTATTAATAGTGTCTCACTTAAAATAGTCCTAATATTTTGTTGCAAAAGCCCATGTGATTGCTTTCCTTATGCTAAAACATAAAAAGATATGTATTTTTGTTTTAAATATTTATATTCAAAAATAAGATCTTAAGAGGGATATAAAACATCAACATAACTCACTCTGGGTAGATTGTTCAGACTTTGTTTCTGGCCATTGTCGATTGGTAGTAATTGTTGTAACTTAGGATTCTGAATTTTTTTTAACATGATCTGATGAACTAATGTATGAATGATATATTATGAATGTCAGCCAATTTATTTGGCTGATTGAGGGAAGATCTGAATGCAGAGCCAGTTCTTGTATCATGTTCTTCTGTTTGTTGCAGGCTTTCACAGAGACGCAGAAGAAGCGTCTGTTGTCATGGAAACAGCAGGTGCTGAAGCTGCTCCGACTGTTCCCAAGGAAACCAGCGATGGACAGTGGAGTGTATCGGAGAGGGTGAGGATTTGTTGCTTGTAGCATAGATGAGAGTTGTGCTTATGTGTTCTCATGTCTATATTAATGAGTGTCTGTGTGCACACAGGTGGCCAGGGTTCGGCTCTAACTCTCTGCCCACAGCAGGCTCTGTGTGTGCAGGTTTGGCTCGTCGAGCTCAGCGCCCCTTCCCCATCACACACCCACACACTCACACTCCTCCCAGAGGAGCTACCGCTCCACCACCCCGGATTCTAATGAGTGCTGGAGCATCTCCGCGACATACTCAGAGCCCGGTCAGCACACAGGGACGACAAGTGAGGAACTCGCTCACATCCTCGATTACTTCTGAGCAGCATTTCAGTTTCACTGTCAATCACAGTTGTTTCTTTGTGTTGCAGGGCCTCTGGTTTGGGAACCCCGGGGGCAGTAACAGCATGCCGAGTCAGAGCCGGAGCTCAGTTCAGAGAACACATTCTCTACCCGTACACACCACTCCTCAGAGCATGGTCCTCTACCAGCAGCAGCACGGTACACCATCTGTCTCTGATGTCTTTGTTGGCACAGCTACCACACGGTCAATCATAGTACTTGGCTTTTGTTTTCCTAGAATGCACTGCTCCTGGGACGGATCTGGAAATCAACCCAACGCTGGAGTCTCTGTGCCTCAGCATGACGGAGCATGCCTTAGGAGGTACAAGCACTCACAGTTCAGTGTTAGAAGATGAAGATGTTAGCTGCACCCCCTCGTGTGCTTGATGCACTAGAGAGTGAGAGCACGAGAGGGAGCATGAACAATGCCAAGGGCAAGAGAAAGAGATGCAAAGAGCATGAAGAAAAAGGAAGTGCGCAAGGTAGAGCATGAGACAGAAAGGTTACGAGAGAGTAATGCAAATAGCAAAAGAAAGAGAAGCATAGTCTGTGAGATGGACAGGACTCAAGAGAGAGATGCATAGAGTGTGTAGGGGAAAAAACATCAGTGAGAGATGTGTAGAGCACAAGGAAGACCTGTAAAGCATGAGACAGAAAGAACATGTAAAAGAAATGTAAAGAACGCAAGGGAGAGGTGGGTGCATGGATCACAATAGATACCTGTAGATTGTGAGGTAAAAAAGTCGCAAGAGAGAAACATGAAGAAAACAAGAGAAATGTGCAGGGTACAAGATATGAAAAAGGCTGCTTTAGAGATCTGTAGAGCATGAGGTAGAGCACAAGACAGACCAGGGCATAGATCACAAACGGTGCATACTCCACACAAGAGCTGTGTAGAGCCAAAACTGAATGAGCTCTGGAGATGGGAAAAGCCTGCATAAGAAGGAGAGAGATGGGCAAAGCATGTGCGAGAGGTATGGGGTTAGTGGCCAAGTGAGCGAGCAAGTATCGTATCAGAATGAGATGCAAGGAGAGAGTGAGATAAACCATTTCAAGTGGATCAGTCTTAGAATGGGAGGAACTTGGAAGAAATTTGGCTGCACTATCCCTTTAAGATGCAGTAGCCAATCACAGACCTGCTTTAACCCATCTGTTCTTCTCTTTCAGACGGTGTGGACAGGACATCGACGATATGAAAATAACAAGCTGCAAAAACGACACTCGCACACAAACACTCACTCTGTGTACGTCCTCTGATATTTTTCTACTTTATTGTACGTAACGAAGTTTATTCTAACACAAATACAGAAAAACTATTATAAGATGCAAGGACGAGGAGCAATCAAGCGAGCGATCTGATTGGCTGGTGCTAGATGTGTGTTTACATCACTTCCTGTTTCCATGGGCCTGCATGAACTCTGTTTTCGTTCGTTAATCTGTTCGTCGTTCTTCTGTGGTGGTACTGGAGGTTTTTAGCACTTATTCGTAAAGTTTACGGGAGTGTCGCTATGGCTGTGAACGTTTGTTTCCTCTTGCACGCGAGTGTTTGTAAATAAGCAGGTTATTGTGAAATCGTAAAATAACCCCAGAGAGTTTATCAAAGTGATTTTTATACGCAGAATCTATGAAGTGTCAGAAGGGGTGCTTTGAGAGATTGAGCTGTGCTCATCCCATGCGCTGCCCTTTTCCTGACTAACAGCCAATGAGACTCTGCCTCCGGATGACTGACGCAGAAACAACCCAATCAGATTACAGTTTCTCTCCTCAGAGATTAAAGCGGTGCTTCAAATGGCAGCTTCTGTTTTGGTGTGTTTATTTTGGAGATTGTGACGGAGTGTGGGTGAGAGAGTGTGAGAGAGTGAGATTAAAGTTAAAGGATTATGGGTTGGATTTGTTTGTTTTTTGTTTTTGTGCTGACTGTTCATGAGGGTTTAATTATGTGTATATTTTTTAACTGGGGTCTAAGTTTTCTTGTTAAAATTAACGAGGTAAAATAAAAAAAAAAAAAGCACAAACCTGAAATTCACAACCCTTAGTGGACACCATTAACATGTCAAATAAACCCCAAACATTTAAGAGTTAAAGGCCCTACCCTTCCTTATTGGTGATCCATTGAATTTTGGAGTGCCACACAGACATTAGCGAGGACCCACCCAGCCAATCAAGTGTTGGCTCATGTATTAGTTTTAATCAGTTAGGCCACGCCCACTTTCAACAACAATTAAAATACTTTCAAAACGACACACCAGAGAAGCACTGGAGCTTTTTTATTCATAGTAGCAAGGGACTTTTGTTTTATCTTACTCATACCTAGCAACCAGAAGATTTACCGTAGCAACCATGTTGGAGAATACAATATTTGTAGAGTAGAGGTCAGTCACTACCCTGCTTTAACCTTCACCGCAAACACTTGAATCCCTCAATCTAGTTTCTTTTGGCTGTGAAAGCTACTCTTGTGTCTAAAACCAGTAAGTGCTGAGGCCCTTTAGGAATGAGTTTGAGACTCCTCCTCTAGAATTAAAGGGTTGCTAATGCTAATCCTAGGGTTGCTAATTACCAATGGTTCTTAAAAAAATGCATATTGATATTGTTGTTTAAAATTGTGCCTTTTTTATTTCTTGCATTTCGTTTTGGTGGATTCAGGTTTTTTTATCATTTAAAAAGAGCATAAAACTTTAAGTGCACATCACCAGTTTATTTCATCAGCTGAAACAAGCCATGGAAATAACTGCTAAACCTATGGCCATAATAGTGCAAAGGAGGGTCGCAGTCTAGACTCACTTCAACCCTAGTGCAACACAAATAATTTCACAAATTAATCTGTTCTTGACTTGTTTGAAGCAACTCTTTTTCTCTTGGTGTTATAACAGGGTTGGAGGAAAAACTAGAAGGGATTGCTACCTCTACGGAAAGACTATCCAACTGCATCCATTGACAACATTTGTTTGAAGAAGAAATATGAAAGCTGAAAAAATTCAGATATCATTGACAACTTGTACAGCTGTAAAAAGATTAATCCTGAAAGGTCATGGTTCTTATATCTTGCTAGGAAACAGTGAATTACTACATATTAACTAAAAAAAGTCACCATCTTACATTCTGCCATAATGTCCATGATTAGTAATTACGCTGCTTTATATGAATTAATTTATTCTAACTCATATCTCCTAATTACAGAAGGGGTTTAACAGATCATAAGTTAACAACATAGGCTCATCCTATTTCTTTCCTATAAATTTGTCCAGTAAGAATTCCTAATAAACTGATAATCCACATTAAGCCTTTGTACAGCTGCTTTTGAAGCAACTGCAAAAAACGTTATTTTAATACATTTGAATTCATTAATTGATTCCAAAATGTATGCCCTACACACACCTTTCTGCCACTACCAGCGATCCCCACTAGGGTCATTCTGCCTTTGTGGCCCTGGGTAAGCCACTTCACCCGCATTGCCCTGTATGGATGTGTGTGTGTTTGGTGGTGATCAGGAGGCTGTAGGCTTGGACTGGCAGCCACATCCTGTTAGTCTGCCCCAGGGCAGCTTATCACCACCAGAGTGTGAATGTGGAGTGAAAGAATAATGCACTAAACATTATAAAGAGTCATTGAGCTCTGGAAAAAGCCCTATATAAATTGAACACATTATGATTATTATTACCTTTGCATCGTCTTCATGCATGTTCTGTGTACATTTATTTTGAACGGACTCCTTTGGGTTTAACTGCTTGTAAAGTGATTAAATATGGCAGCCAATAAGGGCCAGTAATCAAACCTGTATTAACAAGGAGAAAGATTATTGAGATAAGAATCATGAAGTGAACACATTTAAGTCCTCTCTTCTCTCAGGAGAATGTTTTTTGCTCTTTCAGCAGCCGTGAAGACTGCAGTTTAGTTATCATATAGGCGTTTGATTATTAGCACTGATTGGCCTCCGTAATTCAAGCGTTTCATGCTTAAAGATGTCATTATTTTGTTAAAAAGGTGTTTTATACAGTTCTTTATTATTAGAGGCAAATGATCAATAAGAATGTATTATTTGTTCAAAAATGTACTCTCCTTACACTCTTAATTAAATTAAAGTTTTAATTGAAGAAAATTTCCACTATTACTAAATGATTCATTTGAGTACTTAATCATTACTTTGCATAAATTATTCTTAAAAAAATGTCTAGCTTTAAGCGTAAACGCTAATCTGCCTCACGCGCGCGCCTGGCGGTTCTCCTTGCGCGTCCACACAGCGGGAGCGCGCAGAGCTCTCCTTGCAGTCCAGGTGGATGATGGTGGTGTTCCTGTAACCTATCCCTTCTCTCTTTCTCCTGGAAAACATCAAATCTATCGTCCTCAGCATCATCTTTCCAATGCGCTCTCCCGCGGGAGTGTGTGTGATGCGCGAGCTGCTGTTCTGGACCGCAGTACTGTGTGTTCTCTCAACTAGAGGTGAGTGTGTCTGTGTGTGAGATCATGTCTGTCTGATCAATCAATCGAGTTATTGATTCATTCACGTTCTCGGCAGTGTATTGGTCAGATTGATTGTGCGGTGATCCCGTGCAACACACACTCATGTGTTTGTGTTATATAACGGGGACTGTGTGTGTGTGTTTGTGTGTGTGTTTGTGTGCTTGTCCTGTTCGGAGCTGGGCAGGTGAGTCAGGAATAACTCTAATCTTAGGGATTTGCAGGTGAACGGGCCACGGGAGCGCGCATGGGTCACATGTCTGATCATAAACACTAATGTGACTGATTTAATTAATGAGGCCTAATCTATTCTCCTGGTTATCTTGGTGGCCCACAGAAGGTTTCCAGGAATACATTTTCTTCAGTATTTTATTGTTTACTCTAATATTTTGTTCATTTAATAATTATTGCTTTTCTAATTTTTTGTGCTGTGCCAGTGAGGTGCTCGCCTCTACCTGAAGAAGAGGAGGTTAGAAACATCTTCATCCTAAACTCATCTGAAGTATATGCCAGTCCCTCACTCCTACAAAATTCTCTTTCTCTTTCTTCCCTCTCGTCTCTCTCTCTCTCTCTCTCTCCCTCTCTCCTCTCCTCATTCCGCTTCCTTCTCCTCATCTCATCAGTCTCTCTCTCCCCGCCTCTCTCTCTCCTCTCTCTCAACGTCTCTCCTCTCTCTCCTCTCACGCTCTCTCTCTCTCTCCTCTCTCTCTCTCTCTCTCTCCTCGCATCCCTCTCTCTCTCTCTCTCTCTCTCTCTCTCTCTCTCTCTCTCTCTCTCTCTCTCCTCTCTAGCTCTCAGCTGACTGTAAGAATGCAGCCGATTGCGACACACACAGAACAGCAGTGGAGGAGCAGGATGGAGTTAGACACGAGGCTCTGCTGAGAGAGTTGCAGAAGCTGGCAGAGCGAGGTACACACACTGAGAAAGATTACACTGTCTCTTTAAAATACAGACCTGTTAAAATTCTGAGTTGATTCAGTTAAGATTATGGTTTATTATCATCAGAGCAAGGTTGAGCAAGCATTGGTTCTTAGCAGGGTTTATTTCGTTCAGACTGGGTTCCCTTCAGATCAGGTTTTTGTTAAGTTAAGATCAGGTCTAGTTTGGTGCAGATCAGGTTTGGTTTAGTTCAGATCAAGTTTGGTTCTAATCAGATAACATTAGGTTCTCTTCAGATTATGTTTGGTTCAGTTAAGATCAGGTTTCGTTTTGTTCAGATCAGGTTTGGTTCAGTTCAGATAAGGTTTGGTTCAGATCAGATTTGGTTCACATCAGATCAGGTTTTGTACAGTTAAGATCAGGTTTAGTTTGGTTCAGTTCAGATCAGATTAGGTTCACTTCAGATCAAGTTTTTTTTTAATAATATCATGTTTAGTTTGGTTAAGTTCAGATCAGGTTTAGTTTGGTTCAGTTCAGATCAGGTTTGGTTCAATTAAGATTGTCTAGTTTGGTTAAGATCCAGTTTGGTTCAGTTAAGATCAGGTTTAGTTTGATTCAGTTCAGATCAGGTTTGGTTCAATTAAGATTGTCTAGTTTGGTTAAGATCCAGTTTGGTTCAGTTAAGATCAGGTTTAGTTTGGTTCAGTTCAGTTCAGATCAGGTTTGGTTCAGTTGAAATCATATTAGGTTCAGTTCAGATCAGGTTTGATTCAGTTTGGATCCCGTGGTGTTAATTTAAGATCAGAGTTATTTTAAATTCAGTTCTGATTGTTTTTTTAACTGGTCAGATCAGATTTGGTTCAGTTCAGATTTGTTTCAGTTAGTTCCAGTTTGATTAGTTTCTGAACACATTTGGTTCAGTTAATTTTAGTCTGCCATGAGATTTGTGAAATCATGGGGCGGACCGATGGTCGTTCTGTAACTGGAAGCCTGAATAAGACTTTAATAAGGCTTTAATTGGTCACTACACTGTTACATGAAGCGAAATTGGACCCCTCCGACCAAGATATAGACATCACATTACAGGGTGGCAGACAGATCAGTGAGGTAGCAAATGGAATAAGGAAATATACAACAGGAAAGGTGGCTGAAAAAAAACATGCCCCTCTCATTCTGTACTTCAGTCAGAGCAGTGTGAGATTAGGGGAGAAAAAAAGCCATAGCAACAACAACATTTTAACACATTTACACAGACATAACATCACTTCATCATGGGAACAGGGGAAGTAGAAGATAGAATCAGTCACAAGCAGGAGACATCCGAAGTTAAAGCACAGAAGGTCCTTGAGGAGGTCAGAGCTTCTTGTTATCTTGTTCTCCGGGAGAAGTTGTTTTGGCTCTAGCAACAGCCTAGCCAAGGCTGTCATGGAGGAATGGGGAGCCGAAAGAAGATTTAATTTGAATTTGGGTCGAGATCTGTCAATTTCAATAATGTCCTTCCCTGGCCTCCATTTTGGTAAAAATCTGTTGCACGGCTGCCAGTGTCCTCTGGTTCTCGTCCATCTTGTGGTATATACCAATATACGATTACTGATTTCTCTGCCTACCGCCATTTCAATCCAGACGGTCAGCTTGATGGGGTTTTGAGCTTCCCTGACCAATTTTACGATCGCTGATACCCCAGAGCTCCACATAATCCCATCAGCAGAAACCCTGTGATCAGAGCTCCAAATAAGTAGATATCCTCAATGTCCTCCAGTGACATAGCGGCCAGGCACACGACGCGCCACTTTTTCCATCCGGCCATTGTGTAGCCAGCTGCAAAGTTCCCTCAGGGTAGGTGGGTTCGCCCAAACCCGAGCTTCTCGTCAAGAAGATGGTGTCAATTACATGCAGAGAACAGCTGATCAGATCCATAGTTAGTCATTAGAGTTTAGAGAGCAGGGCAAGGGGAGTCTTAAACACTAGACGCTAGATAGAGGGAGCCAGCAGAAGAGATACCGGGAAGGAGAGGGAGACAAATGCGACCGCCTTCGTTGAGAGCAAAGAGAGAAGTTGTTGGTTTGATTCCCACTAGGGCCATTCTGCTGTTGTGACCCTGGGCAAGCCAGTTTTCCCACATTGCCCTGTATGGGTGTGTGTGACTGGTGGGGTGTTTAGTGGTGGGCTGGAGGCTGTAGGTGCAGAATGGCAGCCACAACCTGTCAGACTGTCCCAGGTCATGTCCTGTCAGACTGCCCAACACAAGAACGAGCTTTTCATGTGAAGGACACAAGGGGAAACTGGGTCGTCATACTGTGTAAACTTTCCCTGCACAGAGAAGTTTCAAGGGTTCTAATGTTACCTCTATGTTGAATAATGTCTTAAAATGATGCAATTATGGCTTAATTTGTGCCGGAGCGACCCGGAAAGAGCCGAAGCGGAGCGCACCTATTTGTTTGGATCTGGAACCTTCCTCTCATTCAAAATAGAACTGTTTGATAGATTCAGATCAGTGTTGATTCAGTTGATCACATTCAGATCAGAGTTGATTGGGTTGATTCATGTCAATCTGTGCGTGTGTGTGTTTGTGTTACTACAGAGAGAGAGCGAGAGAGGGAATACACTCGACAGACAGATGAGTATGAGCCAAATGAAACCGAAGGAGAGAAAACAAGGGAGGAAGAGGAGGAGTACGAGGATGAAGAGGGCGTTTTGAACGATGAAGAGCAAGAGGATGAAGAGCCAGAAGATGATGAAGATGAAGAAGCAAATGAGGGTGATGTGGATGTGCTTCTGCAGGAGGAGATCAGACAGACAGAGATCCAGAGGAAGGAGGATGAAGAGCTGGAGGAACTACTGAAGGAACTCCGCAAGAGGAGGTGGAGGAAGAGTGAGGAGAGGAAGAGGAGGAGAGAACTGGAAGAGGAGATGAAGAAGGTAGAAAGGACCCTGGAGGAGCTTATGGAGGAAAAGAAGAACAGCAGCAGCAGTGAGGAGTGGTCTAAAGATAAAGAGCTGATGGAGAAACAGGAGGAGCTGAAGGAGCTGAAGGAGAAGATAGAGAGGAAGAGATATATGGAAGAAGAGGAAGAGGAGGAAGACGAGGAAGATATGGTAGAAGAAGATCAGAAGGATATGGAAGAGGATGAGCTGGAAATGAAGAAGGGGATGGAAGAGGCAGAAGAGGAGGTAGAGAAGAAGAGAGAAATGGAGGAAGAGGACCCAGCAGTCATGAACATAGAAGATGAGAAGAAAGAGGTGGAGGAAGATGAGGCTGAAAAGAAGCAAGCAATGGAAGAAGAGGAAGAAAAGAAGAGAGAGGAGGAGGAGAAGAAGAAAGCAGAGATAGGCAATGAGGAAGTGGATGAGAAGAAGAAGAGAGAGATGGAAAAGGCCAGCGATGAGGCCACTCATCAGTTTGAGCGAGGGAGAGATGAAGAGGAGGAGGATGAGGAGGATAAAGAAGACAAGGTGAGTCTCTATAGTATTCAGGTTCTAGCATCAACCATGAGCACATGTTCTCATTACTGATCTGTGATTGGATTTGTGTAGAAGGGGGGACTAAGAAGGTGATATAGATAGAGTTCGTTTTTGAGCTTGATCGAACAACAAAAAGTTTGCAGTCAACGTATCGATAAAGAGCTATTGGTCTTTGCCGATATTATTTTGATTATTGTTCAATCTACCATCTGAAATTATATGTGAAAAACTTTTTAAAGGTTTAGCTAACCATTTTTAATTTTAACTCAAACTTAATGTAAGAGTAAAAAAAATACATGTTTTAGTTATTAGAGTTCAAAATCTATAATGCAGCCATACTCCGGGGAGCTACAGAGATACATTTTGAGGCAAAAGATTGACTCCGCTTTTGTATTTCCGAGAGCTGTAAGTTCTGAATAGATATGTAACTCATTTCTCAGTGTCTTAAGTCTACTGAGAAAGACACTGTCTCTTTAATAGTTTGGCAATTCATGATTCTGCCAGCAGGTGGCGTCCAATCCTCGACTACCCACATGGTATTCAAACCTTCAAGTTGAGAGCATTTTTTTTGGAATGATGTGCAATGTTTGGTTCTTTTGTTTTTATATTTCACCTTTCTCTGCAAAACACTTTGTAAAATACATGTGAAGAAATTGATTTATTTTTGTGTTTCAGGAGCTGCTGGCAATTGAATTTGAACTCAGGAAAGTGGCGGCTCAGCTGCATGAGCTCCAAAGGGATTGAACACATGAGAGAGAGAGAGAGAGAGAGATGAGAGGAGAGAGAGAGAGAGAGAGAGAGAGAGAGAGAGAGAGAGAGAGAGAGAGAGAGAGAGAGGTGTGTTAGTTTTAAAAGTCAAACCCCTTTCCGTCACGCCATAAATATTCATTTTATACATTATTAATAAAACCTAATTACATATTAAAAAGCAATATAATGATGGAATATTGTAAATAAAATTTGTGAATGTTTGCAAGTGTTCCAAGAGAAATGTGGCCTATAAAGTACACCAATATCAAAATCTTTTATTTGTTTGAAGCCTCAAAAGACAGAAAGCCCCTTGCCTACAACTCTTGACAGACGCTCCCATGTGGATCATATCACCACTAGGCTTCCTTTCAGCTCTGAGGAATTGTGTGAAATTCTGTCAAAGTCTGTGAAAAACTCCAGCAGTGATGAAATCATGCCCAAAATCAATTAATGAACAGACCGGTACCAGTTTCGGCCAGAATGTTGGGGACCATTAGCTTAAAGGGCCAGATTTGCAAAAAACGTAACTTCTGTGTAATAGTTGCATATCTTAATGCGTTGTCAGGTAAACTGGAGAAAAGGCCTCTTTATGTCATAAAGTATCCTTCACGGTAATCTCATGAATATTAACTCCTCCTTGTTTGATCTTGTCTCGACTATAAACAAATTGTGATATTTACATATTAACTGCAATAATTTGATTCTATTTTCGTCACTTTTTAATATTTATACATATTTAACATTTTGCATATTTAACAGTGGTTTTATAATGAAATTCTATAAAATATTTAATTATGTGGGAATTAATTCAGCTACGTAACCGTTTCACCTACCATCTGCATTAATACATTATTAATACTGATAAAATGGTTAATTTTGATTGACCATATTTGCATATTCAACACATCTTAAATGAATGAATGCTGATTGAATGATGACATGTGAGGACGTGAAGCCGGCTGTTCATGAATGTGTATTAATCACTAATTATTCATAAATCCTCTTATTTTACATATTTAATAGAAATTTGATAGTGTAAGTGGTATAATGCAGTAATAATGTTCCTGCTAATAATTTTACTTTTTATATTCATGAAAGATTTTCATGAAATGATTGAGTTTTTTTTTTTTTTTTTACATTTATCTAAAATGCAATACTTTTATAGTGAGACTCCTGCAGACTGTTACTGTGTTTGTTTACAGGAGCAAAAATTAAATGCATATTTAACAGCTGAGTTAAAATGCAATGAATGTATTTTAAGCTAAAGCTTAAACCACACTCTTTGGTATCACCTGATGAATATTGTAAAAATGCCACTCTCGACTGTTATGATATTTTTATTCATATCTACGTCTGTAGATATTTATATGTGTTTATGCCAATAGCGTAGCATTATATGCTAACATGAACATGGCTGGATACCTAAACAGCCTGATCCAAGTGAATGTGGAATTTTATTTACATTTATTTCTTTTTATAGCTTGGTTCACTGTTTATGTATATGTTTGTAACTGTAACCTCATAGTTATAGAATGCTAAGCTTAATGCAAATAAAACAGTATTATTCACCTGGAGTTGTGATTTCCCTTTATTATTGGTTTTGACCAAATCAACAAAGATGTTTAATCAAATGTTTTTGGGCCTCAGATACAAATACCAGCCGTTATCATGCACTACAAAAAAGGGCCAAAAGCAGGAGCTCAGATGTTTTTTTATTTGGCTCAGTTGGGACCCATATAGTACCAAGTATGTCGATGCTGATGTTGTGATAGGATCCATGTTGTGGGCCTTAGAACCAAAAAATATATTTTGTTTTTCATCCAGCGTCAGACCCCTAGTGTGCTTCAGATCGGTATAGCTTGGTAATTTCATTAAACCTTTCATACCGGAATTATTGTTTAGGTCTCGAAACTTAGATGCTAGATGAAAGAGTAATTTTCTGAAAACATATACAAATAAATGCAGTTCAATCAATAGTTCAATATAAATGGAACAAAAATATTTATACATAGAAATAACAATAAATATGTTCCATTATAGTTTTGGAGAAAACTACTGCCCTATATATGAGTGTTTTAGCTTTTTCCCTAGACATCCTGAGCTTTCCTAACAAAGCACACACAAAAAAAAACTAAATTATTCCTAAAGCAATAAACAGCTGATAAATCTGGTGTCCTTTGGAACAGAGCCTGGTCTGAAGTGGCCAAAAAGGGAATAGAATACAAAATCAAACTTTTATTTGAAAGTAACTGGAATACAAATAGAATGTTTAGGGGGAAAAGTGTGAAGTCATATGAATTGGTTCCTGGATGGTTTTAGCCTATAATGTGAGATGGGACAGGGTCCATTTGAGACCCTCTGACCTCTGAATTGCTTCACATTTAGCTGGAAGTATATAGGAATTAAAATACAAGTGGTTGGGCTAATTAAATACTAGAAGTTTGGCTTACCTTCATCTTCAGCATTAATAGTGCGTTATGTTTAATAGCAATTAAAAAAACTTATGAACAGATAATCAAAACTAGCTTTAGCTTTAGATATATTTTATTTCAGGTGACCTTACGGGGAAATGTTAAAGCGATCTCCTCGAAAGTGCTGAGCTCGCTCTCCTTCAGAGTCGGGACGCGATGAAAGAGAAAGTGAAAGGGTGAGTTTTAGCCTCTCTTTACGATTTTCCGCCTCACACTCGACAGTTCGATCGAGAGTTCGACCCCTGGTCTCTCGAAACCTCTAGTTCCTCCTGTGTTCGACTGGCTTTGACGCCTTTTATTGGGTTCCTGATACCTGAGGCGCTCGCTGTTTCCCGCCATGGCTCGAGGCTCAAACGCGGGGTTTGATCGCCACATCACCATCTTCTCACCTGAGGGCCGCTTGTACCAAGTCGGTCAGTTTATTTTTAGTGTTCTTAATGACTGGCGCCTTTTTTATATTAAAAAAATCTGCTTTGAAATATTGACTCAAATCCAAGTGATAGTTACAAAATCTTACACAGTTTATTAGTTAATTTAATCTTCATTAAATTTTCAAACAATATATTTTAAGTGAGTTTAATGCATATTGTTTACTAACTCATTAAGAACCTGCATGACAAATGAATGGCAACTAACTGTGTTTTTAATAGGCTATGTATTGACAACATGTCTATCAATCTGTCTGTCTATCTATCCATCCATCTTCATGTCGGCTTTATTCCCTTTCGGGGTCGCCACAGCGGAATGAATCGGCAACTCACTGGCATATGTTTTACGCAGCGGATACCCTTCCCTGCCGCAACCCATCACTGGGAAACATTCACACACACATTCACACTTTAACACTATGGGCAATTGTTCTTATTCAATTCACTTATTCCGCATGTCTTTGGACTTGTGGGGAAACCGGAGCACCCGGAGAAAACCCACGCGATCACGGGGAGAACATGCAAACTCCACACAGAAATGCCACCTGCCCCAGCCGAGCCTAGAACCAGTGACCTTCTTGCTGTGAGACGAGCGTGCTACCCACTGCGCCACCGTGACGCTCTATCTATATATATATATATATATATATATATATATATATATATATATTTGTTTGTTTGTTTTTTTGTTTTTTTTACAGACATACTTCAGTTTTTGTCCTATTAGGATTTTTAAAAAGTTTGCTTTCACTCGCAAAATGATTGACAAATAAATAATAATGCGTGATACGGTGGTGATACGCTTCCTTTGTAGCCCTCAGCTGTCCTGGGGCAATTTGACAGAACGTGGCTTCTATTCTGGGCCTACAGCCTCCTGACCACCAGCAAACACCCCCCACCAGTCACACACATCCATACAGGGCAATGCAGCTGAAGTGTTTGCCCAGGGCCACAACGGCAGCATGAACCTAACTCCACCACTGCGCCATCCACTTTACGCCCCATTTACTCACTTTAACATGCTTAAACGGGCAATGAAATGTAAAATTTACTATTTTGAAATTAAAACAGATGGAATTTGGGGCAGAAATGATTGCACATGCATGTCAAGAGTCTTGCAGCGTGTACAGATTGTATTTCCCTTGGATATTTGTTCCCCCCCCCCTCTCCTCTGAGTACATTAATATTTAGAACAACCTACTGCAATAGGAGTAGGAGGTTGAAGGTGAATTAAAATGCCGGAGTCTGCATAAACTGGCATCCTATTTATTCTGGTTTATTTAGCTTTACGTTGAAAGTTTTAAGGTTTTTTTCTGACCACATAGAAGTCAGTTGGTGGAACTTTCTTTTACTTTTTCTTCATTCTTTTTTCCATAATGTAATAATTTTAGCTGGTTTTCAAAAACAAAAGCCTTTTTTTATAGCTTGTCTTTCATTTTGTATGTATATACAGTATATAGTGTTCTTTTTATTTCCTGTTTTCTCACCTTATTTTCTGACTTCAATGCAGTTATTTTTTCACATGCTTCTATTGTTTTGCTCTGCAAACAGTCATAGAAAATTGTGTTATTTCTCAGTGCTGCTTGGCTCATCATGAGTTTGTGTTTCAGAGTATGCCTTCAAAGCCGTGATTTCCACTGGCTTGACCTCTGTGGGAATCCGTGGAGTGGACTGTGCTGTCGTGGTCACACAGAAGAAAATTACAGTAAAATGCAGTTTTTAAAAATCAGACAGCCATGTCTCTAGTTTCTCATGTGAGTCTCATGTGCAGGACACTCTCCTGGACGCCTCGACTGTGACAAACATGTTTAGACTCACTTCCCGCATCGGCTGCGTCATGACTGGACATTACGGTGAGTGTACGAGAATTACAATTTCTGTTCTCTACTACACAGTGATTCTCTCTTTTCTTGTGTAGCTGACAGTGTCTCTTTTTAATTTAAATTTTATTTGTTTTTAAAACATTTTTAGCTGACAGTGTCTCTCAGGTGCACCGGGCTCGTATCGAAGCCGCCGACTGGAAGTATAAATTCGGTTATGATGTGACGGTGGAGTCGCTCGCCCGCCGACTGGCTGAGATCTCTCAGGTGTACACGCAGAATGCTGAGATGAGGCCGCTGGGATGCTGTAAGAGGGACAGATACATGTATTTACAATTGCTACCAAAATAAACTGTTCAAAAGTAAAATATTATGAAAAACACAGATATATGGTGTGTTAGATTTACAGAATAGTGTCATTATTTGATGGGACAGACCAGTCACGTTTGCTGTGAATATTGAAATAATTACAGAGATAAATTGGGTATGTTTACTCTTTAACTATCTTAAATCTGTATCCATAGTAATCGTGGATGCAATATTTGACTGAATAAATGTGAACACTTCTCATCCATATCCTCATCCAGCAGTATCATTAAAATATAATCCTCTTTTAGTTTTATTGGCTGTTTTGTCTACTTTATGTTTTTAATTACTACCAAAGTGATAGATCTTCCAGATGTTGCACTGTCCTCCTCTAAAAGGGAAAATAAAGTTTTTCTCAGCAAGCTCATACAGATCTCTTAACAGTATCTACTAGCGAGGGGCTATTCAGTGCTGGTCGCTCAGGTGATAAATCGTTAATGATAATATTTACATTTATGCATTTATCAGATGCTTTTGTCGAAAGTGACTTACATACAGTAGGGTAGAGTGAAGAGTGATGAAGAGGGGAGTAGCATGAGCTCACTTCGGTTCCTTGAAGATAAGACAAGCTGCAGAATTCGGGATTACCTGCAGAGGTTTGAGTGCATTTTTTGGAAGTCTTGCTTGAAGAGTGTTGCAGTAGCCAGGGCATAATATGAATGGAGCCTGGAGTTGAGTTGCGTGCTCAGTTAAGAAGGGGCTGATCTTTTGAATGTTGTGCAACGCAAACCTACACGCTCAAGTTGTCTTGGTGATGTGGTCTTTGAAGGACAACTGTTCATCCAAGATTACTCTGAGATTCCTGACAGAAGGAGAAGCCGTGATTGTAGAGGATTCCAGCGGAATGGTGAGGTTGTGATGCACAGAGGGATTGATCTGTCTTGGCCATGTTGAGCTGTAGGTGAAGGTTAGAGATGTTGTTCAGGCAGTCCATTATTTGGATAGTTACTGATGAGTCTTTGGGGGAAATGACAGATAGAGTTGAGTGTCATCATCGTAGCAGTGTTACGAGAATCCATGTCTGTGGATGATAGGGCCCAGGGAGGTGGTGTAGATGGAGAAGAGAAGGGGACCAAGAATTGAGATCTGAGGAACCCCGGTGAGCAGTCGATGAGTGTTGAAGACCTCATTCCTCCATCTCGCAGTGGTCTCATCACAGACAACAAAGCCATCTCTGTTGAGTATCATTCTTGAAGCCTAATTGGTTGTCATCGAGCTTGTTGTTCTGAATCAGGAAGGCAGAGAGTTGATGAGTTTGGCAGTGTAGGGAAGCAGAGAGACAGGTCTGTATTTGTCCACCAGTGATGTGTTGAGTGTAGGTTTCTTGAGAGACAGCCTGACTCTGACTACCTTGAAGGTGTTAGAGTAGGGTTTAATGGTTGAACCCATTAAGCACCATTTTAACATGTTCATAATTGTTTTACTAAAGATTTACTAAATTTTACACAATTAGGCAACCATGACTATTTTGTTAGATTTTTACAAGAACTTTACAGATGAACACACTCAAAAAAACCAACAACAACATGGACACACTGAAATCCCTTGCTTTATAAATGATTTGATTCTCCAAGATAATACAAATCCAAAATTAAAGGAGCCAAGGGGCTTCCACTCATCTTAATGGGCTCTCTCATCTCAGGCATGCTCCTTATCGGCGTGGACCCTCAGCTGGGCCCCCAGCTCTTCAAATGTGACCCCGCGGGCTACTTCTGTGGCTTCAGAGCAGCAAGTGTCGGGGCCAAACACATGGAGGCCAACAGCTTCCTAGAGAAGAAACTCAAGAAGCTGCCACAGCTTTCCTTCAAACGCAGTGTGGAGGTGATGCACCCTTCTCTCTTCAGGACATTACAGAATTATGTGCTCTGTTTAAAGTGGCGATAAAACTGTGATAAAGAGAATTCGTATTTACAGTGTTTGGTGCCTGAGGGAAGAAATTAGGCAGTTAAAGCAGGGTACTATATTGAATCAGTGTGTGTTTCTGTGCTGTCTCCTCTAGATGGCGATCTCTTGCTTGTCTTCTGTGCTCTCCATGGACTTCAAATGCACTGAGCTGGAGGTGGCCATCGTCACTAAAGAAAACCCAAAATTCAGGTACACATATAAACAGGAAAACCACGTGTGTGCATATTTCAATGTTAAAAGTCCTCTAAACTAAAATTTTAAAAGTGTTCTAGTTACTTTTGTCTTTTTAAATTTCTGTTACATGTATTAATTATAGATAAGTGTGCCACGCAATTCACAAGAAGATTTTGTCCACAATCTATGTCTAAAGAGAGACTAATTTCATGAATATAGGATTGTACCTTTTTTAAGTAACAAACATGACCCAGGTTGATAAATGTGTTCCATTTCTTTTAATTCTGACTTTTGGGGAGCTAAAAAGCAAATTTCTTATGTGTTGCAGAACCCTCTCAGAAGCAGAGATTGAGCGCCATCTAGTGGCGATCGCAGAAAGAGAGTAACCCTCTGCCTCCCCACACACTCTTCCTCCTCACTCTCTCCATCTCCTCCACTCTCTCACTTTCTCCCCATTCTTTCTCTCCTCTCTCTCATCCTCCTCTCTCTCTCCCATCTCCCTCCTGTCTCTCTCTCTCTTCCTCCTCTCTCTCCATTTTCCTCTCTCTCTTTCTCCTCCCTCTCTCTCTTTCTCCTCTTTCTCTTCCCCTCCTCTCTCTCACACCATCTGCCCCCTCTCTCTTTCTCCCCATTCTCCCCCCTCTCTCTCTCTTCCTCCTCTCTCTCTCTCTCCTCCCCTCTTCTCTCTCTCTCTCCCCCCTCTCTCTCTCTCTCTCCTCTCTCTCTCTCTCTCTCTCTCCTCCTTATTCTGGCTCCAGGAATCATGCTGAAAACAAAGCTAGCAAAATTCTAATTTTAAATTCTACAGAAAGTCTAGTGAAATAAACTCATCATTTCACTTTTTCACCAGTTTTTTTTTTTTTTTACTCTTTCGCCTGTTTGTTTAAGTACCATTAAACTCACTTTGAATTGTGGACAGGTCCCCAAAATAAACATTTGCATATCAAATTGTACATGCATTCTTTGTTAAGCATTGAGATCTGAAGCACTGGAGCACACACCTCAGGAATCGATCACAACACCATACACTTGCGTCATTGTACATAGTGAACAGTCCACCTGACTCTCATATCTGCAGACTAAACATGTATATGGACACAAGCACACATACGCACTCCTATTGGTGGAAGGCTGTGAGCCACATGACCCATTACATCACTGGATTGAGGTCAGATCTGGATTAAGCACACAAACTGGCGAGAGATTATGAAAAAGCAGTGAAGGGGGGCTCAATAACTCTGTCTGAATTTGCACAGTGAAACTGAAACACTGTTTCGTGCTCTCAGTCTTCACTTTAGTTCTACTCTCTGATTATTTTGCGAGTGAGACCTCATTTACATATTTTGTTGATTGGCAGGAAATGTCCAGTAAATCTCAATTAAAATAAATACTCATTGCATTATCTTAAAGCAATTGATTCATTCCCTGTAAAATATTTCATTTAAAAAAATAAAAACACTAAAAGCAAGCCCTCTTTAATATGGAGTTATTTTAGGCTCACTTAATGAATAAAACAATCCTTAAACTACTCTTTGTTTAAAATTGTCTATTTGAAACATCATTAGGCAAACAAAAATATGTTTTTACATACATATATTTACACAAGTGCGGTGTGATACAATATTTAGTTTCTCTTGTGTATATTTGTTCCTCTCCGCTATAGTTTTTTTTGTCTTCATAAATAAAGATATGTTAAGCCACCGGAAGAGAGGGCGTCAAATAGCGCACGCGCTGTAATCGGTCTCCTCATAAAGGTTGCGTTTCGTTTAAATACTTTAATAATCGTTTAAACACTTAAATAATAAACTTTTGTAGTGTGACGAACATTCTAACATCTTAAAATTATTTAAAACTGAATTCCATAAATAAAAACCAGACCACGAGACCAACGATTTTTAGAAAAGCAAAAGTTGTTCATCTGGCATGAATGTGAGGAAATGTTGCTGTAGCTGGCTGAAACGTGTCTGCTGAATGTGCACAAAGAAAACGCGTGTTTGCGCGGGATTAGCAGAAGACTGCGGCAGCGGTAATGACCGCGTGTCTGTGTGGATTAAAGGAAGGAAATGAATCATATTTTAAGTCTGTGACCTGGTCTGCCCTCACACACCATATGCTCATCTGAGCAGATTACAGGCGGCCCTCAATCTCATCTCAGGGGCATCTGTCTCGAGCTCAGCCCCTGCGAGACAGCTACGACTGGAAGAACTTCGCTTCTGTTATCGGTTGTCTGAAGTCATGCACGAGTAAATAAACGGTAACATGGACGCGTGGGTCCCTGGTGGTCTAGTGGTTAGGATTCGGCATATAATCTGTGTATGGTGTTGTATGGTATGCCTATACATTTTAGTTTTTCCTTTTTTTAAATAATAATTCTACCTTCTATAAACCTATCACCTTTGCTTATAGGATTATAGTGTGTGGAACATTCTGACTCATTTGTTTTCTGGAAGATACTCAATAAAAAAAACTGGCCAGGGCTTCAAGGACACTGTTTTACATTTGTTTTATATTGTAATTATTCAAGATTATTAAGGAAATTATTAGAAGTCTATCTTGAGAAACAAAACCATAATGTTGGTTGGTAATTTTCTGTTTGAAATATTTTTTTTTACACAGAGAGTGAACATTTGCGAAGAAATAAATGACATATTTCAAATGTATCCTGTGTCAGACAGTACCACTTTCGCTAGAAATGGTCCCATAATTTTACACTTTATAATTGATCTATAAAATATGTACCAGAAAGGTCTAATGACATGGAATTTCGTAATGTGTTAAAACTGCTGAAGTTCATTAAAGATATTTTCTTACTTTGTTGAGATGTATTCCTTTGTTTCTTTATGTTTCTTTATCATTGCTGTTTTGTAACTGTGGCAACTGATGATTTTTTTAATCTTATCGTATATTTTTTTCTATTTGAATTTAACATCTTTAAAGGGATATGAATATTCTGTATATAGACTCTTTCCCCTCCTATTGAATAAAAAAAACCTGTTGTAGGTAAAAGCTGCCAAATTAAGCAACAAGAGTTTTGGAAATTAATACATTCCTTACTTTTCTTTTTTGAAATTGGAACACATGAAGAAGGGAAGTGTTTTATGTTTTAATGTTTGGAGAGTTATTTCACCCTCAGTCATGTGTTATTATCTATAATACTGAAAAAACTCATTGGTCCTTTTAATTTTTAGTTTCTAGATTTTCTTTCTCCAAAACATCGAAATAAGAAGCTTTGTGGTAGCAAACGATTAGAACTAAGCAAACAAAATGGCTGACTAGTACGACTCACAATTCACCTCACTGCGCCTCTCATTATGTCGATTCATGTCTCTTTTTTTTTTTACATTTTGACCTTCATGGCAACTCTGAGGGACATGACTTCCAAAAATTAGTTAATTATTTAGGTTATATTACAATTAAAAGTTTTAGGTTGGAACTACTGTCTTGTAATTTCTGATCCCCAAATAACATATTTTGCCCATTTCCTCTTAAAGTGATGCTTTGTCAAAGTGAAAGTGTCTAATTCACCAAAACGGTGAGCCTCATTTACTTTCTTTTAAAACCTATAAGATTGACGTCATGCTTACTAAGTCTATGTTATAGTCAATGGTTTATTTCCATAGAACAAATGATATCACTCGAATAAACATTTAGAACTTTTATTTTCAGAAACAACATTGTTTGTTCACATTTTATAGTCAATTTGGGAAAAACAGAACACGTTCGAATCTAATTTTACGATCCAATCAGACAACACTCAAAACAGAAATGTGCTATATTCAGAAACCATTAACAGTGCTATCCCAGCATGCTTTGCACCTGGGACTTTCACAGTATTTAAAGAGTAGAGAGTTCTTGCGCAAGTGATTATGATTGGTTTTCATGTTAGTTTGATTCTGTTTATACAGGTGCTCTCTGTAGAACTAATGTTGCAATTGTATCCACATTAATTCTAAAACAAAGATAGAAAAAAAAATACAAATGTATTTTTTTTTTTTTGCAATTTAGACTGTCATCATCTCTCTACTAAGACTTAGAAATCTCTTTTATTGCTCAGTCATCTCCTAGCTACATTTCCTTCATTCA
>UELW01000112.1:1313296-1505796 GCA_900490495.1 Danionella dracula | reverse complement strand
CAATCTGAAGCGGTGTGGTATGCGTTTTGTCTCTCGGAGAAGCTTGGAGCGATGTTTCAGAGTGCGAGGAAAGTTTGGTTAAGCTGATGCAAGAGAGTACGCGTGCAGGGGGGGGGGGGTCTTTCATGCAATGCGCCTTTTATTATGTACAAGTTGTAATCTGAATGTGATTTAAAAAACGTTAACATCTACGAATAGTTATTTTCACTTTGCAACTTTATTAACAGAAGCACATTTTGCTGTGCTCAACTATTTCTTTTGCCGTATTCATCCGCAGTTTCGGGAGGAAGAGAGAGATCTGAGAGCATTAGATATGAAGTCTTCATCTCCGTGTGCTTCCTCAGGCTCCTCCTCACTATAGGCTCCTCCTCCTTATGGCGAGCACTCAGGATTTGCTGAGGCGAGCGGATGCTGTGTGCTTTGATGTGGACAGCACGGTTATCCAAGAGGAGGCCATTGATCAGATGGCAGAGTTCTGCGGCGTTGGAGATGCCATTACTCAGATGTACACTCCTACTCCATACTACAACTTCAGTCTATGTAGTATGCTGTAGCAAGTATGTCCTCTTTGTTGCAGCACGCGGCAGGCCATGAGTGGAGGTGTTTCATTCGAGAAAGCTCTCAGTGAGCGCCTCTCCCTCATCCACTGCTCCAGGGAACAGGTGCAGCAGCTGATCCGAGAACACCCACCCAGCCTCACTCCAGGGATCAAGTACGTACATCCTGCTGCGCCCTCTGCATGGTTAATCTGGGTAGAGCTGATGGGACTGTCTGTGCAGAGAGCTGGTGCAGAAACTTCAGGGCCGTGGTGTGCAAGTGTTCCTCATCTCTGGAGGCTTCCGCTGCATCATAGAGCCAGTGGCGGCTCAGCTCAACATTCCTCCAGATCATGTCTACGCTAACCGCCTCAAGTTCTATTTCAATGGTGAGCACCCATTGATCCCTTATATGTGTCTGACGAGGTAGACCGTGTTCTGGGTGGATGGTGGGATGTGTTAGAAGGTTGGCAGGTTGATTTAGGAAAGAGGTAGTAAATCTACTGCTTCTTTCCTAAATCAACCTGCCAACCTTCTAACAACAACAAGTTTGTCAGTTGGGTTGATTGTCAACTGGTGGATGGATGGACCCACACTCAGTGGGTCAATAGGTTGGTTGATCGTGGTTAGTATGTGGGTAAGTCAGTTAGGTCATTGGGTCGGTAATAGGTTGAACAGTTGCTAGGTGAGTAGATGATTTAGCGGGTGGGTGAATTAGTCAAGTCAAGGTCACCAAACGCCTATGCTCATGTAAACGCAGTTGCTCTTTTATGTCTCAAAAGTACTCTGAACACATAATCAAAAGAGCCAGCTTTTATTGGTCGATCACAGAATCATGAAGGTCAGAGCTCCTGTTCGTGGCCATTATTTTGAGCTTGAGGCATTTACATATCCATCATTTTGCACTAATAATATGAATAGGTATGGGGTGGCCTTTAGTCGAATGGTTGGTAGGTAAGAGGATTGACTGATTTGCCTACTCATAAGTCAGTTTGTAAGTGGCTTGGTCGCTTAGATTGTTTTCACTTGAGGTTTCTTGCTTATGCTGTTATCTGCCTTGCTGTAACTGTTGGTTATATATCGTTTCCTGACTCTGCTTTCCTCAGGAGAATATGCTGGGTTCGATGAGTCTCAGCCCACAGCTCAGTCTGGAGGGAAGGGTCATGTGATCCAACTGCTGAAGGAGAAGCATGGCTTCCAGATCGTTCTGATGATCGGAGACGGAGCCACAGACCTGGAGGCATGCCCGCCCGCGGTAAGACACTGCATGCATTCCTCTTATCTGCATTCACACGCTCTGGTTTAGAGCTAGTTCATCCTCAATCTCTGTGTCTTTCAGAATGCATTCATCGGTTTTGGAGGGAATGTAGAGCGGCCACAAGTGAAAGAGAAGAGCTCCTGGTTTGTTAGAAGCTTCTCGGAGCTTATACAGGAGCTGGAGAAGAGCTAGGCAATTTCTGAGCCCAGATTTCAACCTGTAGAGTGTGTATTTTTCTAGCGGCTCAGCTCTCTATTAACCCTCAATGAATTCACCCACCATGCTCCAGACCAGAAATAATGGCTGATGTTTCTTTGTCTGAGAGGAGGTGTGGAGTTATTTCAGCCGCATCCTGGAGGAGTCAGGAATGGTGTGCTGGAATTCAGGGATTGATTTAATCCTGAGGAATAAATCAGATCAGAAGCAGCAGAACCTGGCTCTCACTTCAGAGCTCCCCCATTCATCACAAACACTCAGAGCAGGAGCTAAACCCAGCCGTACGGGCTTCAGTCTGCTCATCCACCCAAACAGACCAGAAGGATCTTACGAGACAGGCATGTGAAGATGGACCATCACTGTTCCCGAAGAGCACAAATGCAGCTCTCGCTGACGTCCGGTGTGTCCTAACTCCCCTGCGGCATCTTGCTCTTGAAGATTTTAGCTTTGCCCTCTTGATGCTAACCCTCTCCTAAACTGCATGGTTGATCCTGTAGTGTGGTCCTTTATGATTAATTAATTTGAATGTGTGATAAGAAGTTGCCAACATTGTGAAGTGCAATGAAACTAACTTGACTCATTTTACTGTATTTTATTTAGCTGAACTGGAAGATTAATCACATTAATGTTTTGTTTGAATTTTAACTGTGATTAAATTTTATTGACCCCGTGATTTTTTGTGTATTGTTTTTTTGTTCCTGATTGCTTCGACATTAAGGTTGGGAACAAAAATTTAAATTATCAGCTAGACCTTCCCTAAGAAAAATACAAAAAAATAACTGTAGCCCTGAATATATATATATATATATATATATATATATATATATATATATATATAGGGAAAAGCTGACAAGATAATGGGATGAATGAATCAATTCCAGTGCCTGAAATCAGAAATAAAACTTGAGGGCAAAAATAACTTATATATATATATATATATATATATATATATATGAACATGCTCAAAAGGGGTCACAGCTCATTGGTTTGCTTTCTGGAGGATTCAGTTACTTTGAGCTAATCGTGTAATTCTAGCAGTCACTCTGCCACCTCGCGGCGTCTATATGTAGTAGATATTATATTCTAGATATATTAGATATATTCTTTATTGAAGCGCTTAGCTGTTCTCTAAAAATGCCAGAGATAAACGCAATTGTTAAAATTCAAAATTGGCAGACAGTTAAAAGCTACAAACGGATGAATAATCACATTAGAGAGAACATTCCCAGAAGAGTCTGGTGTTCCTGTACAAACTCTTCTGGCGATGCTCCTCCAGACAGAGGGAATTCAATATTTCAGTCAGAAGGGAGAGGAGCCTTGGGTCCAGCTGAGCTGACAATGGGAGATCAAGGTCTGCTCAGAGCTCTCTCTCTCTCCCCTCTGGAGCTGATGACTGATGCAGAGAGGATGCAGCACTCAGGAGAAGAATGCTAGCATAAAAGTGAGTCTGAGAGTTCTTCACATGAATAATTATTCCTGTTGAACACTGGGACAAGTTTGATCAAACTGGACGATTTTCACATTGCTGTCGAGAGAAAGAGAGAGAGAGAGAGAGAGAGAGAGAGAGAGAGGGAGAGAGAGAGAGGGGGGGGGTCTTTAAGCTTTATTCTTGCACCTGTCTGTTTTTCATGAAGTTATTTTCGTTTCGATCGAAATCCTTGTTGCCTTTTTATTCAGAACCTCTATAATGGGGAATGCGTTTGAGAATGTCGTATTCCTGAAATGTGTTTTTACATTTACTTTTTTTCAAACCCTTTAAAGACATTTTAAATGGCCTAATGGTAAATGAATGAAGAAGAAAGAAAATTCCCAGCTGAATGTAAATTGAATGTATTTAATGTGTAAACTTCTACGTATCACTCTCAGTCAAACATATTCAGTTTCAATATTCAATACATATTCAACTGCCAAAAAGTTTTCCATTTGAGAAGAGGTTAAACATCCAGGAACGCTGAATTGGAACACGCAGCACATTATAATTTGCTTACTTAATATTTAATATTTAAGGTGGTTTAAAGTAATATAAATATTTTCATAATCTATCCTGGGTGCATTTGCTGATTTTAAGCACAAGTATTGACTTTCATTGCATATAATTTACCGTGCAAGACCACAAATGCACGTAAAAGTTTTTCTGCATACTGGTGCAATACTGCAGAAGTAGAAGCAGGTGTCTCTCTTGCTTTGTTGATTAAAGCGGAAGCGCCTCTGTCGCCCCCTGGAGGCCTGCTACAATACCGCTTAGAACCACCTGCGATGTAAGTGAATGAAGTCCTCTTTTCTTAAACTGTATTAGATAACGTACATGTTTCACTGAAGAGTCAACAAAGTTCAGAAGTCATAGTTTGTGTTTAGCTTGGTTTATACAGTTGTTTAATTTCGTCAGACAATTTGACAAAACAAAATATCTTTAATTCTGAGTTTCATTGCTCAGATAAATCTTTCTTGGTAAATCTAGCTTGTTTTAAGTGTTTCGGTGCAGGCTTGAACTTGTTGAACCAGTCTAATCCAGTCTGAGATTAAAACCTCGGAGAAAAAAGGTTGCGAGGAAGTTTTCCATGATGGATTCCTGGCTGGAAACAGATCTGGGAAATGCAGAGCAGGAATCTGAAGAATCTGAGAACATTACTCTCTCTTAACCTCTTGCAATCCTGTCCCGTTATTTCCATGGGTTGCCAGATATTCAGCCTTTGTGTTTGGTTCAGGGGTTGAAAGAGATGAGGATCTGTGATGAGGGTGACGCGAGAGCCTCATTCCTCTGGAGGTTCTCCAGAATGCGCTCTGACGGCGCAGCTGTGCAAACATCTGCTCGGAGACCTCACTCAAATCTGCTCAGGCCTCTCGAGCTCCTCCAGCGGATCTTTAGCTGTGAGTCTACTCTGGTCAGGACACCCTGAAGAGATAGCTTTAACTTCTCTTAAAGGAGAGTTAGTGTGGCTTTTGAGGGCCCTGTGTGGTCTCTCCAAGCTGGAGCGACAGAAATGAGCTGCTAGTTTAATACCATAAATTGTCTGGATGGTGAAACTGAAACACTCTTCACTTGTAAGGGACAGCTTTCCCTTGATCTGATTCTTTAGGTAGTATTCTCATTGATTTGTGAGAACTGATTTGTGAGAAAAATACATGTGAGCAGAGCTGATGTTGGCTGTTTAAGTCCCTTTTATATTCACTCAAGCACATGAAGTGATATGTTCCATTGAATTAAAGCCTACAGTGTGAACAAGTAATTTTGGGTGGGTTTCTTTGAGTGTTCTTTGGCTGCTCACGGATTTGAGACTCTGTCCAGTGCGCTCTCGTCTCTGGAGCAACCAATCTTCTAAGAGCTGAATAACACTCTGGCATGCTGGTAGCCTATTGGCTCACCACAGAAGAATATCTAAGTTCATTCATCTGTGTGAAAGCAGCTGAACAAGGGAAACTAAAGTGCTTCTAACACAGGGAGATTAAACCTGATAAGCACAACCCTCTTCTCCTAATGTCCAAACCTTGAGTCTGAAGCTTTGGTGTGTAAGATAAATGAGGACACCATCACAGTGTCAAGCAGAGTACAGATCATGAAACACAGTATATCTGAGCTGTTCATGGCACTTTACTCGCTCTTGGAGATTCACTCAGTGCAAGGCTCTCTGGAGATATCTGGTTTAGTTTTATGAGTCGCTGCACCCTCATTAGCTCAGCCCACACCTCTGCTGTGCTCCAGCGCTCTGAACAGAGAGACGTGTTTGGAACAGAGCAAGCAGAGAAGGGCTGCCAAGCATGCAGTCAGAGTTTGTGGAGGTGACAGGAACGTCCAGAATTTCCTGTTCGAGGTTCAAAGAGAACAAAGAGCTGCGAGCAGGTTCAGGCTCATTTCACTTTCATTGGGTGAGAAGTGTGCAGCTTGAGAGCCAGATTGGGCTTACTGCAGCTACAGTGTCCAGGAAGCTGAGGACAGCATTATCGGTGGATAGAGCACCCTGAAAATCAGCTAATCTCTTGCACGAGTAACAGTTTCACGATCGGCCGAATCTCCTGTCTTCACCCGAATGCAGATGTCCTGAGTGATGAGTGAGTCATCCAATCAGAAGAGACCCAATCTTCACATTACAAATCAATAAGTTGTCAACCATAGAGATGTCAGTTTTAAAGGAAATAAAGTGTGTTAAACAGGCACTTTAAAACACAACAGTAGTGTTCAAATAAATGTGAATAATTTCTTTCTTAAGTGAATGATGAGATAATCTTTGTTTATTTCCCATTTACAAAAAAATGTACATACAATTTAAAATGTTTATATTGGATTTTTCTAAATGTATAACTGTTTATGCTTATAAAATAGTATTTTATCTGTTGAAAAAAATATTTATATAGCCCCAATAAAACTGAATAACATGATCAAAATATATATTTTTTATTATTATTATTACCATATTATTATTATTATACAATCATAACAGTCTGTTCAAAAAGGGAATGTATTAAAGTTTAGTTAATTTTTTCATGTAAATTCAAAATTCCTTTGATATGTGCTATTATTAAAGTAAACATTAAAGTTCAAGGAGGGGATTTTTTTGATTGACCAAAATGTTTGTAAAGCCATATAAAAGTAACGCCATTTTCTCATGAACCTCCGTGCTATACCAATTAATCCAAAAAGTGCTCCAGAGCTCCTCATAGCCATTGTTGTTGTTGTTTTTCTAATAAACCCATTTGATCAGTGATTAGTGGAGATCTGTTGCTCTGGAGTGGTGCTGTTTCCTCTTCTTATTTTGTTAAATGTATATGTTAGGATCCTGGATTCTAGAAAGTATTATTGAAGCTCTGATCCTGAGATGCAAGTTTCTCCTGCGTTCCAGAGCTCCTTGCAGAGAGAAGGTACCCCTGCAGCAGATCAAGCCAGGTTTACTCCTGACGCCGAGCCAAAGACAGCAGCAGCTTTTAATAGAGGCCACCAAAGGGCTCTGAGTGTTTGTGCACGAGAGATCGCTGACATTAAACCAGCAACGTATAAAACACCCTCAGCAGCGCTGGCTCCATCAACACAGGTCCTGCCAAGCTCTGAACGCAGAAGCCGCAATCTAGATTTATGCTCGTTCACGCTGACTGCTTAATAGCGGTGATTTCAACAGGTTTAATGTATGAGCTCTGGAAACAGATACTTTTATTTCCAAGACCGTTCTCCTGCCGTTTACACAGCCCACACAGCACCAGCGGATCTGGCTGTTTACCAGCACAAAGGTGGGCAAGGAGAACCTCAGCTTCTCAGAACTTCCGCTACTTGTCTGTTGAAACAAAGTTAGAAAACCAGCAGGGACTGTGGAATGACTTCGCCCCAAATTGATGTAGCATCACCTCAGGTTCCAACTCTGAATGCCATTGTCAGGCCCTGCCCACCAGAGCCAAGCCAATCACATTATATTTTGAACTCAACTAAATTTAATAAACTGGTTTTAGAACACTTCGATACTAGGGCTGTGACCTCTGGTTCTGGAGATATAGTTTGGTCTGTGTGACCAGAGGAGTGTGTATCACATCAAGAAGCTTTTATTAAGCACATCTACAGAGAGGCAACTGATGGAAACACCGACCTCCACTCCTTATTCACATTCATAACTGTCGGTCACAGTGGAGGCTAGGAGACTTAAAATAATAATTGTGATGCTTGTGTGAACACAACTCCTTTTTGACGGAGATATGACAAATAAGGATGATGACAACACACACTCTACTTTGCTCAGACTTTTAAAATTATATTTAAATAAAAATCACATGTCCGAAAACAGAGTATAACTATAGAGTTAGTTGCTCGAGGAACGTTTTTCTCTCTCTCTTTGATGCTCTTCTTAGACCAGCATGCTCACATGCATGACTGTTAGCATTAGCTGTTAGCACCAATCTGGCATGAGAGGTTTATGAGTGTTTATTGACCAGAATGCTATCTTCATGCTAATTCATTGTGGCAATTAATGCTAGCTTCATACTAATGACATGCTATTTAGAGCTATTTCATGAGATCATGATGCTAATTCACTCTAAGGTCATGCTAATTACATGATATTTCATCTCAGATCATGCTAGATCATGTATGAATCATCACAATTATTGCTAGAATTATGCTAATGATAGGCGTAATTATTTGTTATGAATGTTAGTATCTTGTAAACCCAAATCGATACACCTAGAAACACATCAAGAACTTTTATATTTGAAGCATCTGTAACCCCTGATTAGAAAAAGTTTATTGATACATCAAGTGAAGAAGTAATGCTAATGCATGAATGATGTCTTGAAAGCATGATCGGACAGACCAGTATCGAACGGCCCTCCGATGACTATCTCATCGAAATCGCGTTTCCTTACGAAGAAGATCATCATCTGCGGATCTTATTCTACTTTTGATTAATTATTATTTTGTTTGTTTACTGTTTTTTGTAGAAAATTGGCAAAAGACAGGGAAAATGCTACTCCTTAACTTAGCCAATTGAAGTAATGGAGAAAAACTATTTTACATAATTAACTCACTTAATTGCCTTAACGATTGGAAACTTGGAAAGTTCCCAAGGAGGGAATGTGGGTGTTTTGGCAATTAGGTGACCTGATTTAACATTTGTTTAATTCATACATTGGTTTTGATTCCATGAAAAAGACAGTCTGACCTTAAAACGGAGTGACATTTTTCTGATAAGGAAATGTTAGTAACAGCAGAATAACTGCCACGTGATACTTATATCTTGACATGTGGAACTTATTGTTAAGAACACCTTGAACATTGGACGTAACGTGGGCTGAATTAGCTTGATTTATAGATAACTTCCTGTATATATATCGCGCCTATGAAACACCAAAGGAGGTGCAGTTTTCGAGCCAGGTTCTGTAACCCATCACATTGCTGTTTCCTGATCTTGTGCTGAAAAGTAAAGAGAAATCGGACTGAAAGTCGTAGTCTGTCTTTATTGAATTTATTTTCAAAAGTGTATTTTATATTGCGGGAAAACAACCACAAAATAATTCTAGCTATATGTTAATGACTTACTAAGATTACTATAACAGATATCCAACATTATGGGAAATCTATTGAATCTTTGATCAGACTAATGAAAGTGTTATTCTAGCTAATAAAATGTTACGTCCAGTTGCTAGTAGCATAACGACTCACATTAGGAGTCTTTAGTTGTCTCTGCTTTTGAAACAATTAGAGTGTGAAACGAACGAAGATTTTCTTCGAAACCCAATGAAAAGGAAATGAAGTGGTTTTGAAACCTTAAATAAAGTGACCTGGTAGATGTGTTTTGTATCTGAGTGGCCAAAGGAGTGTATTTCCCATCAAGAAGATTTTATTAAACACTTCCACAGAGAGACGGCTGATGGAAATGGTGACCTCCACTTTTAACGAGTGGAAGGAAGTGTGCTGGAGGAGAACTCACTCCAGACCTAAGGGATATATCTGAACGCTGTGACTCTGGAGATCACCATTGTTTCTTGTTTATCTAACAATCCTGGTAGTTAAAGATGTTATTGTGTTGTTGCACAGAGCTGGCGGGGTCCCTAAAGCACTACACTTTAGAGATATTATTAAAACCTAGCTATTGCTAGGTGTGCAATCAACCTGGCCACGTACTTACCTAGATGTTCCCTTGCTCAGATCCTATCCACAGTCTTCTGTCTGAAAGCAGGACCAGAATCCATCTCTCTGTAAAGCAGAGGAAGTTCTCTCTGTTGAAGGAGAGGTTAGCCTTGTGTATCGAATCCCCAGTTTAGCTTATTTCAGCCAATTGATTTCATCATGTATTGAACATAAACCTCAGCACTTCAGATGATTGAAAAACGAGAGTCGTTTCCTCATAAAGCCTTCAGTCCTTGAGATATATCACCGGCGCTCTGGACGAAGAACCCCAGATATTTTCTGTTGGGGTGTGCCAAGCGACTGCAGATAATCAGAGGGACGCTCTGGACATCCTCCATTAGATATTAGGAGCTCATGTCTGGAAAGTCAATTGTTGGGACAGAGAGAGGATGCGGAAGGAAGGGAGTCAACTGAAGCAGTCAGAGATCTCCTGAGGTAGTTCCTAAGTTCCTCTGGGCCAAAAAATAAATGCAGATAAAAAGCGGGGCTCTTAGGAATCTGTTTAGAAAAAAATGGGATTTTAATCAATTTAATATTAAATAAACCATAAAAGATTCCGAACTTAAAAACAACTTTTATTGGTCCCAGCCATGATGTGAAGTGAGTTAAATGGTGACATCACAGATAGCGCTAGTCCCAAAATGCTTGTTGCCGAGATCTGCAGAGCACCAAGTGGAGAGGAATGATTTGAGACGTAAATAGACTAGACCAAATGCAATCACTGGACTCAGCAATCATCTCACATCTTCAGTAGGTAGAGTAGATAAAGTTATTCTATGCTGGACCGGCTACATAGCTAAATCTATGGGGAGGACATCTTGAAACTGCCTGATGTTCTGGAGTGTGTTGCATCCTCCTCTTGCACCTGTCCAGCAGTCCACAACAGTCCAGCTGAACAGTTTACATCACTGAAACAGTCCAGCATGATGCTGACCTCCACAGAAGCAAGCTGTCCTCATCATGCTGCATGCGTCTGGAGGCAAGGATCTGGAAGATCAGCGTGAGCTCTCGATGGGTTTCAAAAAAAGAATAAATCATATCTCACTGTGAAAGCTTTCTGTACTTTCTCACAGCAGCGTTTCACATCACATCATTGGTGCCAAGATAATGGAGTTGAAATCCCATCCAAAAATTTTATTTTTATATAAAACCCAAACATTTTTATAGAGTAAAAATTACTATTATATAATTGAAAAGCAAATGTTATTTTACAGCAGCATCCATAAAGAGAAGTTTTATACACATGTTCAAAAAGATTTACAGAGGATTTCATTGTGTGTGCATTGGAAATGTATGTTTAAAACAGTGTAAATTTAGTAAAAACTATGTTTCAACAATTATGGTGTAATTGTGGTAAGCTAGTGGTTGAGTTTCACAGCAAGTGAAAACATTAAATGTTAAATATTCCATTTACGCCACACTGTATTACAGGGAACCCAATAAAGCGACACAAGTTCGTGGGTTCAAAAGAGGGACCAGAGACCAGGAGCTACAAAAGTATGAAATTTGTTTATTTTCTATTTAAAAACATCTCCAAAGGCAGAGGACGACCAGTATGAAGCACACACACACCCAACCTATAACAGTGATATAGGAACAATTGTCTGGAGCAGGAGGCTAGCAATGGCTCAAGTTATATCACCCAGTGAGCTCATGCGCACTCCAGGACACTCTTGCAGTCAGCACTCAATCACAGCACCACCACCGCAATCGCTAATTGGCCAACTAGCCCTCTGCCCAGGAACTGGCTTCCTGCAAACATAACAAAAATACAATAATCAATACATTCAAAAAATAAACAAATTGACAAAACATTCAAAGTCACTCAGGATAGGGAGGCCCAAGCACTTCTCATGGTTACTTCAGTAACGCTGCTGGGTAAGGCAGGCAAGTGATTGAGCAGGTGCCCTAGACCCAAGAGTACAGGGCACACTGTGGCAGACAAATGGTTAAAGCAAATCAAAGTCAACTCAAAACGCAAATGAACCACCAATAGAGAGAAAATAATACCACATAGTAACACATTAATAAATGAAGGTTACAGAAGGCAACTGAAGAACAATTACTGTCTGCGATCCCGGCTGGATCGATGCTGATTTTTGAAGGGTTGACCCAGTGACCCAGTGGTGACAAAACAGCGGCGTGAGCTTCCAGCCACACCCAGCTGATTGGCTACACGCTGTTGTCATGGTTGCGGTTCAGAACGGTAATTTGCGTGCCCTTATTCTTGATTGCATTTACGCGCAACAAAGAGATCCTCGCTATTAGGAATCCGCTTTCAGTAGAGCACCATGTCTTGAAAAGCCGAGGCCAGAGCGATCACTCTCTCTGCCCCAACATTCCGCTCTCTGCAAAAAGGGATCAAAAATAGACAGAGAAGGGGGGATGCAACACTATAAGCCAGCTACACCTTAGCCCACTAAACCAAGCTCCAGTTCACCTCTTTCATCCAGGCTAGTCAAACAAGCTATGTAGTAGACTTTTGATTAATTTTAGATATGAGCATGTGCTGAAAAAGGATAAAACATCACTTCGAAGAGAGTTGTAGTAGTGTTTTTTTGTCTCTGTGTTCTTTTTTTTTTTTAGTAAAATATGTGTTAATAACGAGCGTCACGATGGCGCAGTGGGTAGCATGACGTCTCACAGCAAAAAGATCGCTGGTTCTAGGCTCGGCTGGGGCAGGTGGCATTTCTGTGTGGAGTTTGCATGTTCTCCCCGTGATCGCGTGGGTTTTCTCCGGGTGCTCCGGTTTCCCCACAAGTCCAAAGACATGCAATATAAGTGAATTGAATAAGAACGATTGCCCATAGTGTTAAAGTGTGAATGTGTGTGTGAATGTTTCCCAGCGATGGGTTGCGGTAGGGAAGGGCATCCGCTGCGTAAAACATATGCCAGAGAGTTGGCGGTTCATTCCGCTGTGGCGACCACGAAAGGGAATAAAGCTGACATGAAGATGAATGAATGAATATGTTAATAACTGTCTGGAACACTGCCCCAGAATACAAACAGTAAGAGTTACACCCAAGAAGATATTGTTTGCACTCATGGATTAGGTTTAAAATCATCTAAAAGCTTGTTCAGAATGCAGCGGCTCGAATTCTAACCAAAACTAGAAAGTCAGAACACATTTCTCCAGTTCTTAAGTCTCTGCACTGGCTGCCGGTCTCCTTCAGAATAGATTTTAAAGTTCTGCTGCTCGTATATAAGTCCAAACATAACTTAGCACCTAAATGCCTAACAGACATGATCTGTGAATACACACCAAACAGGGAACTGAGATCCCTTGGTTCAAATAAATTAGATCTACCCCGTGTAAATTCCAAACAGGGAAAATACTCCTTTAGTTACCTTGCAGCCAACAGATGGAACCAACTTCCAGAGGAGATCAAGGGCGCCAACACTTTAGTCACGTTTAAATCCAGGCTAAAGACTCACCTGTTTAGTTGAGCTTTTGTCGACTGAGCACCAACGTCCGAACAACTATTTTACCTCTGCAGTTCAAATCTCAATCTTTGTTTTAATCAATGTTTTTAATCAGTTTGATTTTATATTACGTTTTTTTAAATGCACTTTCTTTTTATTCTTTATTTCCAATGTAAAGCACTTTGAATTATCCTGTGTATGAAATGTGCTATACAAATAAACTTGCCTTGAATTAGCACACATGATCATTGTGACTGAAATGCTAATTGTGATGATTGAACTCAGTTATAGCTCTACAAAGACCGTTCACCATCCAGATCTGGACTTAGGAACAAAGAGTCTTGTTTTCCAAAAATTCTCACGTCATTCTCACTGTGTGGTGAAGAAAAAAGCTTTAGCACCTCAAAGAAGAATGCTGTTAATCTGAGAACACAAGCTCACATTCTTCAAGTGCTGATTGTTATTTACCTCACAGGCGCAGTATGAAGCGTGTTTGAATGGTAGGAATGAATTTGGTCTGGAGTTTGTTCCTCTGGATCTATCCTAATGCCCTGCTGCCAGCACACACAGCAGAGCAGCGGCAACCGATGCCAGCACTCTGTGTTTGATCGCCAGACACCTCTGGAAAGAGTTCTTAGCTTCTACATCTGCTCTTTACCGCTTCTCTGCTGTTTGAGTCCCCCAGAAGCTGATGACTGAGACTCTTGTAGACATTGGGGTTCTGTTGCTCTCTAAAGTGTTTTAGTCCTTGTAACATGCAGAACATGAGGGTTTTAATCAGAGTCTGTGCACAAACATCTGGATTTGATAGAATGGAGACTCATTACATCATGCTCATCACATCAGAGCAAAGAGAGGAATCAGAGGTTTCCTTTCCCAAGCATCACTTTTGAGCCAAACAGAGGGCAGAAACAAGAGAAAGCGTTTACAAAAACATTGTAATATTTAGAGGGGTGTATTCACAAAACTTTAAAGCAGACACTATATTGAGATATGGAGGTGTTTGAGACATCTACAACTAGATGACATTTCACATTCTCTCAAAGAATCAGATTAGCTTGTGTAAAATCTGATTCTGGTTACACTTTAATGCATGGTGATACTTTCAGAAACACCAAAATAAACAAAACCATGGCCTACAATTCAATCAGATTTCCTGATTTTCCAGTGTTCAGGAGCTGATCTGGATCAGTGAAGAGATGGATGCTCTGATTCACTCGCTCCTGGAAAAATTGAGGTGGAGAGAGCCCACAGAGCTCATCCATCACAGCGCTCTCTCTCTCTCTCTCTCTCTCTCTCTCTCTCTCTCTCTCTCTCTCAGAAGCAGCATGAGGATCAGTTGCTACCAACGAAGACTCAAATGCATAGGATGATTGGAATCAGGGGAGCAGAGTGCATCATTTTTTAATCACATGAGAAAAGAGAGGTCGGTGTGTTCTAGTGCTCTGTCCAATAATGCCCAGAGCTGGTTTCTTTCTGTCCCTGTCTCACACTCACACAAACAATCTCTCTGAGTAAAGTCAGCGGCTGTCATTTATCATCCGCGTATCATCAGATTCATGGCAGTCCTCAAACTCTGAGTTGAGTGGAAACTTCTCTGCCATGATAATGAAACCCAGAGCAATGTGTTCCAGGATCGAACACTGGATCCTTTCAGAGCTTTCAGCAGATGGACCTGGCAAAGATGAGACCTCCCGGAGCAGCCAGCGGACAGAACCACTTTCCTATCCAGCAGTCCATCAGGCTGCCGATTTACTGCCGAAAACAAGAAAACACAACTGCTTGCTCGATCAGCCAGAGTGAAACAACTGCACAAACAAACGCAGATGAATGAGTGGAGCGCATGAGCAGAGCTGGAAGGAATTTCTCAACAGAGATCATAGCAAGAAATAGCCTCACGTTTCACATTCAGGCTTTGTGTAGATGCTGCTATCCAAAGTACATTTGATCTTGCTCTTCCCGTAATTCAACCTTACAAACTTTTTGGTTTGCTGGGGCATTGTTAACATCTTATTCTTCTGATGGACCTGCAGGTTTATTCTGGTGACACCCAGATTTATGTACTTTTGTAAAAGTTAGTATGAAAAAGATCTCAAGCTGTTTTCAGTAGTTCATGAATCGGTAGCAGTTGGTTGTCCTCTGTTGACCTCTGTGACCCTCGCTGGTGGTATGATTTCAGCTTTGAGATTGGTTCGACGGTCAATGTGAGTTTCATTTGCCTGAGACATAAAACCATAAATTCTAACAATAGAAGACTCTAAAAGGTGGGTTAGGCAGGATACTGTATCACACAGCACAACTGTCTGTATATGTGTCATATGTACTCTTTTGAAAAAGCTGTTGACGGCATGCAGCTCAGGGGGTGGGATATAATCCTAATACTTCTTGAGTAGGCTAATCAGATTTATCTCATTAAATTTAAAGAACCAAAAATATGTATTGCGTTATTTCAGCACCAATATTCAGCAGCAGAGTAGCTTGAATGTCATCTTACATCCCGAATCTCCTCTCTAAATGTTTCCAAAGGAGATCCAAAAGCCTTGTTCCTGGTGAGATTTCCCCTCTATTCCACGAGTGGTCGTGCACTTTAGATCTGGGTTACTTCGAACTTAACAAGAAACAAAATAAAAAACAAAGGTTGGTCACTTCTCAGACACAGTAGAACAATACTTTTAACATGAACACAGAGAAACCATCAGAGCCTGGCACAGACACCCCAGCACAGACTCCTCTCTTGCCACCTCAGCCCTGCCCAGCTGCTGGAAGAGAGTATGACTGAGCTGAAGAGGAATGAGAGCTCAGCTGGCACAGTGTTTTCAGCAACTGTAGAAATGAAGGGACATGAGGAGGCAGATGCGCATCATTTAAGCTCCTTTGAGCCAGCAATCAGAACTTCTCTGATCTCAATAAGTGCAGCATTCGCTTTCAGAACATCTGTGAGGAATGAATGCTTTGACGCTAATCTAAACCCCTCAAGCTTGTCCAGCAGCTAAGGCCAGCGTGAGAGACTGTACTTAGCTGGAGCTGTCAGATGAGTGATGCCATGGTTTTGGGCCTATTTGTGATGGATGCTGAAACTGATGCTGGTGGTGGGAAAAATTGATGTGGATGAAGATGATTTGCAGAAGGACAAGTACAGTTCAAGAAAAGTATGGGTCTGGCAAAGTGGGAATGAACCCTGATCTCAGATTTTCAAACTGTTTGATTGATCAACCATTTCCACATCAATTCTCACACAAATGAGGAATAATTGTGGAAACAGAGTTAAACGGGACTAGATACGGTTTTATTAAAGATATCTATTATGGTGAATGAACACAGATTATAATTGCTTGTGGCACTGAAACAAAATGATGAAAAAACATGGGACGAGAACACATGCTGTATGGTGTTATCCTCTAGATTAGGGACTGCAGTCCTGATGTCCAGCTACAACAGCAATCGAACCAAATGTGGCCCTGAATTGGCCTGCAGGTGCAGAAATATCCTTACTCATTCGCAGAGCAACAGCAAAGAGTCTTCTGTGTGATTGCTGTTGAGGCGATTGAGGTTAATATCATTAGAATCAAGCATTCGAATGAAAACTGTGATCTGAGTACAGCCTTGGGGAATTTACAGAGCACAGAGTGCTCCACAACCTTCGCAGCAAACAGAAACCCTGCAGCGGAGTGATTTATGGGGAAGCTGAACTCCTGAATGTTTGTGAGGTGAGGATCCAGATGGCTCTTTAAGAATGGGTGCGGTTGCACGCGTTTAAGCGAACATTGTTTATCCTGGCCCAATGTTGCTCTCCCGTAGCCCATCCAAACTACATTTCTGCTTCTTGTTTGTTTTCTCCTGTAGTGATGATGAGACATGCAGAGCTTTCTGATCTCAAACCTCATGCTGGATCATAAAGAGCTTAGTAAGAAGGCATGAGAATGTCTTCCGAACAAGATCCGCTTCAAGATCTGCCCATCAGTCACAACCTTAAGAGCTTGCTTTTTTATGATCATGCAGAAGAGAGTGGAGGAAATTGTATCCAACACATGGTCTGTGAGTGATGCTTTGTCCTCTTCGCCTGAAAATGTTCTGAATTGCTCATGATCAGGAGTTTTTATGGGTTAAGGGATTACATTTTGGCATTCAAGATCTAATATTTATTGTTATTGAAGGAGGAAATTGAGGATCATCCTGCAAATGTCTCAAAATTATTTATTGTAGAGTAAGTTTGAGAACAATTTTTGAGTTGTCCTATGAAAGCCAGGGGACAACAGAACTGCCTTGTTTTATTTAGTAAAGCTACCCTCCAGTGATCTAATATCCCATTTCTTTTGCCCCTGCGTCCTCAATCACACCTGCAACAGAAGCTATATAAGAATAAATGAGATTAAGGCAAAAGCAAAACATTCTCAAAGAAATACAACAAACATGATCAATAAAAGGATTCAAGAATGTGGAGGAAAACAGTCAATTTCACCTTGACACAGGCATTCAGAACCGGTTGGTTGAGAAGAGAAAAATATATGGATTGTGATGGCAGTTACACTACTGGGAGCAGATTCTTCTCTTTGTGTAAAGCTGAGAAGAGGACCCTCGATCTCGTTGTGGTTGGCTCTGAATGTGACACAGCGGTGCTGTCAAAGATGTTCCCAGACTCTAACATCCTCTACGCTGCTCTCCGGGGCTTGTTCTCCTAGATGCTGAAGCTGCGTTTGTGTTGGCTGAGAAGCTCTTTAGGGAACCCAGCTGTGTGGAGTGGATGCTGTTCAAAGGTGAACCAGAGCAAAGCCCCGCAACACTGTGAAGATTAGGGTCAAATAAACGGCTTGGGCCTTGCTGTGCATCATAGAGCCGAAGACACAACTAGGGTCAGCAGAGAGTGGGTTCAGCGCTGGGGTCCTGATTGAAGTCTGGTGTTAATGGAGGCTTGGTTTGCTGCTCCGGAGGAAGACGGGGATATCTGAGAGCAGCAGGCTTTCATCCGCTGTAATCTTAGTCTAAGCAAACATCCGAGCAGAGAGGGACCAACATCTCTCCTCGATGTGAAGATGCTTTTTTGAGGACACTGCACTGAGGGGCTCTGTGGAGCTTTTTTCAGATGTGCAGTTAGAGGATTCAAAGAGCAGTGCAGGTGATGTAGTTCAGTTCTCCATGCTCTTCAGCCGATCACCTTTTCTAGACGGTCCTCCAATCTCCTGCATCTCACCCTCTGCTTCCGACATCTTTAAACATCTTCAACTGTTGTTTTGCAGCAGTTTATTCATTCAAATACCCTCATTGACTGAGTTGAGAAAGGCAAAAGGTCATCGTACACAGCCCCGGTTTCACTCCACCGTGGTTTTCACTGTCCACATGTGGGACAGTGCCCGGTATCCCTTAAAGATTTTTTTAATTACCTCTCATGTGGTTTGAAGCATAGGTTTAAGTTTAAGGAACACCAAGGTAAAGGTTTGAGTTTGAAAGAGCTGTGTGTATCTAGTTATTGTCTATATTAAGAAAGACTCGATTCGCCTATGAAACAGGCCCTTTTTGAAAGCAAATCTTTCACTATAACATTCTGTGGCTGCGAATCACTCACTGGAATGTGATTGCACACCGCTGTTCAGTGAGAGGCTTTTCTGTTAACACTAAACTCTTTCCACATGTACCAAAAGAACAAGTGCTTCCTGAGTGTTTGGGTGATAGTTTCCAGTCTGCAGCTGTACCTACACTCTCATTACTGGAGTTTTTATGTTTTACATAAGTGAATGTGACTGGTGAGTTTTCAAAAACAGGTACCGAGAGCTCGGTCTGGTCAACACTACTGGTTCCTGTAGCCAAGCAATCGGAGCTAAAATGATTTCAAGGAAGTACTATTGATATAAAGACAGAACTACATTGTTTCCCAAAGATTTTTTACAGTATTATTAACATGCTTTGCCATAATATTGTTGAAGAAAGCAATTTTTTGTTTTGTTTCTGTAATATGTTCACCACGGTTAAACAGACATTTATTTGGAAAGGAGTGAATGTCCCAGTTTCACAGCTTGTTAATGAAGATGCGTTCATAGTGAGAACTCTCTCACCTGAACCTCACACGCTAGATTTGGGTACAGTTTTCTGTACATTTCATGTTGATCCTTCCTGTATCCAAGCGATTTGAGAACATTGACCTTTTTTTCAATAGTTGCTGGACTTTAACTTCTCAATTGTTAATAAAATCAATAGATTTGATTTGGTGCCTAGAATAATTTGAGAGCAGTTGTTTCACACTGAAGTGCTAACTTCTGGCTCTGTCTCCCTGCTACAGCGCTTCATCCGTCAGCTCTGGGCAAAGAGCATCTCGTGGGTGATGATCTCATGGAAGGTTTCTCTTCTCTTGAACTACAAGCTGAAGGAGCGCGGAGCTCTGTTGATGGGTGGAGACAGAGAAGGAGTGATTGAACTTTATTCGCTGAGTCCTTCACCGCAAAAAGGTTGTGAAGCATTGGCTCTAACAGGATGTGGTGCAGGATAAATGCATTGGGCGTAGTTCTTTTCTGTGTGGTCAGCTGGTGTTTATCACAGATGTGCTCATCTCCAATCATCCTTCTCCAGTATTGCTCTTCATCACTCTTCTTCAGTGGTTTACTGAGACCAGGCTCTGTTTCAGTGTTTTCCAGGGACACCAGGTTTGAGGAGAAACCTCTAATTGGTGAAATCCTCCAGCTGGAGCAAACATAAGGATGTGACATAAGGATTGCAGGTCCTGGATGTTCTGCCCATTCTGCCTCTTCCACACATTCTCAGAGAGCATGTAGCTCTTCCTCACCCAATACTTTGCAAGAAAAAAGTTGCTTGGCCCAAATACTGCAATGAACTACGATACATATATGGACCATGTCTTCATACCTGACAAAGGCCACAGATGGGCCTAGTCTGGATCAAGTCTGAACCAAGCTAATAACCCATACTTATCGCTAGCTTGGCCCAGATATCATATTAAATAGATACGATTCTATTTTGTGTTAGTGTTGTGCTTGATTTATTGTGTTCTTCACAGTTTAACAGAAAACCATTTAACAGAAAACCACAGTTTAAATAAATGTATTTAAAATAATGTAAATATATTTCAAATATGGCTAGAATTCTGTATTATTCTACCCATGAACCGATATGTTATGTCTGAGCCAAGTACTACATAGGATCTCTGACCTCTGCCAGAATATTTTTTGGTTGACCGTGTCAGGGTTCTTGAATTTGATTGAGATCTCCAAGAGGGGTTCAGATCACGTTTATTGCTTGGTTCTCAGTGTTTTTGATTTTATAGTACTTTCTTTGATATAAATTAATTTAGTTGATTTTTATCACAAAATGCAAAACATATTTACATTTTTTTTAAACAAATAAATAAAAAAATAAGAACAAAAACATGTTCTTTGTATTTGTTTAATGTAAGCTAATTTACACATGTTTTATTTTAGTTTTGTAATTTCTTTTGTTTTTGCTCAGCTCGTATTTTATAATCCATCCATCTTCATGTCGGCTTTCTTCCCTTTCGGGGTCGCCACAGCGGAATAAACCGCCAACTCTCTGGCACATGTTTTAGGCAGCGGATACCCTTCCAGCTGCAACCCATTGCTGAGAAACATTTACACAAACACTCATACTCTATGGACAATTGTTGTCTCTCAATTCACTTATACCACATCTCTTTGGACTTGTGGGGAAAACCGGAGCACCCGGAGTAAACCCACGCAATCACAGGGAGAACATGCAAACTCCACACAGAAATGCCACCCGACCCAGCTGAGGCTCGAACCAGCGACCTTTTTGCTGTGAGACGACCGTGCTACCCACTGCGCCACCGTGGCACTTTATTTTATAATCCATGTTATTTATTTTAAATGTGTTTAATTTTGCTAAGATCTTTTTCATTAGTAATAATAGTATGTAGTTTTATTTGTTGTTATTTTATCGTTAAATTATTTACCATTTGTTTTAGATCATTAACTTATTAATTGCTTGTATATCCTTAATTTGGATGTGTTTATTTAATGTTGTTGTTATTTTTCAATTTTATACTATTTGACCAAATTTGATCTGTTCTTAATTTTAAATTTGAATTCATTTTAATCTGTTTTGCTGTATTTACATTTCTTTATATTTTAGTTAAACGTCTGTTTTTATTTGTTTAGTGTCTACCCTAATGTGTTATTTTCCACTGTGATTACAGCGCTAGATTAACTGCAAAAGGTGTTTCACAACCCTGAATGAGATCAGCTGCTTGTTTTATCCTCGAAAATTCAGGTCAAGCTATTTTAGAGTCATCTCAAAACCAGGAACTGTGGTACGTGGACAAAAGTCTGGTTTTACATCTAAATAAAACATCTTACATCTACAATTTATCCTGGAAACTGATCTGCGAGCATCAGCAAAACTGATGAGGAAGCACAATCTCGAAATATCTCATAAGACACTTGACAATTGCTGTTTTTCAGCACCAGAGTACTTCAATAATGATTGAATGCAGGTGCTGAACACCTCCATGACCATGTATAATTAGTTGCAGCACTTTGTTTGGAGAAAGGCACTCAATTTAACAGCTTGTGAGTAGTTCCGGCTGCAGATCTCTTCTGAAATCTCTCTTTGTGCTCACAGAGATGTTTACAGCTAGAGTCTGAGTGAGAGAAGAAGAAACGGAGCGTGCCAAGCATCCTCTCTCAGGCTAATCAATAGAGCCTCGTGACAGCTCTCTGGCCGCAGCAGCAGAAACATATTAGCCCCTGCAGATTTCTGGGAACGGGTCTGCGTCCTGCAAACTCTGTGTTTACTCTCCTAAAAGTAGCCGTGATCTCACTGACTGAGCACACGCTGGACGCGGAGAACATCGAATATTCATGGCTGAAGTGGCGAGAGCATCCACGAGACACATTCTTGGCTCCTCGTTGTGTGACCGGACAGACGCGAGTGTTGATTGGCTGTTGTTTAGTCTCTCGTGAGCCTGCATGCTCAGCCTCGTTTGGGTTTCATGAGCTCTCTGGCACACGCTCAGCACATCTGGCAGAGGAGAGCGGGAAAAATACGAGCCAGTCATGCTTAGTTGCTCTGAGCTAGATCAAGTTACAGCTGCAGGATCAAGGTCCGGCTGTTTAAAAAAGTTTCTAGAACATGGGTTCTCAAGGTCAAAGATAACTGCTCTCACTTGTTATGAGAATATCAAAGCTTACTCAGGGCCTATCCCATTCTCACGTTGTTTTCAAATTAGTACAGTTTTTATTCTGTGTTCTTAATTAGCGTTTCTGTTGTCGCCTCTGTTTGTTCAGTGTTTTCATTGCACTTGTCATGTGAGCTTTAGCTGATCACATGACTGTTGGTCATGTTTCTATGCATTTGTGTTGTAAGAGCTCATGTTTGTGTAATCTGTGCACTCAGCCTATGGTCATAACATCATTTAGGTGTTCACATTAGGGTTTTTCCATGTTATGCATACTTTGTTTTGTAATTGAAATGAAGAAAATAACAATAACACCTGCTGCCATGCGATTATATGTTTTGTCCTACCCACTTTCCTTCCTTATATCCATTTTCCCTTGTTCTTTTACTTTCCAGCCTGTCTTAATTTACTTTAACCTTCATTCCCCTTTTCCTTTCCTCCTTCAATTCTCCCCTTTTCTTCTCTCTCCTTTATTTCTTTCTTTCCTTCTGCTCCCATCCATCTTTCTTTAGTTCCCTCGGTTCCCTTTCTTTGCTTTATATTTTAATGAATCTCTTCCTTCCTCTAATTCCATCCTTCCTTTTTCGCTCTTCCTTTCTTCCTTCTTTCCCTCTACATCTTTCTCTGCTTTTATTTATTTTTACACATTGTTGGCATTTGTTCTTAAAAAAGTATTTACATTTTTTTATTGATTGAATAATTTGAAATTAAAGCGTGCATAGCACATTTCTTGTGGCAGTAGGCCCTATCCATCTGTAACATTGTCAACACAGTTACAAGTTCTCTTTTCAATTATTACTGTAACGCACACAGTCACCATCTGAAGTGAACTGCTATGTACTGTTACTAGACTCAAAACATGCTAAAGGATTGTTCAGTGTTCAGGCTCACTTCCCTTAAAAACAACATCTCTGTCACGCAATGCATTTAATTCACTCATAAAATTCGAAAGCCTTCCTGTATCGAACACTTCATGCTCAGAACTCCCTGTTGGCTCTTCAGGGAAGCAAATGTATGACTCAAGAGAGCCAGAGCAAGCAAAGGTGCGTCCTGGGGAATTCCTCAGCTTGTTTCTCTGCTGGAACACATGAGACTTGTGTTTGTGGTACTTTAACTGCTCAGACAGTCACTAAACTATGCTGCTGAATCTCCTGCACTAATAGAAGCCAGCATGTTTCAGAACCTGAGCATGAATGCAAAATTTATAGCCCCGTGGTGAGTAGGCGTGTAGGGATGTATCAATCCTGAGCATTCGCAGTGAATGTTTGCTCAAGTTATGAAGCCTTCATGAGCAGATAACAGAACACCTTGCATCACACACAGCAACGGAGTAGTGAAACGCTTCAGAAAGCATTGCTCAAGTAATGGTTTTCACAGAGCTGGCTGCTTCATGCCTTCAGAGCGCTTGGGAATCCACTCCATTACTGACCTCTGTAACTCAATTCCTTGCTGTACTTCACATACTCTTGAGTGCCAAGAACAGCTAGATTCTGAGCTCTGCATCACTGCCATGTTTGAGCGGTAGAAACTGAGGGAGTGATGGGCACTGGCATCTGCTCCAAGCTTGAAACCCTGCTCAGGTTTTCTCTGTGTTTGTGACCAGAGGCTGAGAGTATTTTACTTTATTTAACTTCAAAAGGTGTTTGAGTAAGATCTTTTTACAGCTTTAGGAGCCCTGAGATTGGGAGCGGAGGGACACATCTTTAATGCCTCGATTTCTAATTAGAAAACCATCTTAAAGTGATGTTTTCCTTAGCATAGAAAGCTTGCTTCATTCCTCTTACTGTTGCTCTGCACTCACAAAAAAGTTTTCTCATTGTGTTTCTTTCTCCTCTATACTCTCACTACTAACAAGGGTCAGGGGGTCCAGCTCTCTTTGAGAGAAATGAACAGTCAGAAAACAATCTTTACTTATTTAATGATAATTGAGCAATTTGAAAAGATCGTTTATTTATTCTGTGTGTTTAGCTGAACTCCAGTGCTGTTACAGAGTTTCCACTGGGTGCTGACTCTGAACCCTGATCTCCTCCATGCTCAGCACATCAGATCAATGTTTCCAGGCTTCTCTGCTCTCGCTGCTGATTAATCTGTGCTGTAATTGGCTCCCGAGGTTAGCGCAGAGACTGGATTGTTCAGACGGACACACCCAAACTTGGCTCGGGTGCATGTGAGAATAAATCAGAGGGGAATGAAGGGGGATGCTGGATGCTCTCCATCACGGACTTTCTGCAGACGCTTGAGAAGTAGGTCAAGCTCCACAGAGAACCAGGGATGTTTTTCACTAGATGTTTGAGAGCACATTCTTCACCTTTCACTTAGTTAGTAACATGGTCTCAAGATGACAAGTCCAAACTACAGGTTGCTCAGAAAACATTTCTTCTTTCGTTTTGGTTTCATTTTTTCTACAAGGGGATGTTACAGCTTCCAGGATGCTTTGACGACACTGTAGTGTGAAGGAGACATCAGAAGACTCTAAAACATAGAACTCAAGTCCAAGAATGGTTTGATCATTATTGATATTAGCGTAAAATCTTTCTGACAGAATTGCTCCCATTAGCTTGAGCTGCTTCTGAAAATTATTGGCTCATCACAATCATTAGGAAATGTTCCTAAACTGCTCAGGCACACAGTCCTCTTGATCTGAATGAATTCTCCAACTACAGGCCAACCTCTAACCTTCTGTTCCTTTCAGAAACATTAGCTGAAACATGGAACTGAAATTACAACTTTCTAAACCATTTTTAAAAGTGATGTAAACTCTTCTTATTGGAACTTTTACGCTTTATAATTTGTTTGTGTCTATTGTCTTTGAGTTATCAGACTGGCTGTGATCAAATCACCCAATAACCCCTTTGGCTTCATGTTCCTCAACTCTTTGAGCAGATACTCTTGACTCCAGTTTTTGTCCTTCTATTTCAAATTGTAGTGTATATTTTCTCTAGCTTAAGTGTTCTTCTGTTGCTGTGTTGGTTTTGAGGTCAGTACACATTTGAAGCGACACTGCAACTCTCGCAGAGTGTGAGTAGTACAGCTAGCGGACTCAGGAGAGATTACCTGCGGAGACAAACAATGTGCTGTTTCTCACAGCCTTTGAACAAGAGGAGCGCTGCCAGTTCTGGCTCCCCATCTCATCTTGCTGTTGCTGTGCATTCCAGCAGCATTTTGATGTTGTTAGAGCTGTGGCACTGATGTCATAAGCAGTTCTGCCAAGCACTGCAGTCATTAAAGTCAGTGTTCTCAACATGTGCTTATACTCTGGTGAGAGTTCTACTGAGAGCCAGAATTGCTTTAGAGCTTCAGCATGAGATAGGGTTTGTCCAGGACATAGAGCTGCTCCTACCTGTGGGACCAATTTGGTGTTGATTAGCTCTGTGTTGTGATGGTTTTGGATCATGTGCATATCTGAGTAGAATTAAACTTGATGTCTGGTTCTTCCACTGAACACCATGTAAGATCTGATTCATCAACTTGTGCATTTGTGAGGTCTGGATGGAGCTTCTCTGAAGCAGTCACCCCTTGTTTTTCAGGAGTCTTGCCAGATGCTTCAAACTTTAAATAGCAGGACAAACATTGTACTCAAATTTGATGATGCTCCCAGCGCTATGTTGATGTTTTATCAACATTTGGAGGAGAAGCATCTCAAATGAGAGCTGGATGTAGATCTTGGTGAGAGGACGCCAGAAAACCATAAAAGTGATTGAAGCAGGGTTTCTAAAGTGCAACAGAGTCTAAGTACTCCTATGGGATTTGTTAAAGGAATCTGAGAGTATTCCAGGATTTCTTAAATAATAGTCCTCTTTTGTTGCATCACATGTTCATCTTTTTTTACTGCCGGCAAACCATCATGACAGTTATTCATAAACAAAGTGGTTTGCTTTTCAAATGACCAATCAGAGGGTTTTCCAATCTAGTTAAAATACATGTTTTCTCCAGCGTGTCTGGGGCTCAAAACAGCTCTCCAGGAGGCTTCTGAAACAGGTGCCTCAACCACCTCAGCTGGCTCCTCTTGAGTTACTCCTTACTCTTCTTTGCCCTAGCTCCAAGGGAGCACCCCACCAGCCTGCAGAGGTGGTTTCAAATGTTGTATAAGAGATCTTAATATTCATATCATGACCCAGATCTTGCAATCAAATGAGAGCGTAATGTAGATTGACTTGTAAATCTCCATAGGCTCACTACCCATTAGAGGCCATTAATTCATGGACACCAGTTCACGACCCCATGATCATCCCTCTTATTTATCCATCTTCATCTATCTTAGGATGATGTTCCATCAAGATGGTGTCCATTTTATCTTCAAAATACCTCCAAGTGATGTCACAGACTTAAATGCTCTGTGTTAACATGTCACTCCTGGCTGGCTAATGTTGTTTTTTGGAAAGGTTTAGTATATAAATTGAGTCATGGGCCTGTAATGAAAGGCACGAGCAAAATGTTTCCCGTTGTTTCTCAGATGTGACCACAGAAATTCCCCAATGTGTCCAAGCTTTTGCAATGAAGTGTTGAGTATCTTAAGAACTTCAGAATTTGACAAAAACAGGCCTGATCTAACCCAGACTCATAAACACATGAGGCGTTTGGCTTCTGAGAGAGGCTGAAAGAATGAGGAGTGAGCATGAACAGAAAAGGATTCAGATGAGCAAAAAAATGCATTCGCTACCCTTACAAGATGCTGAAACTTTTGGCTTGAAAAGACAATGTACAGAATTTACACAATCTTACTATAAATGAAAATACACCAGAGCTGTTCAAACAAGAAACCAGTCACTAGAATAAACAGAGGACAGAACCTTTTTCATCATGTTTTATTAGGATCAGTATCAAACCCTCAAAAGAAACCAATCTCTCCTGAAGAAATCATCTTCTCCATCTCTGAGGACTTCCTCTAAATGTGTTCCTCTTACTGTGCCTCCGCTTTAGAAAGCAGTCTTTGTAGCAGGGTCATTGACTCATTTGTCTGAGTGGAGAGCTTTAGAGTTTGTTCTGGCAGGTGTAGCTGCTGCTTTCCTCGAAGAACAATGGGCTTGATTTCCCCCAGAGCCTTAGCCAAATAGTGCTCTGCTTCACTTCACTGATACGGCCCTTTCTAACGACGCAACACAAAAACTTCTAGACACAAGAACAAGTAAAATGTGCTCAAAATCTAAGTAACAATAAGAACAGCTTAATTAAGGTGACATTTCAAGAGGATCAGAAGGGCTTTTGGATCTTCACACTTGATCTATTTGCCCTCATATAAACCTTTTAAAAAAGTATTTCTGAAGGTCAAGGTTGGGGTAATATGGCCATGTTGATCCCCTCAGGGTTCAGTATTGTTTCCTGTAATATTTTTACTTGTTGTCGTTGGAACATATTTCATTGCTTTTCAGTAGTGTATCTTTTCTCAAATCTTCTTTTACTCAACTTTTATCATTCTATTCTTATTTTAACTGTTGCTAAGAATGTAATAAGTGTGAGTAATATATTTTTACATTAACTTTTTTTGTGTTTTTTATCTAATGAGATTAACATAAGTTCAGGAGGGGCTTGGCTGATAATTGACTAATTATATGGTTTCACCTACCCATATTATCTCCATTATATAAGACACGACCAAAGAGCTAACATCTACATAATGCAAGCTATCCCTCCTGTCCGCCACTCATCATGCATGTTTCACTTCTCACTTTGTGTAAGATGGGCTACTCCTCTTTTAAACTGTGGTAATAGATGTAGGGGGGTATTCTAAGGGCCCAGGTTGCTCAATGGTAAATTGTCATTGTCACAGAGGAGCAAGAGTAATAATGCACTCGGTATCATGTCAGAGAGCCAGGCACCTCATGAGGGTGACATGTCATCTGAATAAAGTCAAATGTTTATCGGGTGCTTCGTGCAAAGCCAATCATCTGCATATCCACCTTCGCACCGTCGCAATAAAAGGCTCCACCACTCAAAGGTCCCCGTGCCCCGGCTTCATCAGCACTGCTGTGATCGACATTGCACTCCTGCGCAATTACGTCACTGTACTGACACGACTCCTTTAACAGCCTGGACTACGTACCTATATTCTCCATTCATCTCCGGTTCCATTCTACTCTTCACCATCTCCATACACCACCGTTATCACCTCCGCATGTTATAGTCATCTCAACGATCCCGAAAGCATCGCTGACCAGAGGAAGCTACCATAAGCCTGATTAAGACCTTTTAAGGGAAATTTCTTACCTGATTTGTTGGTTTTTAATAAAAGATTAACTGTCACTCACAATCTCGTTCTTAGATCCCCGACACTCGGTACAGTTAAATCTTGTTCTAGGTACCTTTTCCAGCTGAAGAAAAATGAGCTAAATTAAAAAACCTATCCATTCTGAGCAAAAGGGGAGTCTGCAGTACTATTATATTTATGAATTACACCCCATGTGGAATAGGATTACAGTGGAAGTCACAGAGTCTATCATGAAAAATAATAAGTCTAGCAAAAAGAGAGAGAGAGAGTTAGAGACAAGAGCAAGGCTCTCTCTCCCTGCATCTCCTCTCTCTCTCTTTTTGGCAACAATGCTTGCTCGAGAGTTTGGCTGGGCCGAGCAGAATATAAACTGCAACAGCCGTCGCAGGAGAGAAAAAACAGTGCAGGCTCTGCTCTCTCCTCATCACACAGTCTCTCTGTTTTTGGAGAGTTTTGAAGTGCTAATCATCTCCTGGAGAATAAAAGCAGCAGATTCGGGGAGGGCCAGAGTATTCTGGGGTGAGCGAGATGGCCGAGCGGAGGCTGACGCTGCTGGGGTTGGTTCTTGGTGTCCTCACGGGTCTGTCAATGCAGGGAGGTAAGTAGAGGTGCTGCTACTGTTACATCTGCATGTTATCATTCAAGCTTTCCTCTTCAATATCTCATAACAAGATCCTGGAGAATTCTTTGCCATGTAGTTTGGAGTTCAATGGGAATTGTTGTAAGCTGAATTTTCAGTAGATCTTGATGTCTGGTTGTCTGTGTTCGGGGTGTGAGCTTTCCTATCTTCTGATCATTTCTGGAGCTTTTCTGGAATTTCAGCGATCAACCTCAGCCCTACACCTATTTAGATTCACTTCAGTTGTTTTCAGTCTGAAACAGAGCTTCTGCTGCTTTGAGCGAAGTTCACTGGAGACCTGAGCTCGAGGAGCTGAAAAAGCTAAGAGAGGGAGCTGGGAAGTGATCAATACTGTATCTGAGCTGCAGCGTCTCCTCGGCTGGGCTCCAGGCTTGGAAACACTACAGACTCCAGAGGAGCACTCATAAACAGAGCTCTGCTGCAGATGTTTGCAACTGGAGTCTGTGCCAGAACACTCCAGAGGGATGTGGATGTGGTGAGTGTTGTTTCTGTTGAAGGCCGTTCCCTAGCTTCACTGCGCTGCGAGTAGGCTTCTGATGTAAAACACAGCTTGTGTGTCCTCAGGGACAGACCAGAGCGATCAAGCCGCTCCTGGTGGATGCTGGCACCCTGGGGTCCCATTTAAAAACAAAACAATTCATAGTTCTCTATCTGGAACTTGCTAAACATAACATGCTGTGAACATGTGCCTAGGACTAAATAAGATTTGAACCCTGCATAAGTTTATACGTTTGTTGTAAGTATTTAACAATTTCTAACAGAGACGTCCTTAAACCTCTACGAACAAGTGTAGGATTATGTTTAACATTTTTGTTCTTTTTATTTATATATGAATAAAGAAGAAACGTTGAACCTTAATATTTTCATAGATCAGAGTCTTCACGTCAGCAGTTTTACAGCTAATAAAGAAAAAAAAAAACACTCAATGCTATCTAAGCTATACGACTTGTTTCCTCTCACCCCAGAGAGTGTCTTTCCAATATTTGTCATATTGTGTTTGTTTGGAAAAGCACCCAATGAGCATCCTCTCGGTGTACTCCAAGCTTGTCCCAACTGGTGTTTTGTCACCAGTCTTCTGACCAAGGTATTGATTACATGATTGGTAAAAATTTACCATGTGGTTCTGACCATGTGGTACATTTGGTGGCCAATTGTTTCTTATTTCTTGTTCTGTTGTGCCCCTCTTGCTTCACAATGTAGTTCCTGGATTCACTTGTCCCCACTTGTTTACTTCCAGTGTTTATATTGTGTGGTAGACTCTTTTTGGATGTTAAAGTTAACCTGCTGCACACCATGTCTAGACAGTTTGTGAGTTGTTCTTGCTGTGTGCTGGTTTAATGTCTTCTCTAACTGGGGATGGTTACTTCAACTAGATTCAAAATGTGTAAGATTTTATATTTTTGATCATGTGTAAAATACATCTAAAAATATTATTGTAACTGCCACTAAGGATGTCTCAAGCTTCTGAGAGATTTAGCATTCTAATACTAACTCATCCTGTACAATTAAAACAGAGGACTTTTAGACTTGTTTGTGCATTAATAAATATTCATTAACTGCTTTGCATTGATTATACACTTCTATTTCAACTTCATGCTGTATACATGTGTCAGCATCATGCCCTCTCATAAATGGAGAATTTTGAGATGTTCCTGTAGAGGACAAAATCATGCCCAGAGCAAAGCCGTGTTCAAGATGGCTGGATTGCTGGGACAGTTCTGTGCAGATTTCTGGGCTGATTGGAGTGGATCCGGGGTCGGTTCCCAGCTTCCAAACAAAGTCCAAATGATTTATTTATTTACTCAAGGATACAATTCATGGTGCATTCACTTCCAGACTTTTCACTTCTCTCTCTCACTTCATTGCTGTGTGTCTCTTTCTCTCTCTCTCTCTCTCTCTCTCTCTCTCTCTCTCTCTCTCTCTCTCTCTCTCTCTCTCTCTCTCTCTCTCTCTCTCTCTCCTCCCATCTCTCCTCAAGTCACTGTAGGTATTTTTTCTCAAAAGTTCTAGAATGACTATTGAAGGAGCTGAAGTAGCACACATGGCTAGAGAAGACACAGAGAGATAGAGTATTTGTGAGAAAGCAGCTGATGCTCATGTTCTGGGGAGTCGATGTAAGTCCAGCGGTTGATGTAGAAGTGCTGAAAGCTGAAGCTCAGGTGGTTAAAGAGCTTCCATAAATCCTAAACTCTGTCTGATCTGAAGAGCTGAAGGGTGCTGAGTGGAGAGCAGCCTCTGAAGAGCAGTACATCATGGCTTCTCAGCACCATGCTCCACTGCAGCTCTGGCAGCAGCTCTGAAGGAATGCGTGGAGAGATAAGCACTGCATTAATATCCAGCTCCCTTTCAATCTCAGGTGACACTGTGACTCTCTCTTCCTCACCTGGGCTCTGTTCAGCTCAGAAGTCTAAGCTGAATGAGGAATCAACCTATTCAGACTCATAAACAAAGCAGAACAATCATCTCAGCCTCTTAAATGTGTTCAGACATCCCAGAGTTTTTCCCCCTGTGTCTGGCAGCACAGTGTTGGGTTCACCCCTGTTCTAACATATTTGATCTTGTAAACTGCTCAACTTCTTCATGCCAGCTTTCACTAGAAGGCTTTGAATGATCCGAGGAGGAAAAGAAAGATATGTTATGGCTCTGTGAGGAGAGAGCCTAATACAGGGTGTGGAACATTTCCTAAGAAATCCTCAGTCAAGGCCTTCGAAAGAGACATTTACAAGCTCTTTTATGACATTCTTAGCATTTATATGCTGGAAACTCTGCTCAGTTTGTGTTTAACTGTAGGAGTCCATCCAGTTTTCCTTCCAAATGAAGCCTGTCTGATGGTGAATCCACTCCTGAAGCATATGCTGTGAGCTTTTCCTGTCTCAGAGGTTCTTGCTGAACCCAATATGGCCCTGGTAGAGAGAAAAGCTATCTCAGTTGGTTTCAGGCAAAACAGGATTCTGATATTGCGCTCCAGTAAAACCAGTGTTTAAGATTTATCATCAACAGTAAACTCAGCTCTGTCTCTTAACCATTAACATAGCATTTCAAGGCTATGTTGGAATCGTTAACGAACAGAAATCTAAATGAGGTCTGAGGCCATTAACAAACAAAAAAAAGTTTTCACTACCTTTCATTCGCTCTGGATTTAGTGATGCCCGGGGAATCATTAGCGGTGATCGAGAGACATGTTTAGCTAGGAAACAAGATGAAATTAACGTTTCATTGAGGAAGCTCTTGATTTTCATCCAGGCCACGGTTAATTAACTCCTTAATGAAGGCTCGCTCCACAGGAGACAAGAAGGCGCGTTGTAGAGGAGATCTTTTTATCATTTACTTTCACAGGAAAACTGATTGATCTCCCAGTCTGCGATTGCCTCTGGACTGACTCTAGCTGAACAGTACTTGAGGCACTATCTAGCAGCACACTCTGCTCTCCTGCCTCAGAGACAGGAAATCCTTTAAGTGATGTTGATCAGGGAGTATCCACTTCCTGTCTAGTCCCCCCTGGAAGCTTTCCACACCTCTTGCTCTACATTAATGAGCTCGATTCCTCTCATCTGCGAGATGCTCTTCATGGTACAGGGGTAGCTAAGCTCACATATGTTCACATCAGAGATGATGTGGAGGAGAATAGTCATGTGCTGAAATCTAGTGAGATAAAAACACAGACACAGATCGGCTAGAGACAGTTTTCTGGAGAAGCTTGGTGTCTTAAAGGAGAAAAATTGATCTGGTAAAGGATTTTGCACATTTCTGGTACAGTTTTATGTTCATACTCTGGGTTTCAGAGAATTTAGATATTCCCTTTTCAGATCACTTTTACAGGTGTGACATCATTCACACTTCTAAGTCAACCAGGAGTGGTTTGCCAATTGTTCCCTAATTTTTTTCTATTAACAAGTTTGAGTTTAGAATGCGTAAAATAGAGTTTTTTCATGACTCCATCCTGTGCTTGCTTTGGTTTCAGCTCAAAGAAAAAAATGTTTCTTAGCAAACATCACTCTAAGGGAGAGCAGCGTCTCATCCAAAAACAAGTCAACGATGTAAACAGCTCTATCACTGGAGCATGTGCTGCTGTTTCAGAGCACTAGAATCAGGATCAGATGATTCACTGCTTCTGGAGAAAGAGTCCAGACAGAAGATGAAAAGGAATCATTTGAATCAGTTCTTAGTCTGAGAGAGATGCATGTGGCTGGGGATAAAGAGATCAGGGCATTCTTTCACAGAGACCACATGAATCTGTTGCTTGCTGACACTGGTTTATTGAGGTAAACAATTAAAGAATTCAGCTTAGTCCACCCCATCAGCAGATTGTTTTCTGCATTGAGAATTGGTTCTCGACTCCAGAGAGTGTCTTCTTGCATTTATTTCTTGCAATTTGGACTAGCAGTATAGCTAAGCTTCCTGCTTTTCTGTGTTTCAGGAGTATATGTACCTCAGGTTCCAGCAGCAGGAGGAGCAGCAGGGGTTCTGCCAGGAGGAGGCGGGCTTTACCCAGGTACCACCAGCACATACTGAGTAGGAGCAGCAGGATTCTGCTCAAGAGACAAGAATACCAGCCCAGAAATTAGATTATTGATCGTAAGAGCAGATGTAATGAAACGCCTGTGTCAATGTTTACATTTGATTGAAAAGTCTTTTAAATTAGATTTCAACTTGTAAATGTTTCATTTCAACAGCGTCTTTCTTCTGAAAGCACTTTGTTACTTGCTCTCTCTCTCTCTCTCGCTCTCTCTCTCTCTCTCTCTCTCTCTCTCTCTCTTTCAGGGGCTGGGATCTCTCCATATAAAGCAGCTAAAGCAGCCGGTGAGACATCAATCCAGAAACATTTGTGTTTGAGAGATTTGAATTTACAAACTTTACTCTCCATCTGTTCTGATCTTAATGGACCATTAATGCACAATTCAGCCTATCAGAACACATTGACTCACTACAGGCAGACTCTAAATTAGGTGAAGACCAGCTGAAGCTACAGCCATCATCATATCAGAGAGGATAGTTCATGGTGTCTCAGTAACTGGGGGTGCAGGGGATGCTCAAGATAGTGCCTCATCTAGCCTTGAGTGTTTAGAGTCCTCTTTTGGACTCTTCACACATGCTGCAGAGGGGAAGTTGATGTTCTATGTCCTTCTGCAGGAGCCTACGGAGGAACCACTGGGACACAGACGGGAGTGCTGAGAGGAGGAGCATATGGAGCCGGAGCACTGGGTGCTGGAGGGTACGGAGCCGGTGAGAGAAAGCCTTCTGAAAGATTATCCATGATTAACAAGTGACACACCCCAATAATCCTCTAAAATAACTGACAGAAACTCTTGAAAGATCGAGTGTGTTAAAACAGAAAAAAAACTATTTATAAAACACTTACTAAAACATGTGCTCATCACATGAATACAATTTTAACTATCTTCACCCGATAAAGACCAATAAGCTAAAGACATCTCTTTCATTTTTTAGGAGCAGGTGGGAAGCCTCCTAAAGCAGGTGAGAGCTTTAATCTGATGGATGTTCTCTCAAGTTTTCTGTGGGGTCCCTCGAAGATGATTGAGTTCTAATGCTATGTTCTAGGCTTGAGAATAGCTTGAGTTTGGGCTTCAGTGGTTGACACAGCACTGTTCTTTACAGTCTCAGAGACTCCTAGATGAGCTAGGCCTTTCAGGAGCCTCGTTTTTGTAATAGCTCTCATCAGATCCTGCTCGAACAAAGCTCCATCAACGCTGAACAATCAAAGGAGGTCCTGGCAGGGCTCAGCAGCATCTGGAGCCGTTCCGATAGCGCTCTGGAAATATCTGTAAATATTATGGACTCACCCGTCTGTATGTCCATCAGCAGCTCTCAGGCCGAGTTCCTGAAGCCCTCAGAGGTGTTTCAGAGATAAGCGCGAAACAATCACAGACTCGTCACCACTGCCGGTGAGGTGAGAATGAGCTCTGGCATCTACATTGGTGGCAAAAGGCCCCGCACTACTGCTCCCTCAACCCAACCCCCCCACACTCTCTTCTTTGGTCCTCCTGTCTACTGAAGCCCTGAAAGGCACAAAGATAATGGTCCTGAGTCGAAGGGTGAGCACAAGCTTCTCCTCTGCTCAGAACAATTCAGTCAGGGAGTGAGATCATGAGGAATGTTTGTTTATGACTGTGTTCAAGCAGATGTCAATGCTAATAAACAAAGCCGCTGAGGGTCGACACAACATAAACATGCATAAACCAGAGAGCAGTCCATCAGTCACCAGGAGTGAGCGAGGGAGAGACAGTGGGAGGCTTGGAGAAGGAACAGAGAATACTAGCTCCCTAAATCCCCCATCTCTGTCCCTAGCTCACCTAGAATTTTTTAGTTATTTTTTAGAATTTTTGTTAATAAGCGTTTTCTGTGGTCTTCAAGAGCTTGAAGTCTTCGAATGTTTACCTCTTAATTTAGTCTTTTGATTACTGCATTAGAGAAGCTGGAAGAGTGTCTTGCTCTTGAGAGAACTGCATCCTTTATTGATGAGCACAGAATTAGAATCTGTTAAAGACGTGTTTCTTCAGACCCTTTGTAGATGTTCTGCAGACTCCGGCTAAGGCTGAAGAGTGTCTAATAATGAATTTTATATAAAGCAGACTGTCTCCTAATGCTGTAATGACTGTCAGGGGATGTGTAGTGGCTGACAAACCCATGTCTGAGGATCGCATTGGAGCACAGTGCTAGTAGACACTGAGCAGACGCTGCATCAATGGTCATAAAGAGAGACATCAAAATTAAGCACCAGCACATGTTCGGGCCACTAGAGGTGTTCGCTGATGTTAGGAACATGTGTTGTGAAATTAAAGCGATATTAATCATGAGGCTTTAGCGCTGTTAGGGTGTGCTTGTCAATGATGTTTGCTCTCCTCTGAATCCTGCAGGACAGAAACAAGCTGCTCAGAAGTCACTGTTTCTATCCGAAAATTTGTTAGTGCTCTGGTACTAAGGCTGTAGCAGCTATCAAACATAGCTGGGACATGGCAAATTATTGAAGGGTGGCCACAGCAATTACAACTTGTTTTTGGGCTTTGTACGTTTCTAATTTAGGGTTTAGATGTAGAATCTATGACATCACTGGAGTTTCTCAGGAGCGATTCTAATTGTAAAAGAGGGTAGAGCTAGATAAAACACCTTACAATGCATCACTTCTGCACTATGTCTCACTCTCACAATCGGCAAAAAGGTTAAATCTAACAATGGTTTGACTGGTGGCAGGCTTTTAAGTTAATTTTAACATTAGGAGCCATTGAGAGCTGCCTCTAGTGGTCAATTGATGAATTACAGTTTTATTAACCTCCATAAATTTAATGCTTGCAGACACAGCTGACGGGCATCAGCACGTTGCCAGCTGCAGCGCATTATTCTCTACAATCAGTTCAAATGTGATTTTCCCTAACCCTATCTACCTTAACTTCTAACCTGGTTTGCTTTTTGAGAATCTCTTCAGAATATCAAGATTCGGCTTCCACAAACCCTGCCTGGTTGTACTGGTCTCATTTTTTCAGTCCTATCCCCATCATCCAGTGCTGCTTCAATAGCAATGTTGAAGGATATGGTAACCTCTTTTTCTTACCCTTTGGATGCAAAATCTGTGTTACATACACACTCCAATGTTGAGATTGGGGTGGCTGAGTACTAATCCCATTGAACAGGTAGTGACACTCCTTCCTTTTTGCTAATTAGTTCTTTTAAATTTTCAAACAAATATTCAATAATCGATCGCGTTCTGTGAATCAATCGCTGGATCTTCAGACACAAGCATGTGTGAGCCATCTGTGATGCTACTAATGGCTCTGAACACATCAGCTTGGCGTTTCTCATTTAAACTCGCCAAGACCAGCCCCCAGAGCAGTGATGAATGACAGAAGTGAGTGATCCGCTTGTCTTCTCTGGTGCATGCTCATCTGGAGGTGATCGCTGCATGTTTAGCAGAGTGAGATGAGCTGGAGGCATTTTTGGCTTGGTTCTGGTGCTGCATTGTGAGAGACAGATGGAGTTTCACCCCGGCGCACTCTGTCAGGAAACATGCGTGAACATTTACGAGCCCTGTTCTAGAGAAACACTGTCAGAGCGAACAGCGCTTCAGCATCTTCTCTGAAAGATGAAGTCATGCGTGTCCTCAGAGCACCGCAGCACAGTCACATTAACCCTCATAGCCAGCATTTACAATACAACCAGGTACCCTTAGGCAGTAAACAAGCAGCACATCTGTTTCAGTAGCAGAAACTATTTCCTCTGCGCAGATGAGTCACGCTGAAGAACCCTCACAGGAGTGGTGAGACAGGGTTTCTCAATCCGTCCTCTCCTCTATAAAACCTTCATCATTTGGGAGGCTCCTGTGGAACAGTCGAACTTGTTTCTATCTACTTTGATTTAGGTTTGCCTTTCGTGAGAGAATGCACTGTCCTTAAACTCCATGAACTCTAGCATCTGGAAGAGCCAGCCTCATGTTTTTGAGATTGATGACAGCCCTTTATTAAATAGTAAACATCTATTCAAAAGATCTAACCATTGGTTAAGATCTACCATTATAAGAGATCTAACCACGTCCTGCCATCGGGTCCTTACAGAAATTTGTGGGATCAGAGCTGAAATGAAAACAGCAGAAGTGAAGTGAGGAGGAGCGGAGGGCTGTACAACACAGTACTCAATAAAAAAGGAGAGCTATTTAAAGACAGTATAGATTGGTTAATTGAAGAGAGAGAGTTGGTGGCACTGAATCATCTGGTCTCTTAAACTCAGGGTGCAATATGCTCCTGGAAGCTCATTCTCAGCCCACCTGTCATCTGGATTGTTCAACGCTCCTCTCTCTCACCCCTGTATCTCTCTCCTCTTTCTCATATAGGAAGTTTTACTCCTGGATAATTACCAAGTAACTACGTTCTGATACAGGATTGCCACCTGTACTTCAGGAATGCCACCATTGCGATTGTGAGAGGGAGCAGTGGTATGAGAGGGAGAGAGAAAGAGAGAGAGAGAGAGAGAGAGAGAGAGAGAGAGAGAGAGAGAGAGAGAGAGAGAGCGAGAGCAACGAGAGCACAGATAAATAAGCAGAGAGAGAGCGAGAGCAAAGGAGAAAGCACAGATAAATGAAGAAAGAGCAAGTGAGCGAGAGCACAGATAGGTAGGGAGGAAGAGAGAGAGAGAGAGAGAGAGAGAGAGAGAGAGAGAGGAGAGAGAGAGAGAGAGAGAGGAGAGAGAGAGAGAGAGAGAGAGAGAGAGAGAGAGAGAGAGAGCAGATAAATAGAGAAAGAGTGAGAGACAGACAGAGACACAGCACAGGCTGGAGGTGCTTCTCAGTCCGAATTTTGTCAGAGCAACATGTCTAGACACTGAACAATGATCAATTCTGAAAGAAGCCACTGGAGAATGTCCCAGATTTAACCTCCTTCACATACGGAACTCACTTGGTTTTCATGATGCGAAGGCTATGATCTGCTTCATGATCTGCTCCAGCTACTCTGGTTTAAATCAGATCTCCATGTGCACAGAACAGCTTTAAAGTATAATCTCTTAATGAACATCAGATCAAACACTGTTCAGGACAGAAACAGAAGGTTTAAGATTGAACAGTGCTTTAACCTGAAACATGGTTACTTCTTCATGGAGGATCTGTCTAAGCTGGACTGAACTCCCTCACGTTCCCTAGTTCAGTAACATGTGCCGTATATTGTAAGGAAAAATTTTCTTCACCTGGCTCATAGCTAGGATAAGCAGAATAGCCACTCTTAATCATAAGATATCCATTTTAATCCATGGGACAGAAAAACAGTGCTATTTAAAGAGTTTTTAAGAAACATCAAACACATAAAACAATCATGAAAGGATCTTCTCCTAAAGATGCCTTTCATTCCAGAACACTTGCCTCATCAGAGAGCATTGGCCTGCCCTCTTCTGTTAGCTCCCTGTGTCGCGGGAGGAAAGCAATGTTATTACTCACCTCTTCTCATCATCTCCTGAGCTAAACCTGCACCTCTGTGTCCTCCATGTGTGTCTGCAGGTGGATACGGGGGCTACGGAGGATACGGAGGCCCTGGAAGGTTCTTCCCAGGGGCTGGAGCGCTGAAACCAGCTAAGACAGGTACTGATCTACCATCATTTATGTGAAGAGCCTTATGTTAATGAGGGGATCTTATCAGAGTGTTCAATGGTGATCATTAAAAACTCCTGAATGGATTTGCATCATTTTAGAGGGATTTGCAGTGGAATGATGTGTGCAGTGTGAACACAAATTCTCTCGACGTCCAGAACTGTGATTTTTAACTGGCGTGTCAGTTTCTGAGGAGCTAGCACAGCTTCAGCTTGTCTCATGATCCTCCAGCTGGCGTGAAGATGAGTTTAGAGGCCTCAGATCATGAGCCAGATCAACAAACGTTCATATTTATCCTCTGTGTGAGCTCATTTCCTCAGTTCCTCTTAGTTTACAGTCCGTTGAGACATGGTTTGATAGATGGTTTAACTCTTTATTGGCAAAGAAGATGCTCTGCTGCAGGGTTACGTAGGTTCTGCTGTGTGTAATGTGAGTGTTTGTGTTTAGGTCCAGGGGCTGGAGGTGTTGGGGGAGGTGGAGTTAACCCAGGTGCTGTGAGCCCTCTCCTGTGCAGGGATCTAAGAGCTCCTTCAATCAGTAACATCTTTCTCACTCCCTCCAGGCCTCGGTATTCCTCAAACTGGTGTTCAAGGACTGAGCCCGGGTGGAGTAGGACCAGGAGCTAAAGCAGCCAAGCCTGGAAAAGCTCCAGTGCCAGGTGAGAACACAAGTAGAAGATTTGAGCAGTGCAGCAAGCTTTTTCTTGAGGATCCTGAGGTTCTAAGCTGAAAAAGCTTATATGCAATTCGCTCTTGGGGACATGATCATTTCTTATCAGAAATCTGTCTGGTGAATGTTTTTAGGAGTGGGGATACCTGGACCATACCAAGGAGCGCTTCCTGGACAAGGTTAGAGCACATCACATAACCAGGAAATTACTGTCATTTCTAACCAAATAGATTTACAACAAAGGAAAAACCTATCATAATCACTTTCATGAGGGAAGAGATGATCTTAAGTAATGCTCATTAGAGCTAATCACATGAACTGGACTATCAAGTTGCTGCTGTTCTTGGATGTGCTATTATATGGATTTCTCATTTTGAGAATAACCATTCTTGTTTTTTGTAAAATCACATTTTATGAGTCTGTGGGGCTCAGGATTGTGATAATAATGCAGATTTTTGAGCAGTGATAATCTCTGATCCTTTAGAATCACCTGAAGTAATAATTTTGAGACAAGAGATGTATAACTGAGTTTTTTTACAATTCAGATATATTTTATATTGTTTCAGTTTGTCATCTCCCAATCCAAAGGAAATGCTGTGCTTGATTCAAAATAAACTGTACATAGATTCAGGGTCAGATAATCTCTATCCTGGGAGATACTCTTCTCCTGTCATCACTGAACGCTTTCCCTTAGTTCTATCTGTGTTTAACTTCTGATTATTTGCCTCATGGGGGCTCTGTCCCAGGCTTCAATGGTAGAGGGGTTCTTCCAGGGGTCGCCACAGGGACAGGACTCAAACCAAAATCAGGTGATCTCCGTCTCAAGATTTTTCAGGAACTGGTTCTTCAGAAATACCTAAACGAATCTCTGCAGGTGCCGGCGGGGGACAGGGGCTGGCTCCAGGTGCTGGTCAGTGCATCCTTACAGAACAATAAAGGAATGCTCTTGTGTGATGTGTGTTTAAAGTGAGGAGTGCTTCTCTGCAGGCGGCGGTGGTCCATTTGGAGGGGTCTTTCATGGATACCCGCTCAAATCTCCAAAAGCTCCAGGTTTGTCTCTTTGGAGTTCCTGTCCCTTAGTTTATTTTATTCTGTCAAGATGTAATAACATTATATTATTATTTTAAAGTATTGTTATTATTATTATTATTCAGAAGGTGTTTGGTTTATTGTCTTTAAATTATCTTAGTTTGCTTTAAATTGCAAATGTATTTAAATTAATTGGTAGAACTTTGTAATAACTACACACTGTGAATCATTAATTAGTCATTAATAAATAGTTAATATTTTTTGTTACACGTCAATATTTTGATAAGTTATTTCTTAACACAAATGCCCACTGTAAATGATTAATTCAGTGAGTTTTAAAATATTGACCAGCTGCCAGTTAACTGTTTTCATCTAAAGGTGAGGACTATTTAAGCCTGTATTGTTTTAGTTGACTCATCTTGTTTTAATTATTAACTTTACTTGCAATTTAATTTTACTTAATGTTAAATACTCTCAATGTAACATATTTTATTTTATCATATTAATTTAATTCACTTTACATATTTTTAATTATAATATAAGTATAAGTTATTATATAAGTTTAATAATAACTTTTTAATGTAAATTTTAAAAAATCCATTGTTTTTATTTATTTAGTTTTGATGCTTTTAATGTAGTTAGTTATTTGTTATATTTACTGTCATTATTTTATTATATTTTCTTAGTGATTTTCTGTATATTCACATAAAAATGAATTGCCTTTCCATTTTAAATTATATTATTATTTTAATGTACTTTTATTTCATTTTGTTTTATTTACAATTAATTCATTTTACTATATTTTATTTCCTATAAATTCATATAGTTTATTTGATTTTAGTTTGTATTTAATGTAAAGTATGTAAATGAAAGTAAAGTTTGTAAATTAAAGTTTTATTTTTGTTGTGTTTTAATTGGATTGTTTCATCCAATATTTAACTCTTGCTGTAACTTGAAGGTGTTGAATTTGAAACGGTGTCTGAGCCCTAAGAAGCAGCTAATAGAGCCTCATCACTCAAGGCGCTTGCTTCATTCCTCTCAAAGCCTCCTCAGATTAAAGAAGTGCTCCGATCCTCCTCCAAGCGAGAGATCAGAACAATATTTCCACAAGAGTCTGAACCTCTCTCTTATCTAAGTGTTATCTGCTTAATAAGCAGCTAGGAATGCTTCAGAGTGATCCGGAGGAATGGGTCGCGCTGTTAAACCGAGAGGGTTTATCTTCCAAAATAGCATTTTTCACTGAGAAAAACAGGAAACGCTTCATGACAAATAGAGCTCTTGCAGCAGATGAATAGTTCTCAGCATTAGGGTTTCGTCTCTGGTTTCTGAATGTTTTTCTTCTATCCACAGGTGCTGGCACGCCCTACGGTGGAGGCAAGCTTCCCTATGGTAGGCAAAAGAGGCAAATACCACCGATATGGTCGCAGCCTTGTGTATGCGCTAACATTCTGCTGTACCACAGGATACGGAGGCTTCGGGGGAGGAGCTGGACTGCCTGGGGGAAAAGCAGGAGCAGGATCCAAGGCAGGGTACCCAACAGGAACTGGTGAGTTATCACTGAGCCGAATTGCAGTTTGATCAGCAGTTTACTGTGAGGTTATAACCGGAGGCCATCCTCTCTGTGTGCAGGAGTGGGCTCTCTGGGAGTCTCCGCTGCTCAGGCCAAAGCTGCTAAATATGGTTAGAGTCCTCTGCTCTGTTATCTCCTCTATCCTCATGAGGAGCTGCCACTAAGCTCTGCCCCATAGGAGAAGTCAGCCAAGCACAGCTGAGAATCCACTACTTGAACTTAGATATCTTCAGGATGATGGCAGGTGAATTCTGGCTGCAGAGACTTGAGATTTCAGTTGACTTAAGAGCAAACTCGTCTGCTCTGGAAAGTCAACTGAAGGTCCACAAAATCAAGAAGGATTAACCCAATGTTTAAGAGTGTAAAAATTTCTGCTCTTTGACCTCTGGAAAGAGAGGCTCTAAAAGGTAAAAGGCAAGAAATGTCTTAACATTTCATCAGGGTTAATAGGTAATTTACTGATTCTCAGTAACTGAGCAGACAGTGACTTGTCAGTTAGGGTAACAGGATATGATCTCTCACTCCTTGTGTCTCAACAGGAGCTGGACCTAGCTTTGGAGGAGTTCCAGGTGCTGCTGGAGGACTGTATCCTGGAGCCGCAGGTAAATCCACCTCTGTTAACACGATACAGCTCTGCTCAGGGATGAACATCTTGATTCTTTCTGAGCTGTCTAGCTTTACTAGTTTTTTTTCTGCACAGGCGTCGGAGTGCTAACCCCAGCACAAGCTAAAGTAGCTAAATATGGTAAGTGCACCTGACAGCACAGCACTCTCTGTAAACGACTGGAGTTGTTCCTTTAACAGTGTTTCTGTCCTGTTAAGGAGCTGTTCCTGGAGGTGTGCCAGGTGCAGGAGGACTTTATCCTGCCACTGGAGGTGAGTGGTCAAGGCTGAGATCGGAATGCTATCATCTAAAGAATAACAAGATCACAGTTTCCCTAGATTCTTGCTTAACAAGATAGCTAAACACTTGTTTAGCAAACTTGATCAACGTAACTTAATAAACAATTTGGTGAATTTACATGGTGAATTTACATGGTGAATGGCATGTGGATGCGATTTATGACAGCAGTCAGGACTGATAGAGAACTGGAGAGTCACTTCTCTTCTAGACAGTGGTCAGTTTGTTTGATTTATTTTTTCTTTAGTTTCTTAAGTTTTAATATACATAACTCTCCTGAGTATTTTTAAAATATTTTTTACACAAAACCAGCCACACCCTGAAAATCTGTCTAAAATTAATGAAAGTTCTGATGCTCTGAGAGCCTCCCATTCAGGGTAAATCTGTGTTTGCTCAGGTACTGGGGCTATCTCTCCTGCTCAGGCCAAAGCTGCCAAGTATGGTGAGCATGCATCAATACTTCACTAATACATAGGAACTCCAGAGATAATTATAACCTACAGAATTAGAACCTTAATATCCTACTCTGTTCCAGGTGCAGTTCCTGGTGGAGCTGGTTTCATTCCAAGAGGAGCTGGTTTAGTTCCTGGTGGAGCTGGTTTAGTTCCTGGAGGAGCTGGTTTAGTTCCTGGAGCTGCAGGAGTCTATCCTGGAGGTAAAACCAAGTTCTGAATTAAAAAAATTGAGTAGCTTACAGAGTAAAGATTTAAGAAAGGGGTGTTCTACTCTTCTCCAAACAAAACTCCTTCTTTGACCAATCGAGTTCAGGAGTTTCATTCCAGTAACCCATGGCCTAGGGTGCTCCTGTCATGTTTCTCAACCCATTTACTGCACAGCACATCTAAGAAAATATGTTTTCATTTAATTGACAAAAAAGAGTGTCAAGAGGATTAGTGATGAGCGTGAATGCTGAGTGTGTGTAGCCCTGTGCTGCATCACTGTTAAACTTCAGTGCTAGAGCTTTGATAGTCTTCACTTCATGATTAATCTCTGTTTTTGCTCAGGTGCTGGTGCTCTCTCTCCTGCTCAGGTCAAAGCTGCCAAGTATGGTGAGCGCAGATCAGCACTTCAGACATACACGGGAACTACAGAGACAATTAAAACCTATAGGATTAGGACCAACCTCTGCAGATATTCGAAAAGGAAGAAAATAGTGTAGCAGTGTTTGTTTTTCTGCTCTGTCTTATCCAGGATCTGTTCCTGGTGCCTCAAGAGTTGTACAGGCCGGACCAGGGATAGTTCCTGGAGCAGCAGGAGTCTACCCTGGAGGAGCTGGTTTAGTTCCAGGAGCAGCAGGAATCTATCCTGGAGGCAAACACTCTATTGTTTTTCCAAGCCAATCAGTTTCAACCAATTGGCCTACTGCTGAGCCTTTTACCCATGAGGTCAGATAAGCCAATCATAGTTTAATATCCTGTATGAGTCCAACACCTCAAACTCGCCACAGATTTCTACAATATTCCTTTTTTTAAAACTAGAGCTGATGGACACCATCTATAAAATGTGTTCCTAATTTTGTTGCTAACTATTTTTGGTTTATTTTAATTATTTATTAGCTGTAGCGAACATCCTGCTATATTCCATGCTACTGTAGCATAGGTAGTAGCTGTGTCTCTCAATGATACAGATGCACAGTGAAAAAGCTTTCTTCTGTAGCTTCAGTTAGCTTCCACTCTGTAATCCACTGAATCCACATAAAATCCTTCCCAGAGGATAGCAAAGCCTGTGGTTGGTATCAAGCATGATTATATTTGGTCTGTTGTGAGGTCCATTCATGATAAATCTGTTTTTTCTTGCTCAGGTGCAGGGGCTATCTCTCCTGCGCAGGCTAAAGCTGCCAAATACGGTAAGCACTGATCAATGCTTCACTAATACATAGGAACTCCAGAGATATCTACAACCTACATGATTAGAACCTTACTGTCCTTTGATCCAGGTGTGGTTCCTGGTGCTGGGGGTTTAGTTCCTGGAAGAGCTGGTTTAGTTCCTGGAGGAGCTGGTGTAGTTCCTGGAGCTGCAGGAGTCTACCCAGGTGGTATAATAATAATAATAATAATAATAATAATAATAATAATAATAATAATAATAATAATAATAATGATAATAATAATAATATTTCCCAGCGATGGGTTGTGGCAGGGAAGGGCATCCGCTGCGTAAAACATATGCCAGTGAGTTGACGGTTCATTCCGCTGTGGCGACCCTGAAAGGGAATAAAGCCGACATGAAGATGAATGAATGAATGAATAATAATAATAATAATAATTTATTAAAATTGTACATATATAATTCTGGCAATTTATAATTCTGGCAATGCTGGAATTCTGGCATGGACATACAGTATGGGTGTAGAATATGGTGAGGATTTGGCATAGAGTGTATAACTATATTTTTATTAAATTTATATTTTATACATTTATATTATTTTTATTTGGCACAGAAGATGCGCATGAAATACAATGGTTAACTTCGCTAGACTTTAGATCAGTACTAGTCCATGATTGTTCCTTGTCTAAATTATCTAAACATGGTTAAGTATTTTGTCATAATTCAATGTGGTAAATAATATTATACTATTTAATAATATCACCTGATTAAAACCACTGGACCCATGTCATACAAGTGTTTGCTATAAAACCTAACTCTGATTGTTTGTGTTCCACCAAGGGCTCACACCTGCTCAAGCCAAAGCTGCAAAATATGGTAACATTTTACTGAGTAGAATTGATATCAAAGCTAAGACTGGTTTATAACATGATGTCCTATGCTCTTGCGGGACAGGAGGAGCTGGAGCATTACCAGGAGCTGGAGGATTGTATCCTCAAGCTGGGGGTGAGTGAGGATTGCTTATCTCAACCAGGTTGAAGCTAGAGCTTTTAGTTAAACTCTCACTGTGTGCAGGAGTTGTCCCAGGTTATGGTTCTGTGGCAGGGATTGGAGGAGTTCCAGGAGCTGTTCCTGGGGGTGGAGGTACTTGAAACTTTAAGTTCTAAAAGTCTCCAACAATTCAAATGTTTTTTGTCTATTGCTCATTTAGTAATTGTGATTAATGTTTACAGGACTAGGAGTTGGCACCAAACCTCCCAAATATGGTACGGAATAGAATTTTTATTGGTAATATCATGTTTGAGTTGTTAGTATGTTTATCAAGTGTTAAATAACAAAGACTTGATTGTTGTTTATAAAATGGCATCTTGTGGACTTAGGGGTCCCTGGCATTGTGCCTGGAGCTGTACCCGGGGCTGTGCCAGGAGCTGTACCAGGATCAGTTCCCGGGGCGGTCCCTGGAGTTGTACCCGGAGCGATACCAGGAATACCCTTAACAGCAGCAGGAGGTAACTCTGGCATGATTAAACACAAACATCAAGACTTTTATCTAATCTCTTATTTCTGTATTTAGGATACCCAGCAAGCGCGAAGGCTCTTAAATATGGTATGATAACACTGTCTCAGCTCTATCAGGAGTTTTAGACCAGTGAATAATCTGCTCTGATTCTGTGCTAGCTCTAGGAGGAGGTTTACCTGCAGGGAGTGGAGGGACATCAGGGCTCCAGAGACCAGGTAAAGTCTCCTCCATGAGCGAGTTACATTTCAACCAGAATCACTGCTGTGTTATACACTATGCTTGAGTACTGCAGTCTCACAGTTTGCATGATCAACTGAAGCCACTCTCAGGATTAATCAAGAATCGATATCTTCACAGGGTACGGGACTGGGGCAAAACCACCCAAATACGGTAAAGGCTTTTCGATCTATAGTGAATCACTAAGGATTATTTGATGTATCTAATAATGAACAGCCCTAGTGGACAATTTATTTCATAATTCTCAAATACCTTCTGAGTTACAAATATACCCACCAAGATTAACTTGGAATTGTCTCATTTTTCTACAACACCAATGCTCTCAAAGACTCTACTGGCACAATGGAGGAATACACACTAGTTTAATGTCTATTAATCAAACTTTGTAATAACAACTTTAGGGGTTTTAACTAAGATCGCCAGCAAATGATCTGACCAAAAAATGTTTTATTCTGTTAAAGAGTTAATTCCAGTTTATTATAGGTGGCTCCACCATTTTAGAAAACTATGCAGGCCAAAGGAAGTATAGGTTGCTGGATCAGGTTCGTTTTGAGGATTTGAAATTGCTTACCATTACAAACCTTTGGCAGGAGATTTTTCCTTAGGACAAAAGCCTGTGCCACAGATCATAGGGTTCAGGAGGGCTGTGATCACTGTTTGAAGTAGAGAGAGATGGTCTAAAGGTTTTTAATTTTAAAAAGCTGTTAAAATTGAACTTGTCGGAAGTAGGTATCATTTTAGTCGTTTTTTTAGGAGTTCCTGGGGTCATTCCTGGAGCAATTCCTGGAGCAGTTCCTGGAGTAGTTCCTGGTGTAGTTCCTGGAGCAGTTCCTGGTGTAATTCCTGGAGCAATACCTGGTGTAATTCCTGGAGCAGTTCCAGGTTGAGTATCTGGAACACCTTACTCTGTTGTTGACTTTTACCCGAATGCATAAAGTTGTTAAAGATTGCAAGATTTTTTTTTATTTTTCAGGTTATCCTGGAGGAATTAAACCTCCCAAATATGGTAAAAAGACTATCTTTAATTCTTGTTGTAAAAAAACTTTTCAATGTTTTTAGCCGCTTTCAGAAGTCTCTACACGATGCGAAGCTTTACTGGCAGTAAACCACAAAACACTTAGCAGACGTTAACTTGTTAGAGAGCAGCAGCATCTCTCTCAGAATAGCATGTTTAATGAGATGAACGTCATGAAATACGCAGGGGGTTACCTGTCCCAAATGTTGGTGATGACTAACATAAATTCTTAGCACTGCTTGCAAATGTGAGGCTGGAGCAGTAAGATTTCTAATTATGAAAGTAAAAGCTGAATGTAGGTCCAGGAGGGGCATGGTTGCTTTTGAGACAATAAGTTAGATGTAGTTCTGATCTCAAGATGTATGTTCTTAACACACCTCAAGTGTGGTGTTCTGGAACAGAGTATTAGCATTTCATCAGGAACCTTTCCTATTACCTCCATGAAACCTTATGTTTGAACTGGTGTGACTGGAGACATGCAGCTCAATCTCAACACACAGAATAGCTTTGATTCCTTTTTTATGAAACAATGTAGTTTAAGATTTATTTTGTAGTTTTTAATGGCAGGATTTGGGTGCCTTCGCAGGACAAGTAAAACACACATGTTGATGGTATTACAAGTTAAACACATAGATTCCAGTCTAGTTCAGAACATAATGGTGAAAATGTTGCTGTTAATTTTGAAAATAGAGAAAATTAGCCAGGTTTAGCAGCATTAAGGGCATAATTTCAGTAAGGAGCAGTCAACAGGAAATTTCAGTCAGGAGTTAATTGTGTAAGGAGAGAAAATTCACAACGTTTAGCAGCAGTCAACAAGTCATTTCAGATCTGTTATCTGTTTCATTTATTCAGGGCCACTCCCCGGAGCAGGTGGTGCATCACTTCCCGGAACAGGCGCTGGATTTGTCCCAGGATCTGGAGTCCTAGGTAAATGCTTTCTCTGAATTTAAACGCAATCAAGTGTCTGTTTCCTTTTAAAGCAAAGTCTCCTGAAGAAATAGAGCATCCAACATGTTGTAGCTTTGTATGTTCTGTTGCTTCAATAGGAACTGGAGCAACAGGAACAGGTGTAGTGGCCCCTGGATCGACCCCTGGGGCAGGTGTGGTTGTTCCAGCTGGTACAGGTCTCTCTGTTCCTCGTGGCACTGGGGCTCCTGTTGCTCCGAGTGGAAAACCAGGTACCACCAGCTCTCCTCTTTTTTCTGAGTGCTAAAGTGTTCTCGGATTCTGCTTCGGTGTCATTTAAAGTCCAGTTTATAGTTCAAATGTAGAGGCTGCACATTGCCGGCAGTGTGCTCTTCACCTTGACATAGCCCTAAGTGACCTCTGAGTGAGGCTTGATGCACACCTCTTTCTATGCCATGAGCTTACATGGATCAGATCTGACAAAAGCTCTCTCCACAGCCAAGGCTCCTACGCTGGCTCCTGCAGGGACTGTTTTACCAGGTAAGCTCTAACTTGATACTGATTAGCATACATACACCTCGCAGCCATGTTTGGGGCCACTCAGGGCAAGGATAATCACAGGCTAGCTTGTTCTCTGACTGTGGTGTGTTCCCTTTCTCAGGCGGAGCACAGCGAGTTCCTGGTGCTGGTAAGCAGACTTTAGCTGAATAGGAGTTAGGTTAGGACCACAGGTGTCACCAATCTCAAACCAGGTAAGTCCATAGGTATGACTTTCAGATCTTCAGAAATTTCTGATGTTTAGGAACTAGCAGCAGAGGAGAAACTTCTCTGAAGAAATGCTAGCCTTTTTATTCTTCTGTAAAGCTCAAGAAAGGATCTTTAAAGTTCGAAACGCTGCCTTTCAATCAATCTGATATGTAAACGTTTGTCCTTATAGCTTACACTTGTAAAACTGAAGTTTTAAATGCCTCTGAGAATGAATGGTGCCTCCATGTCTGCTGAACTGCCCCTCGGTGTTTGAGATGCATGTATGATGGTGCTTCTCTCTCACACCGAAAAGCATCTGAACAACCTGTCTGTGTTTGCAGGTCCAGTGGGGGGGTTATCCGTATCCCTACGGTAAGAGTGATCAGTCCATCTTTCTGCTCTGGAGCCTGGACATCACCCTGATTCTTCTGTGCTCTGTGTTTCAGGGCCGTATTATGGAGCTGCAGGAGCATCCGGTATTGGAACCGGAGTGTTACCTGGAGTCAAACCTCTTAAAGCTCCCGGTACGATTTGTTCACAAGCCACTTGTGTTTATCAGTGAGCCGTGGGTAGCAACTTGAGGATGATCTGCTCTGTGTGCGAATATTGATTAATCTTTTAAGTGACATCTCAAAATTTGAAAGTTTGGCCTTGTGGCTTACGACTGTTATCTTATGATTTAATGTTAGCAGGTGTCGGAGGAGCTGGGGCAGTTGCAGGGACCGGAGCAGTTGTTCCTGGACACTATCCTGGAGCAGGTCAGTTTCCTCATTAATCAAGAGCCCAAAAGTAATAGGCTAATCAAAAAGCCTTTTGGCAGGCAAAGGGACTCCTGTTAAAGCTGTGAGATCTGGTTTTGGTTTCAGGTGGAAGATTTCCAACTGGGGTTGGACTGGGTACTGGTGCTAAACCACCCAAACCAGGTGAGAGAACAAACACACTCCTATCTGCATCACACTTCCAAAGTGGGCTCCCTGTTCACAGAAAGTGTCTAGTTCTTTTTGTCCTCTGACTCTTGGTCAGTGTTGTGCACAATCTATGTACAGACAGAGTGGTTGCCAGGAAAAAACACAAACACATTCACAAAGAAACCTGAGCTCAATCAGTTTTTAGAAGCCTGAAGAAAGTCCCCTCAAGCACAGGGTTAGTGTAGGGAGCCTTGATCCTCTTCCCACTGCTGCTCATCTCAGGAGCCACTGAAATAATCTAATTTCACCCTCAAGTTTCATTAATTTCTCAGCTTATCCCTGACAGATCTTCCCTTTTAATTATTATTGGTTAAAACAGTTCTATTCAAGTGTCAAGGGATAGAAGAGGAAATAATAACAGAATTTTAATTTTGCTATATTGTTATTGTGAATTTCATTCACAGGGTATGGCTCTTTGGGGACAGGATACGCGCAGCCAGGTGAGACAGCTCTAATCTGTCAACAATCATTCATTTATGCTAAGCACTAAATCTGAATTTATGTCTGTGTGTATGTGGGGCCAGGGGTATTGGGTTTAATCATTATCAATCAATTCATCTTAAACAAATGCAGCAGGAGTTTACCTCTATATCTTTTCATCCTGCAGGCGGAGCAGTTCCAGGAGGATATGGAGCATACTCAGGTAAAGTTCATTGCATAAAACCATGTGTTCATTATGGCTGATGTAATTGACTGCTCTATGAGCGCATCAATGCAATTCAAAGATTTGCACTGAGCTCCAAGTGCTGAATTTTAAGAGACATTGTCATAAAACATCTTTTAGTTATTGTTTTAGCCTTCACTTTACATCATTAGAGATGGGTCCCTTTGCAACGCTCATGAAGCCTTCTGTGACAATCTTTAAACAGTCTAGCCCCTGCCTACCTTTCAGAGCTTCTCAAGATCCACGCTCCCTCCAGGTCACTCAGGTCAGCTGATCAGCTGCTCCTGAATGTACCTAGGATGCAGCGGAAACTTTGTGGAGATAAGGCTTTTTCAGTCGCAGGTTCTACACTCTGGAATGCTCTGCCACTAAATGTCAGACAGGCGTCACAACTTTTTGTTTTTAAATCAAGACTTAAAACGTATTTCTTTGACATGGCATTCAGCACGGTTTGATTTTATCGTGCACTGATGGTCCTCTTGTTAATTTTGTAAAATTTTATAAATTTATAAAGTATACTGTATTTTATTTGTTTTATGTCTTAATTTCCTATTGTAAAATGCAATATAAATTAATCTGACTTTACCTTGTTCTGCTTTTCTCATAAATGGAACACATATAGCTTAAAAAACTGCTACCTGGAGTCTGGTTCACTAATGGGTCAAGCAAGTCTAAATTATGACAGTAGATCATAAAAAAATTAAATGAGTTATACAGTGTTAAGAATGAAAGGAACGGTTGACTAAGCTGTTGCGACTGCTGGATAGGAAAAGCACTGGGTTCAGATGCAAATATCATGCAAACTCATCAGCACATCATGATATCATTTATTGCTGTCTAATACTCTCAGTCAAGCTGGACTGGTGTAGAACACACTTTCAGATGTTCCATAACATGGATACTCAATTTCCCTGAAATAAATTGATCAATGTCATCTTTCTTTCAAGTAATGCCTTGTCTCCTTGTGTTTCAGGGGGATATGGAGCAGGGTTGTCACCACAGCAAGGTAGTTATAAGCTTCTCAGAACCATTCTGAGAAGAACTTCTCAGTCTCTTAATCCCTACATCAGAGCAGATCAATGCAGTGTTAAATTATCTTTAAAAAGTCATTCACAATATTGATTCAATGAGAACAAAGTCAAGGCACACTAAAAGAGAGCCCCATAAGAATTAGCTAAACTAACTGCTATAGCAAACCTGAACAATTATTTTTAGACAGGTTGATCTAAATTAGTGCTTTTAGACCCAGACTTTCTCAAAGAGAGCAGATTAATCCTTCAGTTTTGGAGCATTCACTGTAGACCCCATGTAAACTCTTTGTTATTTTCTCCTCAGCTAAAGCAGCAAAATACAACGCTGGACTGACAGGATTCCTGGGAGGAGGATATCGGGGTATGAGTCTATCATCAGAAATAATCCAGTAGTTAATCATTTTTAGCACATTAATTGGGTGTGATTTAGACATCCTTGGACGCTATAATATCGTGACTTGCATTTGAATATCAAACAGAAACTAAATCAAAAGGGCTGCAGAGAAAGGCCTGTTACCATTGACTGTATATAACATGATGTCACACATAGGTTTCTGGCAAAGTTAAATTAAGCTCAAAGTGGCCATAGCCAGTACTCGAAAACATGTCCACCGAGGCGGGACATGGCCATAGGGATGGCGTCTGATTGACTGAAGGTTTACATTTTATATATCTTAAACAAACAAATGCAAAAATAATTCACCCCACTCAGAGTGTTCTTGAAGGTCAAATAACTAGTCAAAACTAGTAATCTGAATCAACAAACCTAATGGAGCCAGGGGTGGAAACATGTGTTTTTCAGCTACAAAGTGGGTCAGTTTTAACATTGGAGTAAATGAGAAATGGCTCCCTTTTGGAGTCTCAAGTGGCCGCTCAGGGATCTCCAATTCAGTCACTTCCTATCACGCATCAAGAGGGAAAGGAGGAGGCTCATTACCCATGGTTCATAAGAAATCTTCTTTGGGGTCAAAGTTATGTATGTAAAAGAACACATTATAGCTTAGAGATAGTTACTATTTTAATGTTTCAGACGGAAATCCTGTAAACTCCTCTCAAAGCCTCTTAGAGTGCAGCTGAAGAGATGGGCAAGTCATGATGATGATGTGTCCTGCTTTGCTACAGGAGGAGCGGGGTGCCAAGGGAAGTACTGTGGCAGGAGAAGAAAGTAAAACTCTTGAGACATGAATAGACCTCAAGAACCATGGTGCTACTGCTTTGGAACGAACCTCCACGCTCCAGCTCCCAATCCCACCATGCACAGCTCTCTCCTGAAATTCTGAGAGCCTTCACCTGACTGATCCAGAGCCTGATTCCTCTGTTTCCTGAATGACTTAGTCCTGATGGTTCATGGCACATGTTCTCATTCTGTTACTATATCTTATCAGTTTCTCCGAGTTATAATGCTTTACTAGCCCCACCAAAATGACACTATCCCTTGTGTCATTGAGTCAAAGATTTATCCTCAGAGCATGTGTAAGATGTTTACAAGATTTCCACCATTGATGACTTACCCATTATGGTTTTGAAACCACTGTTTCCAGTCATGAGGAGTTTGGACCACTGCAGTCACTCAAGATTGGATGAACAATAGTTAACAGAGAATGGTTAGCATCACAGAATCTTCAACTCTGTTAGGAGGATGAACAAATGACTCTCGCATGTGATTAACACATGACAGGAAATTATGGCAGACATTATGGTATGATTAAAGGATCAATTTAAAGCAATTCAAGGTTTTACAATGTGCTTAAACTGTATCAGTCAGTCTAGCTCCAGCTCCTTGCCACTTTAGGGAAGGTAGTGTATTTCCCATGTGACTCTGGTACAGGAAGGTCTTCCCTGTCTACCAGACTGTAGAACGGGAAGATTTTCCTCATCCACCTTACCGTAGAACAGGAAGGTCTTCCTTGTCTACTTGACTCAAGAATCAGAAATGTCTTTCTTGTCTAATTCGAAAATTGGAAGGTCTTGCTCGTCTACCAGACTCTAGAAAATAAAGATCATCCTTGTCCCCCTGGCTCTGGTACAGTAAGATATTCTTTGTTCAACTGGAACAGTAAGATTTTTTTTTTGTTTACTTGATTTTGGATTGAGAAGATCTTTCATGTCTTCCAGAATCTGGAATCGGAAGATCTTTTATGTCTGAGTTAAGGAAAGTAAGATTGTTCTTGCCTAATTCTGGTACATTAAGATTTTTCCTGGCTGACCCTGGTACAGGAAGATTGTTCTTGCCTGATTCTGGTACAGGAAGATCTTTCTCACCTGACTCAGGCACAGGAAGATTGTTTTTGTCTGATCCTGGTACAGGAAGATCTTTCTTTCCTGATCCTAGAGCAAGAAGATCTTTCATGCCTGACTCTGGTACATGAAAATCTTTTTTGCCTGACTGATTTTCTTTATCCACCTGACTTCTTTACATTGTTTGAATCTTGAAGACAATAGTGTGCCATTGCTTTCTTCTCTGGACCTGGGGAGGACAGGTGCTTTATTCTTTGACCCAGAATGTCTTTGTTCATGTATTCTTATAGAGTTAGTTTATATAAATATAAACAATATACATGTCTTTATCGTATGCATGCAGAAGAGCGGATGAATTAACAGCAGGTTCCTCTACTCTGCCTTCTGTTGTGCATTGTTGATGCATCCTCATGTGTACTTGACTTTTTGATTCATTGCCAATCATTAGACAACAGTTTTATTTGCTCTAAATAACCAGGAAAATCCTCAGTCAGCTTAAGTGTGTTTTGATTAGATCTTACCTATCAAGCAGCAGACTAACTCTGGGACAGTGTTAATAAGATAATGATCTGATTTGTTCTGCATTGGCTATGACTAGATGTTACTAACAAGCACAGCCACTAAATAGACAGTTATTCCTGTTATTTTCCTGTTTTCTTGATCACTTTTGTACGTGTTATCATCGGGTGTTTGTCAAAAAAGCCTCTACTTATACAGGGCTTGCCAAAGGCTGTTCAAGTTGGCACTCTCAGCAGTAGACACCTTTTCTGGTCTTTCCTAGGTTTGCCTGACCAGACAAATTAATACTGGATTACATGATAACCCCTCACTTGTACATTCAGATTCAATTTTAGTGCCTACTTAGAAGTAAGAATTGGCTCTCTAGCATTCCGCATGTGTTCTCCATGACTCCTTTTGGGCACATATCCTTTGACCACCTCACCTGCAATGCCTAAGTCATTGAACGATTTCTTATTTCACCTTCTTGTGTTTGAGATTTTACGTTTTTGTTTCTTATTGGAGGTAGCAGAAGGAACATGCATCAATGAATCAGAGCGTCATTTTTCTTTGGCCAATAACATTGAGTTGCTCTTGAAAGGATTGATCCATGTTTAAGTGTCAGAAAAACAAAGAGTAATTTGTAAAATGTGAAAAAAGAGGTTTATGGCCTCCAGTGGACAATCAAGAGCATTTCGACTTTAAACAGCAAGATTCAGGACACTCACTTGGTTGAACACTGCCCCAGAGTTAACTCAACTCGACCTGCAGGGGGATCTGAGTCCTTCGGAACAGAGCTGGTTTAACTCTTAGGATTTTCCTGTGTAGCTTGCATTGATGATCTTGTGAACCTGTATGGATGACTGAAGATTTGGATGTGTTTTATGTATGGATGTAAGTTTCACCTTGTTAGCCGCTGTATTCAGGCATATATGTGTTGTCTGTGTGTTTTATGTGCGTTTGGAGACACTTTATCCTGTTTGGACTAAACTAAACCTGGTGCTGTATTTGACCTTTGACTTCCTGTGAGCCCTTTTTGGGGTTCTCTGTTGTTCTGGGGTGATTTCCACATAATTTAAAAAGGGGCGGAGCTAATGCACTTTTTCACATTCTATATTCAAAATAGTACCCAGAAATCATTTTCTCCTTAAACAAGAAATAAAATGTTTTCAGTAAATAACAGCACATTGCACATTGCATCAATTTCAGCTGTATTCAGTGTATTCACTGTATGCAGGTGGGGATGGAAATAATGCTTTGAATGGAAACCAGAAGTAAAACCAAATGGTTTGTGTATATATCTGGTAAAATTAATATAAAAATGGGCATTTTCACACCATAATCTTTTTTCTTTGCTGTATATTACATTAGGATCATGAGATGTTTTAAAATTTATTTTAAAGATGTCATTCGCAAGACAATTATTTTACTTTTCAAAAGTCAATTCTACCACGATTACTCATAGCAAACACAAATCATGCTGCAGCTCATTTATGCTTTGAAGATGTTGGCTGATCTTATTTGTTAATTTTAATCTATTGCAAGTATAATTTAATGTCTAATATTGGGAGTATGTCAGCTTTCTTAAAATATGCAAATAATATACCAAGAGATCTTCTAAATCGGACTTGGAAAATGGTTTGTAAAACCAAGCAATTATAAAACATTTGATATGTGTTTGCAATATTGACATCTCAAACTTCTGTCGTTGAATTAGTTGTTTTGGGCACAAAACATTTTTTTTGTTTCTGTAAGTGATCCTTTTTAAAAGCTATTGAAGGTATGTGTGCATTAATAGTATTTATTTTCTTATTTAACACCTGCCCAATATATATATATATATATATATATATATATATATATATATATATATATATATATATATATATATATATATATATATATATATATATTTTTTTTTTTTTTTTAATTATTTTTTTCTTTTTCTTTTTTTCATTTTGATATATACATTATAATGTACATTTAGCATTTTTCCACTTTAATTTTCCTATGATTCCTCAAAAAAAAGAAGATTGAACATGTAAATGTTATTTTTCATGTAATATGTACCTTGTCAAACCCAGCTCCTGATCCCATCTACTGTTAATTAACCTATCTCTTACATTTTTCCTAATTAAACGGAATAGAAACACTGCAAATGCTGGTCTGTGTTAGGCAGTAATGATAGTGTATGGTAAATTAATTAATTAATTGTAATTTGTAAAACTATAATATTTGTCAAACTTCTCCCAGAGACAAGTGTACGTTTCATTTCCAGTATCCTTGCTGTTAAACCCTTGTGTGGTTCATATTATTGTTACTCAGGCCGTGTTCGTGGGTCTCTTGGACCCATTGCCTTTTGGCGGATTTTAATTCACCCAATCAAGACATTTTATGTTAAAAACTTAAACAATGTTTTCTTTAGCCAAGAAACAAGTAATATAAACAGCAAATATACTTTATTTATTGTTCTTTAACCTGATTTCTTCAAGTTTAGAATTTGAACCATGTGTGGTGTTCTCATTATTGTTACTTTGGCAGGGTTGGTGGCTCTGCTGGGCCCATTGTTTTTTGGCGCTTTTAATTCACACAATCACACAATTTTATTCTAAAATGTAAAATGTTATGTATATGTGTGATTTATGTTTGTGTGGGAAGACAGAATTAAGGTAAAGAATCTACCATTTTCACACTTTTACATGCCCTGGGTCCAGTAGACCCAAACACCTTGTGTGTAATATAAATGTGTAGGGGGGCATACGTGTGGGGTCATAAAAAATCTGTTCTGATATATGTTTTTCACAGGAAATGAGCCAAGCCCAGTGAATCTCAGCTTCAAATAATAAATGCTTGTTTAATTTTTCTTTTGATGAAAACACACAGACCCGAACACCATACAAGCGTTAATCTCCACTTTTCCTTTTAGCTTGCATGCTTCACGCTGAGTCAGAGAAACGCTCTCAGGAGCGCGATGCGCATGCGCGGCCAGACCCTCGCGCAGTATTCCAGGGAAAGCTATCTGTCGGCCGTTTTTCCGGGTTCCGCAGCAGTGAACGCCACGGAGGGCTTGGTCCTGAGAAACTCCCTGATAGTCTACCGCATACCGGACAGATCCGCACGAGCACGGGGTATGCGCGCGCTAACGGGAGCGAGCGAGCGAGAGAGACCTTGAGGAGGTTAATGCTTCTCTGCTGCACCTGGAAGAGCGAGCGAATGGGAGAAGAGGAAGGTAAGAGAGCGAGGATGCTGAGGGATGCTGCTGCTCGAGGATATCTGCTTGTGTCTCCACTAATTGATTACTGGATCCCTTAGAATACTCTCTACACGCTCCTTAAAACCTCTGTGATCATAGACCACCAATAACAAGCTGTTCTTCAAAATACATGTCCGCTCTGTGACAGTTCGTATGTGCTCGGCTGTGTGTGTGTGTGTGTGTCTTCTGCTGCTGCGCTCCTCCAAACTCTGACCGTATTTCTGAGAGCAATGGCTGTAATGCTGAATAGCTAATCAGATCCATCCTAATAAGCTGTGACGCTGCAGAGAAGAACGCTTCCTGTGCTGAGTAATGATGTCTGTGCAATGATTCTGAACAGCTGAGCAGTGACAGCCATGCAACATAAACACTTGCACAGCACTTTCAGAGAACTAAATCTATTCATGGAACTGAGGAGCAAGTTATTAGATGAACAAATGTTAATTTGTATGCCTGAGCTGTGCTCTGAGTTTAAATGTTGCCCATAATTTTTTTTTTCTCACACTTTCTTTCTCTGTCAAGGAGCGGACTTGCCACTGTGCTCAGGCTGCTCTCAGCACATCTCTGATGATCAGTATCTCCAGGCGCTGCACAGTGACTGGCATACTCTCTGCTTCAGGTACCCACATTTGTAAGGTTCTACCACTGTTTTGAGGAAATGATGGCATATGGATGTCAGTTAGAGAGGACTTGCTTATACATTCAAAACACACCTTTATCTGTAACTCTAATATAATCTTTGCTCTGATGATGTAAAGGGTGCCCCATTTTGTTCAGTTTAAAGCTGTAAGAGCCTTGTGCCGAGCCTCACTCTGGAATCTCTCCACTGCTGCACCAAGAGTTGAACATTGAACTTCTAGCTTTGCTAAGAATCTGCATTTGCGAAACGCTTACCGAGACAGAGCTGTGTTTGTTCTTTCTCTCTATAAACGCCTCCTCTCCCAGTGATCCGCTGATTCAGCACAGCATTATTGTGTATTATGTGTTTGTGTAAGTTTGTGAAGCTGTGAAGGACCGACGAGAGCTGAGTGTGTCTGGTCAAATACTGAATCACTCTGATCCCTGTGAGAGTGTTATGGTCAGCACTTAATGAGCTGTGACCTATTGTCAGATGTAGGAAAAACCATTTATCGTCCGTTCGCAGGTTGCAGGAATGTGCTTGTGAAAAGATTGGAAGTTTTGTTTTTAATGGCTTTGGAAAGGCGGAAAACATAAAACGTCATTTTATGACTGTATATATGACAAAATGCAGGGATAAAAGAGGACAAGAAACAATCAACACAAGAGGTAATCATGACAAGGTATGGCAGGGGAGAATCTAGGTCTGAGCTGTGTTCAAACGTGGAGGGACATGAGTGCTTAAGAGGTGAAGACTGTGAACCAGGTAAAGACAGGAGCTGGCTTATAAAGGAAGTAGCAAACGTAGCCTGCTGAGTACTCAGAAGATAGCCAACAAAGGGAGAGTTTGCCCCTGAGCAGAACAAAATGAGTGGAAATGAGTATCTGGAGGGTAGCGGCGAGCTGTAGCAACTGAAGTTCGAACATGAATCGCAGCAGTGCGATGAAGCCAGACAGACAAGAAGCCCATGGTCAAATGGGGTCCTGTGTAGCCATGAGGGTGATTAAGAGGAGCCAACTTGGCCCAACCAGTGGAGTTGGTGCATCAAGCTGGGTTAGGGATTTGTAAAGCAAATTGTTTCTTCATCGACATCAGCCGATGGGAATGTTGTTTGGGCCTAAAGCAGGGTTCCCCTGCTTGGCCTGGAGAGCTGCAGCCCTGCTCTAGTATGCATACTACTGTAGCTTCAGACACTCAGAGAGGACCCTAATTAGTGCCATATGTGTGTTTCATGATGGTTGAACCAAAAATGTTCAGGGCTCTGGCCCTCCAGCACCAGGTTTGGAGACCCCTGGCCTAAAGGATGAAGACTGGCCTGTTCAGTGCTCAGTTAAACTGCAATGAGAGTGACACTCTGGGACTGGTTTATTGCTGGTTCCTGGAGTTCCCTTGAGTCAAAAGCAATTTTTCTTGGAAGTCCTCCAGCAAAGAGATTGGATCTGCTTTATGGGAAATTACTCTGTTGAGCCTAAAGCCTTCATTACATAACTAGCAGACCTGTGTTCAGAAACCACAGGAAGTGGTTTTTCTACTACCACACAGCACTTCCTTCAGGCTTTATAGGGAAGATTTCTTTATCTCCACTCCCTCATGTGGTTGATCCCCAGAATTCTTTGGACAAGTTTGAGTGCTGATCTAAGAGACTTATCTTCACCCATTGACACAGCTGGTCTGTTCAAACCTTCCACTGTTTTTGAGCTAAGCTAGTGCCATTCAGAGCTGATCTACTTTGATTATATCTAGAGCACAAATGAGTTCTGGAGTTGTTACTTTATAAAACTGAAGTTGAACCAGACTGATAGAGCTTGAGGCTGATCTGCAGAAGGTCAGAGGGAGTGAGATCAGAGCTTTCTGGAAGCATTCAGTGATGTGTCTCATGTTCTGAAGAGGTACAGATCTTCACCGTCGCGTCTAGCTTCTTAAATCTTTCTCATGGAGTGATTCAAGCCATCAAATGATGTTTCAATGAATAAAGCATGTCCACGTGACTTGAGCAAGGGTGTGTTGAGTGCAAGAAGAGGAAGTAAGCACTGCAGTTCTGCCCCTGATGCTCAAGAAGCGTTGGCTCGTAACGTGTTTCATTGCTAGTTTAGTCATAGTCATGTCGGATGGAGCTGATCTTGGGCTGAGGGCTCAAACCCAGCAAGGCAGGATGATGAAGCTCAGCCGGAGCCAGCGCTACCGCCGATGTCGAGCCACCAACCGAGTGTGAGTCCTCCTCAGACATATCGGCCATATCAGTTTCATCATTAAATGTGCATTAGAGAAAGAGAGGTGGTTTCTGCTTCTGGTGTGTGGTCGATGTGTGTCACCTTCTGCTTCCTCTTTGAGCTCTGTGGAGATGTCTCTATTTACATTTCTTGTTTGGAGTACATAGACAAAGTGTATTCATACCAGATAAAAGCTCAGGAAGATTTCCAGTTCTTTCATGAAGCTTTGCACTTAAAATGAGTCTAAATCTCTCTGTCCCTTAAAACTGTCGACTATACTATGAGAACTCAATTATACAGTTAATTAATCGAGTTTTTGTTATCCAATAGGTTTTAAACCCCTTAACAGAATTTACCAACAATTCTTCATAGAAATCACCAAAAATCTACACAGAATCTGTCTGGCCTTGGTTCATATCTATGTTTCTAATATATTTAGTCAAATATGAGACAACGTCCCATGATTTACATCAAAATCGAGATATTGTAAAGAGCAAAAGTTCTAAAGCCCCCCATCTCTCTCTGTCCCTCAGGTGCTGTGAGTGCGGTGCCTCTCTCTCTCACTGGTACTATGAGCGGGATGGCCGGCTCTTCTGTAACCAGGACTTCTGGGCTCGATTTGGAGAGCTCTGCCATGGCTGTTCTGAGACCATCACCACAGGGCTGATCATGGTGAGTCCGAAACCAGATCTGCTGCTCCTGTTACAGCCTCCTCATTCACTTGCTCGTAGCTCCTTCAGTGTGTGCACTCAATCTGAATGGAGTCAGAGTGTGTGCAGGCTCTCAGTGTGTTCGTCAATGAGCTGGATCTATAATTCAAAGCCTCTCTTGCTCTGTGTTCGTTTCTTCTCTCCGGGTCTGTTGTAATGAGGGTAAATCTTTCCAGGTGAGATGAACGATAACATGGCTTTCTTGCAGCGCTGATGCTAAACCTGCCCTCCACTCAGTTTCTCTCATTCTACATTGTCAGCTACGATCAAAATTCCATGAAACATTTACAAGCACTGTTTGTTTATCTGTTGCTATAAACAGTTCTGAATATTGATCCTTCAAGTATTGAAGGATATCTGTTTGTATGCAGGTGGCTGGAGAGCAGAAGTACCATCCTGAGTGCTTCAGCTGCCTGAGCTGTGGATGTTTCATCGGTGATGGAGACACTTATGCTCTAGTGGAGAGATCTAAACTCTATTGGTGAGTATTGAATGAAAAGTCTCAGATCCAATGCTGAGAGAGATCAAGAGAATAAGCTCAGATCTTGAGAAGACTGTAATAAGTCCACTGACCACTAGAAGGTTAAATGGGGTATCATGAACCCTCCTCATGAGTGTGTATGTGTGTGTCTCCCTAGTGGTCAGTGCTACTACCACTCAGCTCCTGCAGGTCCTCTAGAAATCCCCTGCTCCAGGATCCCTCACACTGTCACTCTGGTCTCCATTCCCGCCTGCAGCGATGGGAAACGAGGTTTCTCTGTCAGCATCGACCAGGAGTCCAGCCCCAGCTGTTTCAGCCCAAAACACTCGCACTCTGTCAGGGTCTCGCAGTGAGTAGCCAACCACAGTGGAAGCTATTCTTCTTCTCTCAATGAAGGTTAATCACTGTTTTATTCTATTGATGTGATCCAGCACAAGAAGATTTTGTTCAGATCAGCTTAATATGATTCAGATTAATGTAGGCGGGTAGAGCTGAATTACTCAAAGTACTTTAATCTGAGTAGAAAACGATGCTTGTTTAACCTGAGTTTAATCATGACATGAGTTTAAACTAAGAAATGTTTTAAAGTTCAGCGTGGTTTGAGCAGTAAAACAAGCTCTGTGTGTGTTTAGAGTGGACCCTGACTGCATCAGCCCTGAAATCAAAGGCTCCATCCACGTAGGCGATCGAATCCTTGAGATCAATGGCACGCCCGTCCAGAACGTTCCCCTGGATGAGGTAAGCACCTATCAACTTCAGGCGAGTAAGCTGAAGGGTGTGTTAGGACTCAAATTCTTTCTCTCTCATTTAGATCGGGCTGCTGCTGAAGGAGTGCTCTGCCCTGCTGCAGCTCACTGTCGAGCATGACCCTCACAGTCTAAGCGAGACAGAGGAGCTCCAACACACCTCTGAGGGGCCCATCACTCGTCTGCCCGGCAACCAGCATGCTGCTCGCCCCAGAGGCTTCACGTCAGTCTTTTAACACGCACACACACACGCACACACACACACGCACACACACACACACACACACACACAGTGGTGGAGAGAGATGTAGTGGTGGGGCTGACGTTCCCATTTGTCTGCAGGCGGAGTTTGAGCATTCAGAAATCTACCAGCCCCTCGTCTCCATCGCCTCTCTCTCCGAGGAGGGACATGTCTCGCTCCGAATCCCTGCGTATCACTCATCGTATCTTCAGAGCATCTGACCTCATCCATGGAGAGGTGCTGGGCCAGGGCTGCTTCGGTCAGGCCATCAAGGTCAGAGCACACCATGTCACTCCATGCCTTGTGTCACTTCTCCTCAGGAGTGCTCTTAGTGAATATGTGTCTGTTGATTAGGTGACACACAGAGAGACCGGGGAGGTGATGGTGATGAAGGAGTTAATCCGGTTTGATGAGGAGACACAGAAGACCTTCCTCAAAGAGGTGTCTTCAGGAATTGCAACTCACTCAAGAAAATCTTCATGTGTTTATTCATCTTGTTCTCTCTCTCGGCTCAGGTCAAGGTGATGCGGTGCCTCAATCATCCCAATGTTCTCAAGTTCATAGGCGTTCTCTACAAAGATAAGCGGCTCAACTTCATCACAGAGTACATCAGAGGAGGAACACTGAGAGACATCATCAGCAGCATGGTATGTCTCTCTCATTGACTGTATTTAACTTTGACGTACCTTGTATGACGTTTTGTATGAACATTAAAGGAGGCTAAGGAAGGGGCGTAATCAGCCAACACAATCATGGAGAGGCGGGACATAGGCATTACACAAATGTATAATTGGCTGAAGGTTTAATTTGTAATATATCTTTAAAAACTAAATTAGAAATAATTCAACCCCCTCAGAGTGTTCATGAAAACTCAAAACTCGCAATCTGAAAAAAATAAATAAAATAAAAATCATTCCAGTATCAGAGGTGTAAACATGTGTTTTCAGCTCCGAAGTTGGGCAGTTTTAATATAGGAGTGAACGATAACTTGCTCACTTCTGACCCTACCCCATTGTGGCTGATTGGAGAACTACAGTTCAGTCACTTCCTATTGTGCATCGTAAGGAGAGCACAAGGTCTCTCTCTCCCTTTGACTAACCCTGTGACTCACTCAGGACTCTCTCTCTCTCTCTCTCTCTCTCTCTCCCTGCAGGAGCAAGAGTATCCATGGAAGCAGAGAGTGAGTTTTGCCAAGGACATCTCCTCAGGAATGGTGAGTGTGTCTCTCACACTGCTGTCATCTTGTGGATGATCCTTGCTTGAGCGTTTTCCCTCAGCTCTTGTTGTTGAGGAAAGCTCTTCTTCATGTTGTTTCTGTTTCCTCAGGTTGACATTTCTCCTAGATTTTCTAAATGAGCTGCTGTAACTTTTGATTCATTGCTCTCTGTAGCCTTCATAAACCTATCTCTGTTTCTCTGGCAGGCATACCTTCACTCCATGAACATCATCCATCGGGACCTGAACTCTCACAATTGTCTTGTCCGAGAGGTGAGCGAAGCTTTTTTTTTCTCCATGTATCAGGACCCCAGCATGTTTGCTCTCTCTCAGAAACTCAGACTGTTTCTTTCTCTTAGAAACTCAGCATGTTTCTTTCTCTCAGAAAATCAGCCTGTTTCTCAGTCTCTCTCAGAACCTCAGCATGTTTGCTCTCTCTCAGAAACTCAGACTGTTTCTTTCTCTTAGAAACTCAGCATGTTTCTTTCTCTCAGAACTCAGCCTGTTTCTCACTCTCTCTCAGAATCTCAGCATGTTTCTCTCCCTCTCACTCTATTTCAGAAACTCAGCATGTTTCTCTCTCTCTCTCTCTCTTTCTCTCTCTCTCAGAACCTCGGGATGTTTCTCTTTCTCAGAACCTCAGCATGTTTCTCCCTTTCAGAACCTCAGCATGTTTCTCCCTCTCAGAACCTCAGCATGTTTCTCCCTCTCAGAACCTTAGCAGTTTCTCTTTCTCAGAACCTCAGCAAGTTCCTCCCTCTCTCAGAACCTCAGCATGTTCCTCCCTCTCTCAGAACCTCAGCATGTTCCTCCCTCTCTCAGAACCTCAGCATGTTCCTCCCTCTCTCAGAACCTCAGCATGTTTCTTCCTCTTCCAGAAACTCAGCATGTTTCTCTTTCCCTTTCTGTCTCTCTCAAACCTCAGCATGTTTCTCTCTCTCTCTCTCTCTCACACAAACCTAATTTTTTCTGGGTATGGGGCTAAACTCGGTGAACATGCGAGCACTATCTCTAGAGCGCGCCCTGAGCCTGCTGAAGGGTCTGAAGAGTCTGCAAAAGATTAGTGGTCCCTCTGAAGAACTTTCAGAGGCTCCTCCATATGGCTTCTACAGCAGCGGTTATTACGCTTGGCTTATTACATATGAGACCACTCCAGCTTTGACTCAAGTTCCGCGTTCCGTCGCGAGCATGGCGTCCAGAGCGACTGATGGTGAACGTGACATCTCGTTGTCACCTCCACCTGTGTCTATGGAAAGATGTTGGTTCCTCCGTGCCGGTGTCCCCCTGGGAGGACCTGCCAGGTGCGCAGTAATAACTAAGACTGGGTAGGGTGCTGTATGCTGGAAGCACAAATTCTGGAAGCACATGCTTTCTGGAGCATAAATCTCCTAGAGCTATGTGCAGTCCATATCCCCGGCAGGTTGAATCAGACAGTGGTCAGGTCAGGAGAATGGCGACAACATCCCCTGGCAGTCCAGCAGATCTAGGAATGCTTTTATATAGGGGAGGTAGACCTGTTCACCGCCCCTGAGAACGCTCAGTGCCGGCTGTTCTACGCTCTGTCCCAGGCTCCCCAGGAAGAAGTGCCTATATGCGTTTCCCCCAGTGAGCCTCCTTGACCCCTCCTGTGCAAGATTAGGGAGGACGAGGCAGAGATCCTAGTGGCTCGGTGGTTCAAACACTGTGTCTTGCCAGAGCTCCCTCTACTAGGGCCTGTTATACCGGCAAGTGGGGTCGGTTCGTTGACTGGTGTTACTCTCGCCAAGTAGACCCGAGTTGCTGCCCAGTTAAACTACCCCGTTCTAACCTTCCTTCAAGAGTGTCTGTATAGAGGACTGCCTCCATCCACCCTGAAGGTTTACATTGCAGCAATTTCTGTCTATCACTTTCCTGTTGAAGGCAACACATTGGGATGACAGGAGTTAACTGTCAAATTCCTCAGAGGGGCCAGAAGGGTTAGACCCTCTATGCCTTAGATCCCTCCTGGGACCTTTCTATTGTCCTTAGAGGACTTCATGGTCCTTCTTGAATCAGTAGAGCTTAAATTTCTGTAAATTAAGACAGCACTCTTGGATCTGCAGGCCGACGAGACCTGGTGATACTCATGTTATTCTTAAGCCCAGGCCTGGATATGTGCCCAAGGTTCCTACCATCCTCTTCAAAACTAAGGTAGTGAACCTCCAAGCTCTGCCCAGCACCAGCCCCTGGTGCCAATTGCCCAGTTCAAGTACTGAGGATCTATGTAGAAAGGACCTGGAACCTTTGTAAGAACCTTTCAGCTATTTGTATGCTTTGGAGGACAGCAGACGATATGGAAGGCTGCAGAAGGACCTAGATCAGACATGTCAAACTCAGGCCCGCAGGCCAATTTTGGCCCGCACTACAATTATATTTGGCCCGCGAGATGATTTCAAATATGTATTACATCTTGCCCGGCGAGCCGTTATACAGTGCACGTACCGCTAAAGGTGCTTACACTCATTGAACGCGTCAAGCGCTGGGTGGCGTCAGCGCAGCCAGTCATTGTATATGTGCGACGTCAGCGACACTTTTCGTTCGTGTCTTAAAAACACGAACGGAAGGGAAATGGAGCAGGCTCGATGTCTGGCAATCGTCCCCCAATTGCGGCAGCATTTTTCTACGAGTGCCGGAACTGTCTGTTTTGATTGTCGAAAATGCCGAGCATTGGCGATACTCGGGGCTTGAAGTGTCGGCATTTTATGTGGCCGTTTTTACTTTTTTATTATTTAATTATGATTATTATTTCACCAGTATTATACCAGTCTTTCTTGTCTGTTTTAACAATTTACGCACTACATATTAAACTTTTTTAAAGGGACACCACCGAGAAAACTCTCCTCTATCGCTTAGCTTAGCAGGGGCTTACTGCTCTGCATAGGGAACGCCGTCCGACCTAAAAACAGCTTCTCTATGTGAATAACGCACCAAGCAATCTCCAAATTGAGCTTATTGAGCTGCAGTTTCATAACATGCTCAAGTCAAAATATGACTCTGTCGGTGCTGCGCAATTTCCACCTTACCTCCCTGACATGCTGCCCGAACTCTGTGCCCAAGCTGCGCAAATGCTCTCTATGTTCGGGAGCACATATCTGTGCGAGCAACTGTTTTCGTTAATGAAGATGAACAAAACACCACATAGGAGTCGTCTCACCGATGAACACCTTCATTCAGTCCTGAGGATTTCCTCTGCGCAGAGCCTGACTCCAGAAATTGATGCACTTGCATGTAAAAAGCGATGCCAAGTATCTGGCTTGGACCCATGTGCATCTTCAGAGTAAATTAACAGTGAAAAAAACTAAAATGGATAAATATTATTTTATTTACTGATGGCATGGTCTGTTCAAAGTTGAAAGAGATATTTTTTTAGGTGTTGGCCTTGATGGTCTGTGATGAAAAGATTTAGGTTACAATTAAAATGAATAAAGTTAAAGCTATAGAAGCCTGATATTTTTTTCAGTTTTTGTTTTTATTATTTTCTTAAACCTGTTCTGGTTTAATATATGAGGATGGTTAATACAGTAGTTTACTATATCTTAAAGATAATAAAAACATAAATAAATTAATTTAAAAAATTGGTCTGGCCCTCGACAATGTTCTTTTTTTAATTTTGGCCCTCTGTGAATTTGAGTTTGACACCCTTGACCTAGATTGTGGCGTTTGCAGGGTGTTCCCATAGTCGTCACCGACATAAATCATAGTGACCGACTGATGGGGAATGCAATGGTTACTTTCGTAACCCCAGTTCCCCAAATGTCCCCAGCCACAACCGTAAGGTCGTGAGTAAGTCTGGTTGCCTGTCTGGTGTGAATATGGCTCCAGCTTCACAACAGGAAGAGCCTTACGCTTGCATCCGGTTTATGCAGATGGTTGATCACATGACCATCAACGCGTTCGCTGATTGGCATTTTGAAATAGTTAGATCGCTCTAATAGATCGTTCTTAGCAGAGTTTTCCATAGTCGTCACTGACATAAGTCTCTGTTCCCTATTCGGGGAATGGGGGTTACGAAAGTAACCATTATGTTTCTCTCTCTCTCAGAACCTCAGCGTGGTGGTGGCAGATTTCGGCTTGGCTCGACTGATGGTGGAGGAGCGTGTGCAGGATAAAGCCCCTTCCTCCACATCCTCTTCATCCTCAGGAGGCGTTCGTAAACCTGACCGCAGGAAGAGGTACACAGTAGTGGGGAACCCATACTGGATGGCTCCTGAGATGATCCATGGTGAGAGGCTCCAGATGGACAGAGAGTCAGCTTCTTCAGGTTTGACCTTTCACCCCAGGGTTGATATCTGTTGTTTCTGTTCTCAGGGCGGAGCTATGATGAGAAGGTGGACATTTTCTCATTTGGGATCATGCTCTGTGAGGTGAGTGTGAGCCTATTTAGGGTATGTTCTGGGCTCTTGCTCTGCATCATGTCCTCTGAAGCAATGCTCTCAGCCAAGCATCTCTGACTCCGCATCTGCAGATGATTGGGCGAGTGAATGCTGACCCGGACTACCTGCCCCGAGCCATGGACTTCGGACTGAATGTACGGAAGTTTCTGGAGGCTCACTGTCCACCCGATTGTCCCTCCTCCTTCTTCCCTATGGCAGCACTCTGCTGTGATCTGGATGCTGACAAAAGGTGCAAGCGCCAGATAAACTCTTTGCAGAATCTTAAATGGAATACATAACCTCCTTTCTATTTCTGAGACAGGCCAGCATTTGCGCAGCTGCAGTCATGGCTGGAGAACCTACAAGTGCACCTGGAGCTCGGGATCCACCTGGTGTCTGAGCTGGAGCGTCTGCAGCAGGAATTTAGCAGGAGACACCTCCCGACACACCCCGAGTAACACTCTGCAGAGCAGCGTGTTCATCAAACACCAGCAAGTTCTCAAGAACTCTGATACAAATGAGTTCTCATTTGTTCTCCTCAGAACCTACTCACATTGGGACAAACATTACTCTGTTTTCTCACCAGCGTGGAGCTCTCCTTCGGCTCACAGTTCAGTGTGTGCAAGGGTTGGACAGTGAAACTGAAACACCTGGGTGCATCTCGTCTGCATCAGTGGTTCCTGCTCTAACAGCTCTAAATGGTAGAAATGTTTCAGTTTCACCACCTGAGTCCTGTTTGAGTGTGTGAGTGAGTGTAGTCTAAACAGGAAGTGAAGCCTTTTTTGTAAATAATGAAGCACTATTTAAATTGTACAGTAAGTTAAGGTTTTATGAAATGATTTATACTGGTTTCTGAAAATTGTCACAAAGTGTTTGTCGTAACGCCAAAGCCAGGTTTCAGAGCCTCACGGAGGATAGAAGAGAGAGACCACGGTGTGGCTCATCCGCTGCAAGCTTTCCTCACTGCTACCATCGTCTTCCTATGAATCCTTCTCCTCTTCCTCTAACCTCACGCGAGTGTATGCTGCAGCCAATCCCTGGCTCTTTTTTGATGTGCCTTTGTTTATGCAAGCTTTTCTTCCTCTCATACTCACTGTTTAGGACGTGCGGGTGTTTGTGCAGATATGCCCCTGCCTGGTTCAGTTCTTAAGGGTCTTTCACAGCTGCATCTAGAGTGCTCCCATCTCTCTCTCTCTCACTCCTTTTTGTGCTCATGCAGGTTTTGTGCTCATGCACCCCTGGCCCTGTTATGCTCTGGTGTTCATAACTTAAGCTGTGACCATGACTCTGCACTTTAAAAGTTCTGTCTGAGTATGATCAGAGCAGAGGAATAAAGTTTTTCCAGATGTTAGGGTCTTTTGTCTAGAGTCAGGCTTGAATGAGAGAAAGTTACAGTGTTATTTTTCTGCTGTGCATGATTTCACAAGGTTCCATGAAGGAGCAAATATATAAACAGTTGCCGTGTTCAGCGTGAGAGGAAAGAATGCATGCAGAGGTGCTTACCTTAAGAAGAGCTTCAAAGTCGGAAGTTGCTCCAGGTCTTTCACATATTTCAGTAAACACCCTTAACAATGGTTGCTTTCTCTAACGTTATTTCTTTAAAGTTTCTCTAAACTTCTCTACAGCTATAAGTAAACTATCAAAATGTAAGTTACTTCTATCAGATGGAGTTTTCGCTTTTTGAAGAATTTGTTTGAAAGTCACAGATATTCAAAAGTATAAATAAATTGTCTTGTTTTAAATTTGAGCAAATTAAGACAACATTATATAGTATAGTATTTAACATTTTACTGGCCATTTAATAAACAATGATAGTCATTTCTAGTCAGAACAACTAAAAAAAATGGGCATGACCAGTGTATTTGCTAATCAAGCAAATCAATCAAAAGAAAAATTAGTGTTGTAAAGATTATGACACCAATAAATTAAGTGCAATTAAATTAAAACTGATATAACATTATATATCATGTATTTATTTTTTTTGACATTCGTAATTTAGGTATAATAAAAGTTACAAAATAAATAATTTTAAACTGTATTTTCATTTCTGAGGTTTAAAAGCCTTGCATGTAAAATATGGGATAATTTAGTAGATGTTTTACCTACTACATCACGAAGGATTTAATCTCTGAATAATATATTTATGTCTGTAGTTTGTTCGTAATGCTTAGTTATTAAAGTTATTTTTAGTATATAAAAATATCTTACGGAAATATATATATTATAACGTTACATAAAAAAATAAACTGGAATATGAAGATAACCCATGGCTTAAACACCTGTTTGTTGTATAAAAAATAATTAAACAACACATTAAATTAATTCAGAACTGTAAATATGTTTTTAGTCAAACAACTCGCATTCATTTTCGCTGTACTATGTCACTTTTGGCGAATAAAACAAATAGCGGAAGCTGCTTGAGGAAGCCAATAGCGCAGGAATCACAGCGCCGCGTGCGGCCAGGAGCGGAACTGCAGTGTGTAACCCTTGATGCGCCGTGTGTTTGCATACGAGTGGAACATGGCGACCAGAGTCCTTCAGAGCCGCTACTCGGGCCTGTACCGGGCGGCACACGCAGGACGGGCCGCCACCGTGGGGAGCTTCACTCTTATCAGGTTCCAAAGCTTTATCTTATCTCTCCATAAACCAGGGGGAGGGCGCTTGAGCTGGGCGCGCGCGGCACGAGTTTGTTATTAAAGCGCGTCGCATGATTTCTGATCAACAGAGAGCGAAAGAACGGGTTTAGAGCGAGGTTATCTCTGAATCTATGTGTGGGGTTAAACTGGTCGATATGACAGTCTTCTGAATAAGAGTCTGATTTTCAAGGTCATCTGAGGGGGTCCCGGGGCTCTACACCCTAAAACTGCTGCAGCCCCCCTCTGCAAACCCCTGAGCTTTGAGGTGACCCGTCATCTGTTATAAACACTAAAGATGAATCTGAGACCCTTGCACACTTGGGATTGTTCTTGAATTGAATATAAATAACTCCAATTCCAGTTTTCTTCTAAACCTTGAAGTCTAAACCTTCTCTTTCCTTCAGCAGAGGAATGAGTCTCATCACGGTGTGGAGCGTCACATAGTGATTATTTTAGAAGGAATATATCTGGGCTGGGCTACAGAAATGTGCTAAATCTCTCAGTTAATCCCTAAACTTGGTTTTGTGGGCTGGATTAAGAGCAGGCCAAGAGATTCCTCCCAGCTTTTCTGCTCTTGGAGATCCTTCCTCTCGTCAACCAGCAGAAGATGAGAATCTTCAATAAAGCTCTCTCAGAGTCCTCTCTTGTCACTGAGAGAGACAATAATAATTTTAATTATAATGAAGTCTAAAGATAATTAGCCTCACTCAACTAGAGCTAGCTGTGAACTCTCCCTTGTTTGTGTGTTGCAGGGCTTTGTCGGCATCCCACAATCGAAACCGCGAGGACAGCTGGTTCAAGTCTCTGTTTGTGAGGAAGGTAGACCCCAGGAAAGATGCTCACTCTCACCTGCTGGCCAAGAAAGAGGACCACAACCTCTACAAGATACAATGTGAGCCTCTCACTCCTCAGAAATGTCTCAACTGCTGGCAATACTCAGAGTTCCTGAGTCAAATCTCATGTATTAGCAACTCTCCTTAGCTGCAGTTATATAGATTTATCTAGCAAGCACTGGATGTGATCTTGAGATCATGGTTTGTTCATTGTTTCTGAAGTAGAGCTCTCGGGGTGAAGAATCTAAGAGGAGAGCTGTAGAAATAGAGTCACTGATGCTCTCTTCTGTGTTTGTTTCAGTTCATAACGTGAAGCCGGAATGTCTGGAGAGCTACAACCACCTCTGGTAAGAGATACTGGCGCTATGCTGGAGACGCTTGTGCACCCCAAATTTTAAGTCATTGCTCAAGTTAATAAAATATGTTCTTTAAACTCATTCTGCTGTTCTAAAACAGTCACTGTTGAAAACTAAATTTCTAGTTTCTGTACTGGAACTGTAAGAAACTAAAAGGATGTGTATAGTGCCCTCTACTGTCTTGTACAGGACACAACCAGGCTACTTCTTTCAACTCACCAATATCTAATAATGAAAAAAATATTATATATATCTCTCTCAGTGAGAATGTGCTGACGTCAATCCACAATGACCCAAGTTATCCGTGTGAGCTGGTGGGCACATGGAACACCTGGTATGGGGAACAGGATCAGGCCGGTACGAGCCCAATATCAGCCGCATGTTTGTTTAGATGTAAATACAGGCTGGGTACACAAGCTGCCGATACCCAATTCTGTCTCTCTCTCTCTCTCTCTCTCTCTCTCTCTCTCTCTCTCTCTCTCCCTCTCTCTCTCTCTCGTGCTAGTGCACCTGTGGCGGTACAGAGGAGGATATCCAGCGCTCACTGAGGTCATGAGCAAACTCAAGAACAATAAGGTATTGTCTCTCTCTCTCTCTCTCTCTCTCTCTCTCTCTCTCTCTCTCTCTCTCTTTCTCTGACACTTACTGATGTCTCTCTCTCTCTCTCTCTCTCTCTTCCTCTTTCTCAAGGAGTTCCTGACGTACCGTAGTGAGCGAGGTAAGATGCTGCTCTCTCGCAGGAATCAGCTGCTCCTTGAGTTCAGTTTCTGGAATGAGCCGTCTCCCCGAGAGGGTCCCAATATCTATGAGCTGCGTTCCTACCAGCTACGGGTCAGAACTCTCTCTCTATATTGCCCATTGTTCAATTATTATTTCATTATTTAATCTGCGAAAATATAGTCACAAGATTACATTTTAATTGGTTTTAATTGGTGTTGAGCTGATAAACTCTGTTTTGAGTCACATACTTTGTTTACAATCATTTAAATTGAATTGAGATGCAGTGCTTACCTCAGAGAGAAACTACCAAGAAACATCAGTTGGATGCCTTTCTTTGGCTAAGAGCCATCCAGGATGCTGTTTGGCTGATAGGCTAAACAGCATAGCGTCATGTTGTCGGGCATGAAAATGTCACCATGACAAATGACCTATTTGCAACAAGTTATCCATTGAAAAAAATGATGCGAGATAACACAAAGTTACAAGAATAGAACAATAATCTTTCATAATTGATACCAGGGGCACATTGCTAGTAGTCATCTTTTCTCGATCGTACGGTGGAACGAACACAAACTTGCTTGTCCCGAAGAATAAATTCAACCAATTTGTGCCCGTCATGAAAATTCTGTATGTGTGCAGTCTGATCTTAACAGCTGTCTCTCTGTTTCCCATGCAGCCCGGAACCATGATCGAGTGGGGAAACTACTGGTGAGTGCCTCCCTCAGTCTCTTTTTCTCTCCTTTAAGGATCATCTGCAGCTCTCTGTCTGTAGGTTGTTGATCGCTCTCTCTCTCTCTTTGCCAGGGCACGAGCGATTGGCTACCGGCAACATAACCGTGAGGCCGTGGGGGGGTTCTTCTCTCAGATCGGGAGCCTGTACATGGTGCATCACCTCTGGGGTGAGAGACATCACTCCTGACCGGCACTCTGCTTTGGGTCTGCTCATCAGTGCTGACTGTCCCTCTTTTTGTCTGTGTTTCAGCCTATAAAGATCTGCAGTCGCGAGAGGACACAAGGAACGCAGCATGGCAGCATGAGGGCTGGGACGAGGTGGTCTATTACACCGGTGAGTAACTCTCACCCCTTGCTCTCTCTCTGTCTCTCTCTCTCCCTCTCCCCCCTTGTTCCCACCTCGTTATTCAGAGGATGGGAAATAGGGGGTTCGTGCAGTACTGTTTCTTGAAGTAGTAATTGGACTTTCTCTCTTTCAGTGCCACTCATCCAGCACATGGAGTCCAGGATCATGATCCCGCTCAAAAACTCCCCACTTAAGTGAAGCACTCTTCCATCATCATCATCATCATCATCAGGAGAAGAGAGAGAGAGAGGGGAGACGAGATGCCCATCACACTCCCAGCACCCTGCGCCCTTCAATGAAACAACAGATCACCCAATCATCAGGGATCAATTCTTCTGATAGAAGATCGTTTGAGAACTCCTCCTTCTGCAGCTCTTCTGAGTCTGATTAACTGATCAAGGATTGATTTCTCCTGAGAGGGTGACCTGACTCTGATAATGTTCTGATCAGACTATTGATCGCTCTGTTGCGATCACATGACCTGCTGTTCCCTTCTCTTCTGTATATCGTCTCCTCCAGCAGAACCCTCGACTCTCTCCTATAGATTGACTAGGGATAAAGTGACCAGGACTCTCTACCTGATCACTAATCAAAATGATCAATGCTAATGGTTTTAGGGTCTGAGGGTTTCTTATCCTGACGATAAAAAAGAAACACTCCACAAGGTTCCCTAACTCGATAGAGCCTCATCGCAGTGAAATATTTGTTCTTTTTCAGGTTTTTGATTGAGGGATTGATCTCTGTACTGGCAGATGCTAAAACTGAGACACCTAGTTCTAGATGAGTTTAATTTATTAGTGCGCTGTTTCAGTGTCAGCAGTCTGCCGAAGGGTTCTTCCTGTTCTTCTGTAGAGGTGTTGAGTTTATGCATGCGCTGTCTGCTGCTCTGTGAGTCTGAGCAGATAAATAAAGGTTCCTGATCACAATCGATTGATTCTTTGTATTAAACACAGCCATGAAATCAAAAGAGCGGTTCAGAAGGTATTAATCATCTCTACTCTTGCCCTGAAGCCTCTGAAAGAATCCCGCGTTGCTGCTCGGACTGGTTTCTTTCAGGGATGAATTGAACACTGCTTTGAATTCTTTGATGAGGCTCGTTCAAGGTGTGATTCATCATCAGCTTATTAACCCTTAAAGAACTAACAATACCTTACTGTTACCTACTTTAAACCCATACACGCGGTACAGAAATTGCTCCAGCTGCTGCTCGGAATCATGTTGAGTGGATTAATATTAATTCAAATCCTTCAGAGCAGCTTGGTGAAGGTTTCAAGGACTGGGATAGTAGAAATTTCTGAAACAGAAGTTTCTGTTTGGGTTCTCTTGCTCTCAGAATGTTTTTAAGAGCAATCTTCAGTTATGGTAATCTGAGTGCAACTCCATAACTGATCAGGTGTACTCACTACAAAGAGTGTCTCAGCAGGAACCCTATCCATCTGCATTTAGCATTAAAGATCTTAGTTTAAAGAAAAGATGTTCACTGTTCCTTTAACTCCTCGGCAGCATTTGTTAATTTGAACATTCTTACAGACAAACTCCAAATAATCCACATGCTTATTTACATGTTTATAACAAAGCAGAACAAATAAAAACTGTGCAAACGGTATTTCAAACATTATTAATTTGTAGCAGAAGACGCAACACCAATTTCTGCTCCTACAGAACGTTCATATAGAGAAACTGTACCAGAACTCCTAAACTGAAAGATTAAAACCGCGTTAATTATTTTAATTTGAATAGTTCTGAGTTCTTTGCCGGATGTGCTCTCAGACACTGCAGCTGAAGCTTCCAGGGGAGGTCGCGATCTCCAGAGCAGGCCGCGGTGTCTGAGTCCATGTGCGATTGTTTTGACTGCGCGTGACGTCAGTTGGGTTGGCTGCGCGTGACGTCAGAAACGCGAGTTTAAAGCGCAGCTGCGGATCTTGACCGTGCACGCGCAAACACTGAGAACCGAGCGGTGGATTCCTCTAGACACATCGAGAAAAGTCCCCGAGAAAGTATCTTTTTCTCCGACACTATGGAGACCCGCCTGCGGAGCGCGCTCTTCTGTCCCGGTGAGTCCCCGATTACGCGCCCGCGAGCTTGTCTTCTTCCGTGCGCAGTCGAGAGAGGGAGTTAAGTAGGGAAACTGAGGGAGAAGTGGGGAAAGCGATTAGAGAGGGACTGAGAGGGTAAACTGAACGAGAGATGCTGCGGAATACTCAGAAAATATGTAATAGAGAGAGTATTGGTGATCAGAGCACAGAAGGACGAGTAGTTGTGTTCTAGGGTTGCATAAACCTGAGAAGAACCCATTCAGATTGGGTTCCTTTGCTCCAGCTCAGGAGTGAGCTGAGGTACGCTTGAAAAAGCTTGTCCAGAGGCTGCAGAAGATGAAGGAATGGCTTCTGGAGGTGAGTGAAGAGACGGGAGAGCTGCGAGAGATGCATCAGTGCTGATTTAAGAGATCCGACTTTCTTCAAAACACCTCCCTCTACTGGTGCATTCTCTCTCCCATCTCCCACTCTCTCTAACACCCCCCCCCCAACCCCCTTCTCTCTCTGTCATAATAAAGAATTTGGACCAAAAGCGTTCTTTTAAAAAAAACATGTGAATAGGGTGTGGGCTGACCAGTACTGGTGGATCCATTCTTTCAGGCTAGAGACAAGAGAGCAAGATGATGTGATCGTCTATCCGTCTGACTGAGAGTCTAATATGTTCTCTCTCTCTGTCTCTCTCTCTGCCTGTCACTTCTAAATTATCTGTTGAAAATTGCTGCTGATCTTCTGCACGCATGTGGATCTTCTGGATAATGTCTCTTCACATCAGATGAAGAGGTAAGTCAGTGTTCTTCTCTGGCTCCAGTTTCATAGATTTTTCTTTGTGTGTTTTACTAATTATATACTTTAATTAGAACAACCCAGTCTTCATCTTGATCTATCGAAACATTTAAACTGTTACAAGGACACAGATTCAAGCAGAATCATCTATCTGTCCTATCTGAGTTCTCCTTCACGATGCTTTTAGAAACTTTTTTAGGGACTTACTATTTTTTATCTCATCTCGAGCGCAAAAATAAAATCTAGCTTTAAAACAAAAATTCAGTGAGCACAAGCTCTGACCTCTAATTTGTGCTTAGCAGTCATATCACATGATGTGATAGTGCAAAGTTAAATTCAACTAAACTTTCGTCGGAGCGGAATCCGAAATGTCATCGCTCAGGCTCGAAATTCGTATACGATCCCATCGAAGTTAATGAAGCTAATTTCATAGTCTGACTGATGCATTATTCTGTGGTTGCACTGAACCACACTAACTATCGTGTAAAAGATGATGAGAGGATTTTCTGTGTGCAATAAGCAAAACCCAGTAGGGGTGTGGTGGAAGAACAAGAGGTACACAGATCACAACCATATAAGTTGATTCAAAGACATTGTTTGCAAGAAATGAAAGGAGGCATAAACATGAGTCAAGATGGGTCGAATAATAATTATTTTAAAGAGGCATGATATGGCACCTTTAAGCTTTTTTTTTACGACGAAGGGATTCTGAAGAGGGAGGTTAAACATGTTATTGCTTATTTTAAAGTGAGAACGGTCTCTCTTTTTATAGCGGAGAGACTTTATTTTTTTAAGTAAAACTTCTTTAAACTATACTTTGTTTGTTACTTTGAGAATGTTTTACTCTGTACACTTAACTCTGCACAATACTCGTATGGAAAAATTGTCTTTGGGCTTACTGATGTGCTTGAGCTAATAATTAAATGCTTTCTGATTGTTTTTCACATCAGTTAAAGGTTTTTGAGACCATTTGATTTAATTTTTATCACATTGATGTTTTGTGTGTGCACATAGCTTTTGTGTGAGAGATTTCCAGCCAAATAAAACCTTTCTAAACTGGTAAAGGTCTCAGACTGGTTGAGCAAAGCACACCTGAAAGAGAGACACACCACTCATCATCATCTCTCTTGAGGAGGGCTGCTTTGATTGGTTCCCAGTGTTTGTGTGTCTCTGGTGTCACTTTGCTGTGAATGAAGCTCCAACACACACAGATGCTCTCCACACACTGTCTGTTTGTCTGAGAGACAGACCCGGCTACAACCTTGCAAACACAGCTGTGAGGACCAGAACAGAGCCCAGAGCATGCTGGGAAAATTTGTCTGGAGCCCAGAGCATGCTGGGAAACTTTCCCTGTAGCCCAGTGCATGCTGAGAGACCTTCTCTAGAGCTTAGAGAATGCAGGGAAACCTTCTCTAGAGCCCAGAGTATGCTGAGAGACCTTCTCTAGAGTTTGGCGAATGGTAGGAAATGTTCTCTGGAGCCCATAGCATTCTGAGAAACTTTCGCTGGAGCCCAAAGCATGCTGGGTAACTTTCTCTGGAGCCCAGAAGATGCTGGGAATTTTTCTCTGGAGCCCAGAAGATGCTGGGGACTTTCTATGGAGCACATAGTGTGCTGGGAATCTTTCTCTAGAGCCCAGAGCATGCTGGATGTTCCACCAAACTGAAAAAATAAAAGCTCACAACAAGAATTCATATTTGTATGAAAATATTTGACCATTGCTGTGACAGTGAGATCAGAGCTAAAACAAAGTAGACAATGATTGTAAAGAAAAAAGTCTAGAGGATAATATTTAGCTGAGAAGCTTTATTTGAACACATAGAGAGGAATAGGGGGAGGAACCTGTGGTTATATCAGAAGATAATGCAGCAAAACTGTGCTTGAGTAAATCCACAAGTTGACCTCAATCAGTTCTCTCCCAAGCGTCCTTTCTTGCTGCTGATGTTCCTGATGGCTTCTCCAGGGTGTTCAGGGCGTGGTGGAGGGCTCTGTCTGTAAGCTTAGAGGAACTGGCAACCCGCAGACACACAGAAAGAGAGAAAGAAGCCTGCAGTGTGAGCCTGTGGTTCTGGCTATATTTGGCCGATATAAAAAGCCATGCAGGAATGATGCCATCTCTCAGCCAAACCGTGCACCAGATGAGCTGGTCATCTGCTTTCTCGTGAATGGGCTCTGCTGTAGAAAAGATTCTGTGGTTGAATTCTGTGTTATTCTGCTCTGTTTTGAGAAGAACATCAGTGTGGTGGCTGCTGATTGATGGGTGAATTAGACCACAGAAAGTTTAAGGATGTGTCCCTCACATTTATGAACAAGACAGATTTCACCGTCACCAAATAACATGTTTCTTTTCATTTATTTTGTTGGTTTTGTGATATTCACTTTTTTTCGTTGGTGTTCTCAAAGCAGATGGAGAACTAGGGCAGTTTAAGGCATCATCTGAGAGGATGATGGAGAGGGTTAGGGAATGGAAATCGTTCACTAAGGGAGGCCCTTACTGCCTTCCACAAATCCTCTGCAGTCTAGGCAAGGACTTTTTTCATTCTTTTATTTATTTATTTTTTTTAAATCTGAGACTGCTTTGGAACACTGAAGGGAGTGAACGACTGTCAAGGGAACACCCTGGGCTCCACCCTGAACCTCTCAAACCTGTTCCTCCAGCCTTTAAATATCTCTGACTGTGACAAGGATGAATGCTCACTTAAAGAGATAGAAAGCTCCTAAAACACAGTTCTATCTCAGAACACAGCTCAAGCTAAGATCTGAGCAGGGTTGGTGAGCTAAAAAGTTCCTTTTTTGAATCTGGATATTGGAGTATTTCATATTTGTCAAAAAATCAGGGGGATTAAACTCCATTTTTTCTGATTCATGGGGAATTTCTAAATTAAATATAAACACATACCCTGGATATATATTTCTGAGCATGGATTGATGCACTGTTATTTTTGGTGCTTTTATCTCTTGCTGTGCCCCTGAATCTCTTTTGGGAATGTTTGATCCAAAGCGCTGTCAACAGCTTTACTGTGCCGACAATCTAAACACACACTGAAGGGTTGATGATGCTTCTTATGCTGGGGAACACCGTCATGAATTATTCTATGTAAAGTCTCAAGCATCATCTCTGGTGTAGAAAAAAGTCGCATTCCTGAAAGTTTCCTCCTCCTGCGTTCTGTTACAAAGGTGTGCTGAGCAGAGAAGCATGTGATTGGAGTGTTGGAGGTCATGTGACCCTGAGCCTCAGATTGACCTGTGCGTGGAATGTGTTGCCACGCTAGGAGAGAGAGAGAGAGAGAGAGAGAGTAGATGTTCCTGACATCATAGTAAAACGGATTAATGTAAGACAAAGGTTTAAAACTTTCAAATATGAATACATTTTCACTCTATAAATCCTGGCTAGACCTGGTTACAGTAGAAAAAAGAGCTACATCTATTTTTAAATCTTAGAAAGTCAGAGAAAGTAGGCGTTCTCTGCTGTTGTTGATCTCTTCATGAAAGTTGCTCATTTTTCTTTTGATAAGATTTGAATACATTTGAAAGTTTCTGTGACTTAATATTAAATCTGGTGTTGGAGATAACATTTAGCAGCTTTGCATCTAACCTCATAACGTACTTGTATTTCTTTGTAAGAAGAAGAAGGTGGTGTTTATATGGCTTTAAAACTTAAAAACAGCATTACTGGAGTTTAGTCTTATAGATTGATCATAGGTGGGAAATATGATCAGATACATTTTGTGAGAGACACAAATGTTTACCAACATTTTTGTTCTGATTTTGTTTCATGTCCTTTCTGGAAACAGCTCAGGATTTAATTGCTAGTCAGCAAGTCTTCTCTTTCCCCTGAAAGAGCAAGCTTGCGCAAAACATTTACTGGGTTCTGCCATCAGGTTGTGCTTTTTAAAATCCCATCTGTTGCACAGAAAGAAAAGCTCACCGGTTTGTCTACATGCTCCATTTCCAAACAAGACTCCAGATCACTTAAGACTGGTTGTTAAACTTGGTTCAAACTTCAGCTCGGTGAAAAACATGTGTTTTCATTTAGAGATGAAAGAGTAATCTCAGTGCTTTCCTTCCTGTCACCTAACATTACACTCTCCCAGACGCACACTACCTCTCTGCAGCAGAGAAGCTCTTATCTCCCAAGTCTGTTGCATCTGAGGTTCGGTCTGTTGGATAAACACCTACATCAGCTCCATCACTGCAAAGCTTCTTCAGCTTTGAGTTCTGAGCTGCACTTCTGTCAGTGTTAGAAGTAACACCTGAAGATAAATCATCAAGGAGCATTTGGAACACTGGCTGCATTAGCTGTTTTCAGGCTTTGGACACAACACAACTGTTTCTGTGTAGCTTTAAGACTGCTCCAGAGCCAGATTCAGCCCAGTGGGAGAGACTGGAGCCTTAGTGTGCTCCAGCGCTGGCATTCTGCCCATCTGATCAGAGAGGCTTGTGTAATGTTCTGATGCTAATGATGCCCGGCTGAGGGTGGCACCGTGCGTTTCGGTCGAGAAGAGAGAACATAGATGGAGGGAGAAAAGCCTCTGAGAGAGATCTGTACTATGATCAGGATGATGCCAGAGCCTACAGAGAGAGAGCCGATCAATAACTCTGCATTCCAAGAGGTGAGTGCGCAGCACAAGAGGATTACTGCAGATTACATTCAGCTTTTAAACAAATGCATTAGCATCTAACTCAACTCGCAGACGAGAAGCTGTGATTAATAGAATCGGGCTGCTGAAATGCTGCTCAGAGAGTTGGAAAAGCAAAGGGGAGCTAGAAGAAGAAAAGAATTAAAAGGAGTAGGAGTTAATTTTAACTCTCGTAAACCCTGATGAACAGCTCTGGATGCACGAATGGAGAGCCGAAGAAGTTAAAATATGACCCTCAAACTCAAATTCACCCAAAGACAGACACTTCTGAGCGTTCCAGCGAAAACTGTAAATCTACGATCTAGCCTGGAGAAGAATCAGTCCTTCGAATCATTGATGAATTATCTGCAATGATTGGGGTGTATTTAATGAACCCACGTTTGCTGCTCTAGTAGAACCCATGTATTCTGTTCATGTAGTGTCTCTGGAGGACTCAGAGGGAGCGCTTGCTGGTATCAGTGAGCAGTCACTGTTTAGAGTCCATTGTGATGCACAAGGCTCCCTGTGAGTCGAGTTTTGGGAAGCGCAGAAGGTATTGGGAAGTGGCCGAGTGGAAGAGCTCATTTGGTGTGTTTTTCCTCTGGACCAGGCTGGTTTGAGCACCCCAGTGCATGATGGGAGATTTTTGGGTTATTTATAGAATCAGCCTGAGAATCCAGACGGAGGTCACCCCCAAAATATCTAAAACAAACCCTGGTCTGGGAGCACGCTGGCTGAGCGAGAGCTGCAGCGTTCCAGAGGAGTCTCTCCTGCGCTTGTTCCTCTGCCATCTTGAAAGAAGTTTGAGATCAGTTACTTCCCTCCATCTGTGATCTTAAACAAACCTCAAGAGACCTCCAGCCTTAGGGAGAGCGATGCATTCCAGACTCATTCTTCTCTTTATATAGTAAGTTCTGTTTCAGAGCTCTTTAACTGGAGCTGAAAGGAATGGAACTGGAAAAAACTCTCCTTAAGTGAAACTCCTGAATTTATGAAGCATAAAGAATGAGGCTTTTAGATCCAGTTTATCTTTCTCAATTAATTGGTCTGTATATCACTGAGAAGTTCAGTGCAGGTTTTGAGAATCCCTATCAGAGCTGAGCAGCATCTTGTTCCTGTGATAGGCTGATGCACCTCTGGCTACAGGAAGAGGTCCCCAAACCTGACTGATGTATTCCTCTCAACCAAAAACCAGCTATTTCAGTTTCTAACCACTCAACCAAACTTCAGTTACAAACTGTATTGGTCACCAGTGTTAAATTTTAACAGTGTTTAAGAGGTCCACAAAAGTTGAGATCATAACACAGCTGTACTGATTATATAGAGATCCTGTTTCTAAGTGTTAACTGCAGAAATGTTCTGTGCGAAAGCACTTTGTGCTCCTCTGGGTGGAGATGCATATTTAATGACCGCAGCTATAACAAGGGCAAGCGAGCTCATTAACCTGACCACTTTGAAATGTCTCTCTGTGGTTGATCTACTCCCCGCTGCTGCTTCCTCTCCCTCTGAACAATCCCCAGCGGGGATCAGAACCGTGATAGATGATCTGACTCTCAGATTAAGGAGCAGTAGCTCAATTGAAAGCTAGAGTAAAGAGGTCACGCCTGGTCACTGTTCTTCATAGTGTACAGGTCAGTTCTTGAGCTCTAGAGCAATGCACTGCTCAGTTCTAGCCCTGCTTTAGTGTCCACACCTGGTACTTTCAAGATGGCTCAAAGGGCTTCATCTAGTGCTTTTATTTAGGTTTGGCGCTAAAAAATGTCAGCATTTTGTAAATAGTAAGTCCTGTCCTTCTATCATGAAGAAATCTGGAGTAAGCAATCCATTTTTTCCCTCTACCTCTACCTCCCTGTTGATTAGAGCAACAATTTTCTCTCACTTCACCTCAGCTTGTTTGCCTCATGAAGCCAATGCTCCTTAAAGGAACCCTTCTCTCCCTTTCTTCTTCCAGCGGAGCTGTGGAACAGATCAGCTGATACCACTAGACATTCATGTCTGAGCAAAACACAAAAACACAAGCATTCAAACACAGACTTAGAGTGAGTCTGGACTGTGTTTATATCCTCCACTGATCTCTGGCTGCTCCTGGAATTTCCTGGAGTGGACTGTACTGGGCACTGCAGCCCCTGAGCGAGAGAAATAGAGCGAGGGAGAGAGAGAAAAAGAAATAGAAAAGAACGAGAGATTTGCTGGCTGTGCTGCGTCCTCTCTGGATCTGTGAATGAGGTCTGACAAAAAGTTGATTGGAATACAAACCGGCTCAGCTGTAGACCAGATCATAGTATAACTGGGAGCATCTCGTCAGCAGCTTATTGGAATCAGTTTTAATGTGATCCTGTAATATTAGCCTGAATTAGGTTATCTGGTGATCAGAAGAAAAACAAGTGTAGTTCAACATTATTCAGACTTGAGGCCAGCTCAGGAACTCACAATGAGCGGAAATAAGGAGGAAATGCAGGCTCAAAGAATGCTAAGAACATTCACTGAACGTTAATGAAGGTGAGAGTTAATACAGCCTGGAAATAGCTGTGGTAATGATTGTGTGAGTGGGAAAAGTAACATAGAACATCAGTAAAACTCAACCAGAAGAACTCATATTTAATCGAAGACCATCTGCTCAGAGTCTGCTGTGAGCTAGTATTCAGACAATGAACTACAGCTGGCTGGTTCCTGAAGGATGTTACCTGCTGCATGTTAGCACGGGGTGTTCAGGGAAGGAGACACCTCTGCAGGGGTTAAATGGCACTGCAGCTGGTGCGTGGAGCACTAGACATTCAGAATTGTTGAGGTATCAGAGAGAGCATACATATGCATGGCTGAAGTAACAGATTTATTTTCAACATAAACCTTTAGAAAAAGAAAACAAATAGACTTTTCCACACTAATCATGGTTTAAGGTCTGATGCAGAGCAGGGATTATGATCCAGAATGAGTTTCTATTTGAGACCAGGACACACTGCTTAGAGAATGAGATGCTTACCCACGATTGCATGCTCTCCTCTAAAACCGGGCACATTTGCTACTTTAAATGCCTATAATGTTAGTTCTGAGAATGCTGCTCTTTAGCAGAGAGCCAGTAATGAATCAATACTGCCACTTTTCACAGTTGGCAATGAAATTTGTGGCAGAACATTTGGTGCTGCAAATAATTGCTGAATGCAATGGACCTTTAACTTTGATCAGTCCTGTGTTAAGACATGCATCCCTCTAGAATAAGAGAGATGGACTGCAGAGAATTTTCTGTGTTTGCTGTCTGCATAAAGAGACATGAACTGAGTCTGTGTGTTTTTGATTTGTGTATGTTTGATTTCTATATAAAGCCTGGTGCCCTGGCAGCTTGTCTTTGACCCCCCCCCCTTTTTTTTTCTTTATCAGTAGGATATTGTAATCCTGCAGTTTCTCCGTCTGCTGCCTGTGTGAGTCTGTGAGCATGTATCTATGTGTTTAAATGTGTTTGTGAAGAGACTCAACTGACAGAAACGCCTCACGATAGGATCTTGCATGAGTTTAATCCACTAGATCTAGAGTCAATATGATGATGATTGAAGTGAAGTAAGGATGAGAGAAAGAGTTGAAATGATGGCCTGTTCAAAGCTGCTTGTGATTGCAGAGCTACAGTAATAGCTCAGGAAACCAGTTTACTCTAAACCCCTAGAGGTGGTTCCTGCCATAGATGGACCTCCATAAGGGCTGCTCCTCAGGGAGACTCTGATGCTATCGTTATTTTCTTCCTTCCTGAGACAGGAAACGAGCCATGTATCTCTGCTCTTAGGGGTAGAGTGGCGCATCAATTAACGAAGAATTAAACCGTTTTGATCACATTAGACCAGTTCAGATCACTTTGGAACTCCTCGTTTGAATTACTTCTCAAGCGGTCTTAGAAGTGTGCTATTCTTTCTCTAAAGGTTTCTTCTGTGCATCTACTGATAGATCATATATCCCATCGCCACATCTCCAGAAGACTTTCCTCGAGCCTCGAACCTGCTAGAATCAGAATCAGCTTTATTGCCGTGTGTGTGTGAGTGCGTGTGTGCGCGTGCGTGCGTGCGTGTGTGTGTGTGTGCACAAGAATTTCCTGTGGTACAATGGAGCCGTCAGTGCAAATAACATAGGATCATAGGTTCTGTTGTGTGGTCTCAATCACACACCCAAAAGAACAAATGCATGAATCTGGGACGGTTTACTTACTGGCCTGTGTCTATGTGTCCTCTTATGTTAAACACATCTTATGAAAGCATCAGAAGAGGGTCGTTTCTTTCAATAAAGCCCTCAATCACGACCGCTTTGTCCAGGTAAACGTTTCTGTGGTCAGTCTCTCTAAGATGATCTGAAACAAGTGATTCAAAAAAATATTCATATCAATCCGATCTGTTTTTCCTCTGCTGCTGGAGCATGGGAACTGCAAGAGAGTCAATGAATGATTCTCTCACCAGAAAGAGTCTGGACTGCAAAGGTTGCAGTCTGGTGTTCTCAGATTTCTAAACTCCAGTTCAAAACATGTGCGAGTCAGGTGTTTAATAAAGCAGAGTTAATAACTTTAAGAAGTTTTTCTATCGACGATGAGAGCGGACCCTGCAGAACAAAGTCTTTTCAGAGACCTGATGTTGCTGTGATTGTTTAGATGAGAGAGAGTCAGCAGAGGGTGCTGCAGGATGATCTCTGGAGCTGAACACTCAGTTCAGCTTCGTTTGAAGGGATTAAACACTCCATGTGACTGCGTGTGTTTGGTCTCTGAGCTGTTATTGGCTGCGCTGGTCTGTGTGAGGGGGTGTGTGGTGGCACCAGGTTTCACCAAGCTCAACATGCCAGCCGGCACAGAGCTGTACTGATGATATCACAGAGAAAACATCTGTAGGTATACATACCTGCATTGATCGGAGCAGTGACGAGCCGGAGCATAAACCATCATTGCTCTGTGTGTCTGTAAGGAAAGAAAACCTGCTCTGTGCTGCACTGCTAACCTCCAGTGTTTTACCTGCTCAGTGAAGACTCTTGAGAAAAGATGCGTTTGTCTACTGTTTAATAAAACTGTTATCAGAGTCTGAGAGAATAAAGCATTGTTTGATTCACCTCAAACCCAATCCTGCTAAACGCAGCTGTGAGTGACTCACTAAGACCAACACGTACTCACAGAGCCCCGCTGTGATTCAAACACAGTGCTCATTCAATCTCTTTCTCTCTCTTCCTCCTCTCTCTCTAGCTCTTTCTCTTTCTCGCTTTCGCTCTTCTCCCTCTCTCTCCTCTCTCTCTTTCTCTCTACTTTCTTCCATCTCCTCTCTTGCTCCCACTCAAGCCTTTATCTATCCCTTTTCTCTCTCTCTCCTCTCTTGCTCCCACTTATGGCTCTCTCATCTCCTCTCTTGCTGCTACTCGTGCCTCTCTCTTTCTATCATTCCTCTCTTGCTCCCTCATTTTCTCTGCCACTCTCTTCTCTCTCTCCCTCTCTCTCTCCTCTCTTGCTCTCTCTCCTGATCCCACTCTCTACACGGTCTCCCTCCTCTTTCCCTCTTTCATGCTGTCTTACTTTGACTCCCCTCTCTTTCCCTGATTTCTCAAAAGTGATTTCTATGTTTAATTGCTGTAATTGAAACTCTTTGGTCTGAGCTTCTCCTGAGAGTCTCTTGTATCTGGAGCTCAGAAATCAGGTTAAAAAGCCAGATCTAGGATGAGCTCAAGCTCATTAATCCAACTCTTTAAATGTTCTGTGCTCTGATTGAAAAGTTAATTCCCTCCATCATCATCATCATCATCATCATCATCGTCGTCATCATCATCATCGTCATCAACATCGTGCATTACCTTGTTCACCCAAAACCACCTGGACCCAAGAATGAATTATAATCTTATCCAAGGCTTCTGTTTAAGCAAGGCTCAACTCTTTGTTTTTAGAGCCTGATCACGCCAACACTCAGTGTTTAAAATCTTCCTGGTCATCTTTTGAGAGGGTTTAATGTGCATGGACCTGAAGGAGCATTAGGCGAGCGCTAGAGGAATATTGCTACAGGAGTTCCAATGATGTCCGTGTTCTCTTCCTTTACCTACTGAGAGATAATGCATGCACACTCTGAGCAAAAACAATCTCAATCCCAAGATGCATGTTGGCTGAAATACTGCATTGATCCATTGCCTCTCTTCTCTCTGTATCAACCCCCAAGTGTGGTCTCTATGGCTCTGCTAAAGCTAATGCAGTTAGTTCAGGGTAATCACAGTGTGTGTATCTGGCTGAGTCGATGCACAACAGCTATGTGTGTGTTTGTGTCCCGGGGCAGTGGAGGGTTCAGCTCGATGCAATGAAGGACTCTCTGACCTGCTATAAAAGCCACAGCTCTTGCTCTTCTGCAGAGAGATAAAGGGCTGATGAAGAACTGGTGAGCAAGTCTCTGAGCAGATGTTGGGCTGATGAAGAGTTTGCTTCAACGAGGAAAGAAGTTCAGGCTATTTCACCCACCCAGAGGTCCATCAGGTGAGGTCAGTTCTCGATTAGCAATCGTTGCATTTTCTGGAAGCCTGAGTTATGAAAGAGTGAGTGAAAGTGAGTTAAAGTGATCAATTGACCGGATATGGAGTGAGCCATAACCGGAACCATACAATATGCTCTGCATTTAACTCATCCCAGTGTACCCACCCAGCAGTGAACAAACACACACCCGGAGCAGTGGGCAGCCATGGCTGCGGCACCCGGAGAGCAGTCGGGAAAGTGGTGCCTTGCTCAGGGAGACCACAGCTGTGGTTGTTGAAGATGGGAGAGCAAGATTTCATCACTTACACCACCTTCAACTCGGTGGATCTGGGGATTGAACCTGTGACCTTCCGATCACAAGTCGACTTGTGATCAGAGAAAGATCCGAAGAAAGATCCTTCTTGTCATTGTGTTTAACTTTTGAACCTCCTCTAAACTGGCCCTGAGAGCATACTGGGTGCTACTCATGCACTGAACATGCTTACTGAACATGCTTACATGTTCTCTGCGACTGACTGCCTGAACACAGCTGTAGAGAGATAAAAGAAAGAGAAAAAGAGAGAAAAAGTATGTGGTCCTGAAGATTGATCACTTGTTCAGCTCAGCGTTGACGAAAATATCTGAAAGTTCGGATACAGAAAATCGAACCATCCCTCTCGTGTGAGAGAGCACTGAAGTGAAATAGGCCAGAGGAACTGATGGAGATGAACATTGATTTCTGCTGCTCTCTGTGAAACAGGTCAGCTTGACTAGTCTCTCTCAACTAGTAGTTAGTGCTCTTTGATCTCCGTTGTGAAGATGTGAAGATCACAGACTTGTTTACCTTTGGTTTGAGTTAAAGGAGCATTGGGTTATCTAAAGCCTGGGAGCTGTTATGACGCAGTGATTGTTTGAAATTGGTATGAGCTAGAGATTGAGATGATTTACTGCAGGGCTCTTTAATGGGATCTGATGATACTATGTTCATGGTGGCTGATTAATAATAGTCCAGCATCCAATCAGTATCTAGTGCACCTATGAGCTGATAGCTTTGTCTCATTCTGTTCACTCATTTAATTCTGGCTTCTTTTCTTTTTTCTCATTCTCTGTCTATCCTCACTTCCAATTAATAAATGTATTCTTCACCTATCTAACCTTCTCCTCCTACTGTTATTCAAACTTGTACACCCTTCACTCCCACCTCCTGAATGCTCTCATATCTCACTTATCCTCCTCACGCTTGAACCATCTCCTTTACCTCACATGGGAACCCTACTTCGATCACTCCTTTGACCCTTTCTCCTGACTCTCGACCCCTGAATCTCGAGTGTTCAGAGTGTTCCCGGGGCTCCAGTAACAATGGATGATAGTGACCGGGATGTCGACTCTGCTTCAGATTCACAGGACTCCATGTCTGCATCTCCTGAGCCTAGGATGCACGAGCAGGAGAAGGTATTGGTGTGAAGATCTCTGTCTGCCCCAGGTTCTGGGGATAATTGATTTCTCTTTCTCCTGACAACATTTAACATTACTATCCCAAACTGTGCTGAAGTTTACCTGTAAATTTACCATAATTTTAATTCTGTGTACCTGCCCTGACAGAAATTAGATGACTTTAATCTGTTCTGATGGTCCATCCTCGTCAGAAGATGCCGTAATAAACAGCTGTCCCTCTCTATCTAAACTTCTCACTGCATTATTAATCTTGAGCTTAGGAATGGAAACCTGAGAACTGTTTCCATGAGCCTCTGAGTTCAGGTGGATTGTAAAAAGCCAACAGCAGTTAAGCAAATATACACTCCCAGCTTTCTTCCTCCCCAGGATCCCCCCTGTATCGCATACATCTTTTGGGCCAATTTTTTTTCCAAAGTTAACCTTAAAAAGAAGAGGAAATTTACTGAAACAAACAAGGAGGAATATTTGTTGGAAGACCCATGTTGATGTCTGGAGTATTGCAAATGGCTTTCGTGTTTATCGGGATACAACATGAAACCCACAGGTGTGTCTGGAATAAGACGTTAGAGAGCAAACAACTCCCTTTTCCAATAAATGGTCCTTTAACAATCTTGCTTATGTGATATCTGACAGTGTACAAGAATATTATCTGTTCACGTCCATCCACCTAAAACAAAGCATGCTGCTCTTCTCTGAAAAGATCATGAGTCAGTCATCAAAAAAGTGACTTCTTTTTGTTCATTCTGCTTTGCTAATTTGTTAGATCCTATAGGAGTTTTTTTAACCTTTATGTTTCATCACTAAATGCTCACTTATCTTTTGCTCCTTCAATCGTTCCTCAATAAACCATTCTTGCCATTTTCTCCCGTCACCCCTCACACATTTTCTCCCTGACTGTCCTGACCTAAGCACCTCCCTAAGGAAGACTCTGAGGACTCTGAGCTGGAGCACATCATGGGGCATCCGCCACCCGGATCAGGGCATGCTTTCACCCCGCCCAGGCCCCCAAGAGCTTTGAGTGATGGGCCAAGACTTGGAGTGACTCCCAGGGATCGGGACCATCTTGAATCCAGATATCGGCCCCAGCGTGGGCACGTGGATTTCAGCCTGCCATCACCCATCAGCCCATCCAGGCCCAAGAGCCCCTGGGGCTGCTATGACCCGTACGAGTCCACAGAGGTAAAGAACTCTGGAATGGGAGCGACGCTCAGTGGAGGTGCTCCATGATAACACATCCAGGGTCTCTTCTTAGCCAGAGGGACTTCTTGGAGCCCTCCTCCTTCAGGACTCACTGATTGGTTTGGTCTATTTGGACAATGAAACTGATTTAATGCCCTATATAAGGATACGCTGGAAAGTGTCAGACTCTAGCTCAATAATATTTACTGATTAGTGGAGCTTTTTTAGCGTCATAAACAAGGTTTTAAGCTGCTCTCCATAAATTGTGAAGAGTGCATCAGAGATTAAATGTGTTTCCTGTAACTTTAAAATTACTGATGACTCGCCAAAGAAGAGAATGTTTAGTTGCAGTCTTACACTAATGTTGATAAAGTTCTCATTTGCAGTATATAGGAATCAAATGTTCAGGGAGCAACTGCAGCTCTCTTCTTCTCAATCAGAATCAAACTCTGGGGTTGTCTATGCTCAGGGTCTGTGTTTGTGAGGCAGAGTAAATCTGGTACTCAGGTGGTACTCAGAGTAGATTCCAAACCAGCACTTAAAGATAAACCACATCTGAACAATCACCTGAAATGGATGCTCAAAGCCTCTAATAATGCCACATATACCCCCTCAGATCAGATGAGTGGCGTTATGACTCTTCACCAACGATCCTTAGCATTAAGCTTAAAGGTGGATGTTCTAATCTTACTATAACACTGTTTTTCTCTCTAGGACCAGGATAAGGAGTATGTAGGCTTCGCCACTCTACCCAATCAGGTTCACCGTAAATCTGTGAAGAAGGGCTTTGACTTCACTCTGATGGTAGCAGGTAGCTCCTTTCCTTCCTTCTCCTAAAACTACTTCTTTCTCACTTTAGCTGCAAGAGAATCTTGGCTGTAACTCTCCGGAACAGGCAACTTGACTTTATTGAGTACAAGTTTGTGTATTTTATGGGTTGTGTGAGTGAAATTTTGATGGTTCTGAAAAACAAACACATTGCTCTGTGTTTATTTTTATTTCTGTATGTTTCCGTTCTAGGAGAATCAGGGTTAGGGAAGTCAACCTTGGTAAACAGCCTGTTCCTCACAGATCTCTACAAGGATCGCAAGTTGTTGAATGCGGAGGGTGAGTCATCTGTAGCATCAGCTGATGCTTGAGGTGTTGGTAGAGCTGTGAATTGGAATGAAGGGGATGGTGGAGAGGCTGCAGTGTTATAAGTGTGTGGTGTGTTTCAGAGCGAATCACGCAGACCGTAGAGATCACCAAGCACACTGTGGACATCGAGGAGAAGGGTGTCAAGCTCAAGTTGACGATAGTGGACACGCCAGGCTTTGGTGATGCCGTCAACAATACAGAGTGGTACGAAGTGCTCCTCAACATTACGGTGTTGTGAAGGATGCTGCAGACCAAGACTCACTCATGTTTTACAAAATGTTGCAAGAAATCGAAGCAAAAATATTTTAACAAGATACAAGTGATTGGTTTAGCTCCACTCTTCTCTTTCCTCTCCCCTCTCTTTTGCTTTTTCTCTCTCTCCTCCCCCCTCACAGCTGGCAGTCAGTGGCAGACTATATCGACGAGCAGTTTGAGCAGTACTTCAGAGATGAAAGTGGGCTGAACCGGAAAAACATTCAAGACAACCGTGTACACTGCTGCCTTTATTTCATCTCACCCTTTGGGCATGGGTGAGTGAGTGAACATGCGAGAGAGGGACTGAGTGACTGAGTGAGTGAGGGAGGAAGGGAGGGCATAGTGAGGGAAGGAGGGAGCGACCAGTAGAGACTGATAAGGAGAGGGTGAGTTTGAGAGATAGCAGAGAGCTTAAGATGGGTAAGGAGTGGAGAGGAGAGCAGAGATTGAGTTGGGCTGTTGAGGTGATGCTCCTGATTCTTTTTCTTTCAGTTGAGATGATGAGTGCAACCAGCAGTTGTTCCGTGATGTAACTCAGTCACAGACACTGGGTCTGACGCTGAGTCTGTTCACTCTGTTTTCATCCCTTGCTCACATCTGGGGAGCATGGATCAGGTTTAGCCGGGTGTTATTCACTGCTGTGTTCCATTCTGGATTAAGAGTTCCTATGAGCAGCTGTCAGTCTGAGGGAGACTGAATCAGTCCTGTGATGCACAGCTGCCCTCTGCTGCTCAGTCTTACAGAATGCAGCAGTGAAAGCCATTAGAAAGTGATGAACAGAAGCTATTAAGGTTTTTTTGTTCTATAGAATAGTTGCATTAACTTTATAAAGTGTTTTTTGTTTTTCATATCTTGCGGGTCTTTGCGAAATGTTTTTAAAATGATGAAATGAACTGTCCTCCATTTCTCAAAAGAACTGAAAATGATTGAATTCTCTGATTGGCTCAGAGGTGCACGAGCACCAGAAGGATCGGGAGGGACCTTCTCCTAAAACACAAAGTCCTGTACCTGTGACCATGTTTGTGTGCGTTTGCAGTCTGAGGCCACTGGATGTGGAGTTCATGAAGGCTCTTCACGAGAAGGTCAACATCGTCCCTGTTCTGGCCAAAGCTGACACTCTCACCCCCACTGAAGTCAAGAAGAAAAAGATCAAGGTGTGTATGTGTCTGTGTGTCTCTCTTTCTCTGTGTGCTGCTACAGGTACTAGAGCCCTGTCTATGTTTCATTCAAGATCCGGGAGGAGATCGATCAGTATGGGATCCGGATCTATCAGTTTCCAGACTGTGACTCTGATGAGGACGAGGAGTTCAAACAACAGGACCAGGAGCTCAAGGTTCTCATCTGCCACTCTACCAATTTGAGGATATTATATGTTCAGTCTGCATCCCAAAGTGACCCAAATCCATTTTTTTGCCCATATGCAACCTGTATCTGATATTTTCAGGAAAAGTCTCAATTTAGATTTGTTTCAAAACCAATGTTGCTTTCAAATGTGGTTCTGAATCTGATACATATTTGATTTTTTGAGCTTAGTCTGAACATGCAGGTGGAAGGAAAGTGAAGTACTAGAACTAATACATTTTTTCTTCTTTGTCTTCTTTTTAATATGATTTGGTTGGGATGATGGCTGCTCCATTTGGAAATGAACTGAAGCCACACAATTGTCTTGAATCACTTTCTTCTCCATGTTTACTTTCATTTTGATAAAAGACATTGTCTGTGCATATACCTCAGAGCGAGCTGTATGGCATTGTTACAAAAGACGGAGTTAAGTTGCATATTTTTTGTAATGTGAATGAGTACTCAAAAATATGGAAGTAAAAAAAAATGTATTCACCTGCAGTCCGAACATAGCCATTGATTAATCAGATTATTGAGCTCTGGAAAAGATGGGGATCATTGCTCAAGTTCAGGTGTTCCTCTGCTGTGCAGGAGAGTATCCCTTTTGCTGTGATTGGCAGTAACACTGTGGTAGAGGCAAAAGGCAGGCGGGTTCGAGGCAGACTGTACCCCTGGGGCATTGTGGAGGGTAAGAGACATGCTCCTGCAGCTCTCTGATGGCTGCTGTGTATCGCTCTGAGTGAGTGTTTGTGTGTGCTCAGTGGAGAATGCTGCACACTGTGACTTTGTGAAGCTGAGGAACATGCTGGTGAGGACACACATGCAGGACCTGAAGGATGTAACACGAGAGACGCATTACGAGAACTACAGAGCACACTGCATTCAGAGCATGACGCGCATGGTGGTGAAGGAGCGCAATCGCAAGTACATGCTCACACTTACACAGGGTTCAGTTCAGGTTCTCCATTCCTCCTCATTCCTTCATTGCCAGCTCCTCTCTGTGTCCTTATTTAACTCCTAAAGGGTTAACCTGCCTAGAGTAAACCATCATTTGCTGACACATGCATAAACATGGACAGGGACCCTAGATAGTCCGGGGTACAGAGAGGAGGCTGGGAATGATGAAAGCAGCGAGCTGTAACTGTTCTCTCTTCTTCTGTGATCAGTAAGCTGACTCGAGAGAGTGGCACAGACTTCCCCATCCCGTTGGTGTCTGGAGCTGGGGATGGAGAGACAGAGAAGCTGATCCGAGAAAAGGACGAGGAGGTACAGCACCCCAATGCTCTCCTGGAGCCAGAACACATTTACATTGAGGGAGAACAAACACATTTTGAGACAGAACACACTTTTGAGGCATCAGAACACTCACATGAAGTATTAGAGCACTCACATGAGGAGCTAGAGCAACCACATGAGGAAATAGAACACACCCCAGTACAGAATGAGCCAGAGGAGAGCAAGGAGCCCCAGCCGAGCCCTGAGCTACTCCAGACCTGACGCTCTCTCCCCCTCCAGAGGGAAACTGCAGACCCAACCTCCAGGGCTAGGGTTTGGAAATCTAGAATGCTAAACAAGTGATCCTCTCCAGCAGCTTCTCCCTAGTTCCTGCAGGTTCCCGAAGTCTACTGAAGCCCAATCCAGGACTCAGTGAAGGAAACACCCGGGTGACTTGTTGATAAATGTTGATCAGAGCATTTGTGAAGCCTGCACATCTCTGGCCTGATGCACTTTAACCTCACTTCCTATTTATTTATTTATTTATTTATTTATTTATTTATTTATTTATTTATTTATTTATTTATTTATTTATTTATAATGATCTGTTTTCTGTTGTCATATTTTCTGGAAAGTGTTGATCGTGATATTAAACTGTCTTTCTGAGATCCGCCTCCTCATCTCTCTTCAAACTCTTGCTTTCCCTCACTTCAGAATCACTGGTTTTATAATTATTGTTATAACAATTTTTATATATATGTGTAAATTCTTCTTCTTATGATTCTTATTAATTCTAGGATTGTGCTTATTGCTGTGTTTGAATCATCTCCTGTTTTTTTTTTTACTTCTTTCGCATGTCACTCATTAAACTTTTCATTCATTCTTCTTCTGTTGGCAATTTTTCTCTGTGTTTGTTTTCTTCTCAAGGACATGTTGTCATATTATTGTCATAATAACTTGCTAGTCTCTTCTCTTTCTGCACATTAATGCAATCAAATAAAGAGTATTATGTAAACAACATTGAAAGGTACTTTAAACTGTGCAGGAGTAGCTGTTCAGTGTAGAGATCCCAAAGAATCCTGAAAGAAGACCCTCAGGTTTCCTGCATCGAAAAACAGGTTGATGGGCGAGAACGGGATAGAGTGAATTCCTTGATGGCTGTGAACCGAGTGTAGCTAGTTTAATTCTGGGGGAAGCTAAACGGGTCGGTGCCTGAGAATGGTACATAACTATAGGAGACTCGGCTCTGTTTCACTAAAGCCGTGATGAGCAAGAGATGAAGCACGTGTTGTATCTGCTGCTTCTCGGGAGCCGTGTGCTTGTGTAGGCCTCATTATTGATCGGCTGTGTGATGCCCTGGAGCTCATTGATCTGCTCTTCGACCGCTTCACAAGCTAGCTCCTAATTCTGCATCATGAACCCTAGATAGATAACGAAAGCTCTGCACTTTTCAGCTGATTTTTTTCAAGGCCTGGTGAGCAGAGTTCGTACTTGAACGTGCTTCTCTGTCACAGACTTCACTGTGTGGAGATTTTTCTTTCACTTTAGCTAAATCCATACAGTGCTCATCATAATATTTGTGATCAGACTCTCTCCTGAAGCATACTGGGAATCTCTCATGATGGGACCCTGATGAGGAGCTCTGGGGCCCAACAAACTGACGCACTGACAGAATCAACCCTTCTCGGGTTAGATTAGACTTTGCTCATTATTCTTAAAAACAGCTCTTAGCTGCAACCCTACACTACAGCCGTCACAGTATCTTGTCTCCATCCTCCTAGTGAACCTCAATCTGATGCACTCAGGCAGAAACTGCTGTCTGTAGCAGGGGACATCATTGAACTCTGCTGGATTAGTGAAGATCAGACTTGAGCTTAACTGGATGGCTGCAGATGCTCTGTTGCACCGTGGTTAGGGTTAGTGCCAGGTCTCATGACTCACAGCACAACCAAGAACACTGTATAACTACACACAGTAAGATCCCTGAATAAGATGATCAGAAGGGCAATTCATATGTACGAGTGATTCAGGAAAGTAACCATTCTCTCTCTCTCTCTCTCTCTCTCTCTCTCTCTCTCTCTCTCTCCTCTATTGCTTTCTTGCACTTTCTATTTCTCTCCTCTTCTGCTCTCTCTCTCTCTCTCCTCTCTCACTCTCTTACCCTCTCCTTCCTTCTCCTTTCTCTCCCTCCCTCTCATTCTCTCTCTTGTTGTCTCTCTCTCTCTCTTGCTCTCTTGCTGTCTCTCTCTCTCTCTGTCTTGCTCTCTCACTCTCTCTCTCTTTCTCTCTATTTGACTCGCTCTCTTTCTCTGCTCTTTCTCATTCTCTCTCCTCTATTTCTTACTCTGTCTTCTGTCTCCTCTCTCTCTCTCTCTCTCTCTCTCTCTCTCACACACACACACACACAGCTGAGGCGGATGCAGGAGATGCTGTTGAAGATCCAGGAGCAGATGCACACACAGAGAGAGGCCTGTGAACACGTCTGAGAGGCTGAACACACACACAGACCACCATCCACACCCGTACCCCTCCCCGCAGCAGTCCAGATGTGAGCGTAACTAACCCTGTGTGGTCCTGGTGTAAGTCCGTGCCTCTCCTGAAGGTGATTTGGGCTGCCATTAGACAGGAGGGTCTGACTTCAACACCTGATGGTGAGCAACATTGAGAAACATGGACTGGAACACTTCAGAGATTTATTTTATTGGTTCTTTTTCTATTGTATTTAGGGCTGGAAAATAATGAAAACATTCTAATTTTAAATAGAGTTTAGCAGAATGTTTGGTAAGAGAACCAGCAAAGATTCAGACATGAATTCTTCAGATGATTACAGAAAGAAGAAGCCACATTCCCCTGAGCTCTGCACTGCTAAGAGTCTATCGAAATCAGATACTGAGTAATTGTGATGGATCCAGATTTGATGGTCTGTTCAGTGATTAAAACACATTCATCAGGTGATTAATCAGTGGGAGAGTAATACTAAGCAGAGTTCACTTTACCTTGACGAGTTCTTTTCATCAATTTATGTTCTAAAACATAGCTTGACTGAATGTGGTTTTTGCTAATGGCTGCAGACTCTACTTTAGTCGTTCACATCACAGTAACCTGTGAACCCAGAGCTCAGTGTTCATCTGCTCAGAGTAAAGTTAACTCTGATCGGGGGTTTGCTCCTCTCTATGTTGAATTAAATCAGCTCTGCCTCAGTGTTACTAAGAGAGATGTGTTGGTGATGACCTCGTGCCTCAGCCCAGGGTTTGTTTCAGGTGGTGTTTCTGTGTGATGCCTGATCAAAACTGACAGTAATGAAGGATGTGAAGCTCCTCAACAGTAATTGTGCAACTTTAGGGACTTGAAGCTCAGACCTGCTGAATCGGATGAAGAAACATCTCCAGATTGGACTTTGGTGCTCCTTGTGTGTGTGATCGCAGTCTCAAACCCTTTATGCTTCTCTGCATCGAGAACCTTCCTGAAGCTTGAGATCTTTGTCGTTTTGTTTTGTTTCTAACGCATGGAGCTTAATTTTTTACTCGGTTCTGTAACGCATCTTTAATGTGTGCTTGTGTATATGCTGAAGTTGCTGCAGGTGTATTTTTATGTTATTTTATGTCTTTTATTTAATATTATGCTGAGATGGAGATTATTATTTTCTTTATGGAAGATAATTTTGTTATGATGAAGAGAATTGTACTGAACATAAACCATTAAACAGCTCCATTACCACCACTTCCTCAGTGTTTTTTCTGTCACTTATCAACTGGTTTTCTAAAAAAAAAAAGCAGAAATCACAGAGAAGCTCTTTTCTTTCAGGGTGTGCAGAAACTTCTTAAAAAGCTGAATACCATCCTCTCTCTTCAATTTTTATGTCTGAAAATTCCACTCTTCCGCTTTCAACTTTTGTACTCATGACAAATTCGGTGCTGAAGACCCAGGAGTTCTGTGTAGCCCTTTTTTGATTGTGCTTGCCTTTAAGGAGAGTAGAGAAATCTTAGGAAAAGATCTTAGTGAAAACGTTTTTTTCATCTATGTTCAGAACTTTCATCTTTGCTGGCCTTGTACTGTGATTGAAGCAGGGCGTTGTGAAAATGGGGCAAGTGTGTTACTCAGTTCTGAATGAGAATGGGAGAGAAGAACATTTACAAATCTTGCGATCTGTTACACAGCTGAGAGCTACCCTTCTGCTGAGGGCTGAGATGCTGTGTTTTGTTACTTTCATCCCGATTATTTGTGAATTAAGTCTTTCACATGAAATCAGCTTTATCAGCTTCAGCACTTCTATCTTTGAAACTACCTCAGCAGCATCTGCATTTAGTTGAGGTGCTTTGATGCTTTGGTTCTTGAAGATTACCTGAACTATCTTTGAATACACGTGATTTAAACAGACTGTATGAGAGAGAGAGAGAGAGAGGGAGAGGGAGAGAGAGATAGAAGAGATGCAGATCTTCAGAGCTTAAACTGGACCTTGCTCTCTCGCCTGTTTTTCTCTGGCTTTCTGAAGCCTCAGCTCTTTCCTCCATCAAAGTAAACTCTGCACAATCGATTTCCTGTCAATCTGTAACTGCATCGCTGATCCAATCATCAGCTCTCTGCATCCACATCCATGCTGAAGATAACAGTCACACAGAATGTCGCGTAAAACCCATACTGTAGACTCTAAATTCTTAATTCTTGTGTTACATAAGAAGAGATCATTGAGAAGTATAGCCTTCCTAGGCAGAGCCCTGATGTTCTCTGTAGGCTTCACTGCTCTGTGATGTAGATGAACATGGCTCATGAAGCTGTTGGCTTCTAAGAAATAGATTCTGGAATAAAACCAAGCCCTCATCCCTGATACCAGATGACAGTTCTGAGGAGAACTACTGTAGCTAATTGAACTGGTTAGATTGGGATTCATTCAAAACCAATAAAAGTGTTTATTGATTTTTCATGTTGCTGTAGCTGACATGCATATTCTGTGGTCCTGATTGCTTTGATTTGTCTGTTAGTCTTTAGCTGCTGTTAGTGATGACTTAATGTCCTTTAAGCCCATGGAGAAATGTTCTGGGGATTCTGTGACCTAAGCCAGACTGATTTCCAGATCTTGGTCCAGAGAGAGCTTCAGTTAAATGTTTTTTTTAATTTCTAATATTAAGTGGCTCCAAGGTTTGAACGTTGAAACGGAACAATCTTTCTGGTTGAATACTCCAGAATTCTACTTGAATATGATCCAGTATCTAGTATTGAACTCTCGTTCTCATTGGAGCACCGACCTTTGACCTCCTCATTGAACTACACACACGCACCCACGCGCAGACTCTGCACAACGTGTACCCCCAATGGATTGCAACACTCCTCATGTAGTGATGGCCTCCTCTGAGAGTGTGCTTTGATTGATTTTCTGCAGAGCTAGAACTCTCTCTGTGTTTGCTCAAACTCCCCCTCACATCAGTTGACACTCTGATCCTCGACCCGCAGCTCTACAAGTTTACTGGGTTCAGCTCAGGAAGAGGTTCTGCTCAGCACCCCGGTTATGATCCTTTCTATCACTCTTCACCACCTTGAGATGCTTCAGGATTCTCATCCCCAGGCCCCAGCTGCAGGTGTTCAGGGGCAATTCTGACAAACCCCAAACTCAATCTAGACCTTTTCTAGGAGCTTCAGAAGCATGATTCTCTGCCCTCACACCTGCTTTGTAGCTTGATCGCTGCCGAGCTGAGGTTCAGGGGTCAGAACGGTATGTTAAATGCCAGTATTGACCTTCCTGATCCTCTTCCAAGAACAATACGATTCAATTTGTGAATAAAGTTCAACCCTCACACATGTGCTTCCAGAAACCTGCTGAAAATGTCTCATGCTGGTTTAGATTGAGTCTTTCTGATCATGAGCAACTCAAATACAGAATATGAAGCTAGGGTAATGTTAACACTGAATAAAAGCTTTGAAGGTGTCTTTGACTGAAAACAAGATGTGCTCAAGCCCCTCAAGTCAACCAGACAGAGCAAAACAATGTCACAGCCGCAAATGTATTGTTTATTGTTTGAGACAGCAGAGAACATGGAGTGTGTACTTCAACATTTAACACAGCACCAAGCTCACCAATCATTTGTGAGTCAATCATGAAAACGTCTCCATTAGGCCTCCAGAGAAGCAATTCAGAGCTCTGAGGGGTTGTCAATGAGTACAGTAACAATTAAACTGAAACACATGAGCATCAATCTGAGGTCTTGATCAAATAAACATATCAGATGAAAACCCAGTGAGGGTCCATCTGATAAGGATTTTCATTGGCTTCAGTGAGGGTGTTAAGTAACATAATTTCTCTACACTGTTACAGCCAACATTCTGAATATAAATACTGGAGGCTGAGGAAAAACCCACTATCCGCACTATATTTTCAGATACAACCTAATAAAGTATTATCATGTCATGTTGCAGATATCAGGCTGAATAATGCAGGACTGCTGAGCTTTCACCATCACGCTGAATCCGTGTGTGTTTGTGTGTGTGTGATCTTTGTTCTCTGCTCACCCTGAGTGAGGGGGCGAGGGGTTGAGGTCCATCTCTCCTCCTCCCCACTGGCCGTATAAAGCAGAGGCGCTCAGTCCTGGAGCTCCAGTCTCTTCCCAGACCTGCCACACACACTCACAGGTAAGAGCCACACACACAGGGATGGGAGTGGGCAACTGAGGGAAGTCCTGATGTTGAAACAGCCCAGGAGATCTGACCAGTTCGGCTGAGGCAGTCTATGGAGCAGAGCAGAACCAAAGCGGATGATTTAAAGAGCTTTGAACATCCCTGTTGCATCTGAAGCTCAGTCTGCTTTTAAACAGGACAGATGGTTGTTTTTTTACTTGATAAAATATTTTCTGGGTTTCACAGAGCTTGATTAGTTTGTGAGTCTCAATCAGAACTTTTGTAGTTCTGCATCTCTGCTAATCCAGGATTAGACAGCGGTCTTGGGCTAATCTGGCCTCCGAGCTCCTGTAACTCCAGTAATCCTAGAGAGATTATAGTCTGGTCTAACAGGCTGCTGCGCCAGGCCTTGACCTGTGCTGTTTCACCATCTCAGCATAATCAATAGGGGTCACTCTTGCTCCTTCGGTTCTTGATCTCATAGAAGATACTGTCTCTGATAATTGCTCTTGTCTTCTCTCAGATCCAAGATGAGGTATATCGCCCTCGCCTTCGCTCTTCTGCTGGCAGGTAAATTCATTTCCTGTTAATGTCGAATCACAGATGAGTTCAGAAACTAAAGAAGATGATACACTATTAGTCATCAGTTTCATAGTGTAAGCACACTCGGATGAGGACCACACACTTCTGTAATTACCCAAAGAAAATTATCTCAAAACTGTGTGAGCCACATTTAAGTGCCCCTCAGAAGATAAAATCACTAAAAGATTCTTTCATTGTTTGGAGCAGGCTTTTCTCACCAATCTTTGTATTCAGGTTGCCAGGCACGGTTCCTGCAGGATGAGCCTCTGCCGCAGCTGGAGCACTTCAAGTCTGCTATGCAGATGTACGCTGATCATCTGAAACACGCCGCTCACCGGGCCCTCAAGCACCTCGATGACACAGAGTTTAAGGACTACAAGTAAGAAACAGATAGAACTGGGAAATTTTAGCGTTCTTGATCCAGTTAGGGTTCTTTGGTTGAGATAGTCTTTTGCGGTAGTTGCTTATATAAGCTACAGACCAAGAAAAACCTCCACAAACATTCCAAGCTGCGAAACTCCACCACATTCTATTTTCTACTGCAAGCAGCACAGATGTGTGCTTTCTGTGACTCAAACTATTAAGCGTTGCTTCCATCTCTTTATCTTTCTCTTTGTGCTCTTCAGGGAAGCTCTGGGACAGTCTGTAGACAACCTGCATGCCTCCCTCCACACTGGCCTACAGAGCATCACTCCTCTGGGACAACAGATGATGGAGATGTCCAGCCCCGTGAGAAATAAGCTCAACCAGGATGTGGAGGATCTCCGCAAACAGATCGAGCCCAAGGCCCAGGAGCTCCGACAGGTGCTCGAGAAACACTTCGAGGGTTACCGCGATGAGATTAAACCCTTCATGACCGAGTACCAGGACAAGCAGGGCAAGTTCGCCGAGGAGATGAGGACCAAGCTGGAGCCACTCGTCAAGAAGCTAAAGGAGCAGATCGGACCCAACTGGGAGGAGACCAAGTCCAAGCTGATGCCCATTGTGGAGGCTCTGCGCCACAAGCTGACCGAGAACCTGACCGAGCTGAAGACCCTGCTGGAGCCCTACATCCAGGATTACAAGGAGCAGATGCAGAAAGGCGCACTGGAGTTCAGGCAGAAGGTGAGCTCCGGAGAGCTGAAGAAGCAGGTGACCGAGCTAGGAGAGCAACTGCAGCCTCAGTTCAAGGCCATCTTCGAGACCATCCAGAAGTTCATCAACAAGGATTAAACCAGCATCTCCCAAACCTTCATCCTCCTCCGAGCTGACACGTTTCAGGCTCGTTTCTAAGCTGTTAAAAACCAGCTCAAAGCGGCATCCGCTGGGTCAAGGATGGAGAAGGTTCTCCTCCTTCACCAAAAGAACACTCTCTATCTCTCTTTCTGTGTCTGTGTCACCTCACCATGTGTGCCTGCAGGACTCTGTGATGGGCTCTCAGCAGAGATTAGCTGAACTCAAACCTCTCTTAAACCTACTTGGGGTTCAAACTGATGTAAATGAGTTGAAATCACAATAAAGATCCTTCATATGACTCACTCTGTGTCTGAATGTGTCCATGAATGAATGTTTCCATCATTGTGTGCTTAGGAAGAGTGGCCATGAATATGAAATAAACAGAATAGACTGAAAGAGCATCGCAACACAATAACTGTAATCTGTGCTTCAGGCTTACTTTTTTACTTAATTAATTTGTGTATATGAATATGCCATTATGAAGAGAAATGGCCCAAAGCAACATCAAGTATTGTTCCTCTGCATTTTCCTCTTTAGTTGTTGTGCTCTTTACGATTTCTCTTGTGAAACATCTCTGTGTTTATTCTCTGTGATGATTCTCTTGAGAATAAATGAGAATAAATCTCAGAAAAGAGTTGAAAATTAAGAGTGTTTCCTCAATGAAACAATAATGCAACTAGACCACAAAGGGTTAAGTTAGAGTGGAATTAAATAGCATTTATTCTTCTATTTTGTGAAGAGCTTTTTTGGTATAGATGATGAACGAGTTGATCACGAATGCCTGGCACCCTCACTCAACACATCTACCTTTAGTGATCAGGTTTTTATTACTAATAAAGCGAGATGGATGAGCACTCTGTTTGAATGTCCTGCGGCTCACAGTGTTCAACACCTCACCATAAGTATTTCCTGAATGTTTTAATGAAGATTTGAGTCCCAGAGGAGCACCAAGGGTCTAAGATCCAGTCCCAGATCAGCCAAACATTGGCCTTGTCTTAATGTTTTGCATAATTTAAACACATCAAAGAACACAAGGCAAAGCTTAATTAACATTTCCTTTTCCCTGTTGAAAAAATGGACTGATCAAGCATGTTCATTCTATTTTACTGAAGTTTGATTTTGATGAACAGATCAGGTCTAATCCAGAAGTTGTGTGGAGGATTCTTATAAAGCATATGAGCCTCATGCATCTTCTGAGTGTGTCAGGCCCTCCAGGCTTCGGTTTGAGCTCATGCAGAGTCTTTCAAAAGAACCCAAAGCGCAGAGGTCACAGGTCTCACCTTTCAGGATCTAAACAATAGCACAGGACGTTCGGTCTGAAAAACGTATGCTAAACCGAGAAAATAATCTAAAGGAAATGGAGCATCGATCACATCACTAGTGTCTGCAGACAAGAATCCTCTCATGCACCTGCATTCGCACACCCAGGATTTGAGGGAGAGAGATGGATGAGCTGCTGAAAGCTGTGTCCTGACGGAGTTCAGTTCAGGTATAAAGAGCTCTGAAACACAGAGTCAAGGGACACACTTGCTCAGAGCCAGCAGCCAACCAGACCCCGGCTTTCATCATGAACTCAGGTAATGCTTTCACTTTAGAAACAAACAAGAATCCTGTCTGGATCTGTAGGTGGAAAAATGTCTCTGAATCTAGCAAGAGCTAATAGTGTTCCATATTTGAAAAACATATGTTCTGATGAACAGGGCTGGGCCATATCTCTTGTGTTTGTTCTCAGACGAGGGCCGCTCTTGCAGCAAGGCTCCAGCGGTGGCCAGTGTCCGCGTTCAGCTGGAGATGCAAAGTTTGTGGCGGCAGTTCGACCAGCTGGGCACCGAGATGATCCTCACTAAAGCTGGCAGGTTTGGCCGTCTACTCTGGTTATATTGTCAGTTAAACCATGAATTCTTTTTCCATCAAGATCTGCATCTAAATATATCGCCCAGAATCTTTCTGTTCATCTTTCAGGGAGAAACACGAGCTGCTGGGGAAAAGGCTTCATTCCAAAGATCTCTGAACAAGGGCCCTACAATGTGTTTAAGCTTGTGTGGATATTCTGGAGCAATGCTTAAATGCAAGGCTTGATTGCTGGTGTTTGTGTTCCTACAGAAGGATGTTCCCCACCTTTCAAGTACACATCACAGGCATGGATCCTGTAGCTGAGTATGTTCTACTGATGGACTTCATACCCGTTGATGACAAGCGATACAGGTACCAGAGATGAGGCATGCAGAAGAAGCTCCATTATTTATCTTTGTCCTTACATACACAAAACTACCCACAAATTGTATGTATGTCTTGTAAAAAAATTTTTTAATATTATTTATTGAGAGTTACTATCACACTTTTGTATTGTACTCGAGTGGAATGAGAGATACTGTGGATCCATGGTTATTATAGCTGAACTGAATGATTACGCTTTGGAATGAACAGGAGATTAGTGAGTCACAAGACCGAAGCTACCAGATAAGAAGGGTGAGTACGAGCTAGAATTAAGCTTTACGAACAATGGAACCTAAATGAAGCAAACAATGTGTCGAAGACATGAGACCCTGAAAAGCTGTGCAGACCCAGGACGGTGGTTAAGTACAGACATTTATTCTCACAGTCTACATTTAAAAAAAAAAACTGCAAATGGTCCGGGTCTGGGATAGGTGTTATAATCCTCATACGCAGTAGAAATCACAGGTCAGGCATTAATTGTAATGTTAACTAAGTTGTGTGGTACTTATTCTAAGCACATTTGGACAAATGAATGATGAATAAGATGGTCCAGGTCAAAACTGTTTAAAGAAAAGTGGAAACCAGTGAGTCAAAATCATATTTCAGATGATTGACACCTTAGTCAGGATGTAGTATTCTCTGGATGATCTTCTGTGCAGGTATGCCTTCCACAGCTCTTCCTGGCTGGTGGCGGGCCGGGGAGATGTGGCAGCTCCCGGTCGTGTGCACTTCCACCCAGATTCTCCTGCACGAGGAGCCCAGTGGATCAAGCAGACTGTCTCCTTCGACCGGCTCAAGCTCACCAACAATCTGCTGGATGACAACGGTCATGTGAGCCTGACCCTCTCCCCACCTCAACATTACAAAGACTTTTCTTGGCTTGTTTCCTCACCTATATACATCTATATATATACATCTGTGAAACCCTGCTTGTATTATGAGAACCACCTATGTGATGTGGTCCTCTGTGTCCACAGATGATTCTGAACTCCATGCACAGATACCAGCCCAGACTGCATGTGGTGCTGGTGGACCACAGCTGGAACAGCCAGAGCTCTGTTCACCGCAACTTCTGCACTTTTAGCTTCCCTGAAACCCGTTTTATCGCTGTGACTGCCTACCAGAACCATCGGGTACCACAGCACAAATCTCGATCGAATCAGTGCTATTGGTTTTGTTTGTGTTTTAAGACAGTGGAATCAGCGGAGACAATGTTTCAAAGTTAAAGATTGAAATGCTTTGTCCACAGATAACACAGCTCAAGATTGCATGTAATCCCTTTGCCAAAGGCTTTCGAACAGCGGATCCTGAACATCGGTGAGCAATTGCTTTGAGTGTCCAAATCTTGCAGAGACAGGGAACTGAATCTTTGTTGTTTCTCCTCAGAACTTCAGCTAGTGCTCAAACTGAACCTGCTGCTGTGTGTGTGCCCTGGACTGGTTTGGATGGTGCATCAGTGAGTGGAGGACATCCACACACCCAGAGTGAGTTTACAGCTAAAGTATCTGCTTTTAACTAGGACCAGCCATCACCATAGCTTAATGGCTGCACATACTTGCCGTCAGTAATTACTGAAATAGCTATGTCAGTGAACTTATGGAAGCTATAAATTATTTTATGCCATATGCAGCACAATTTGATCTAGCACGGGCCAGAATAAAAAAAATCATGAACGAATGCTAATTTAACCATTAAAAACATGATTTTATTTTCTAATTCGATTGCTGAAACTTGTTGGGAAAAGAAGGAAACTTTTTGTTGAAATTCTTAGAAAATAAAGTACAAATACGGCACCAGTGAGCTATTCAAAAACTTTAAAGATGTGAGAGGACTCTGGATGTGTACAACAGCCTCATTAACAGAGAAGCAGGAGAAACTCTAAATGAAGAAGGCTGATGAACATGGCTTTATTCAGAAATAAACCTGCTGTGATTCCTGCAGGTGGATCAGAAGCTCTCAGCGAGTCAGTGATGGACACCATTCCTCTCTACAGTGCTCCAGTCTTCTTCAGTCTATCTGCCCAGTGGGATATCCTGACCCGAGCTGACAGAGTCTGAGCAGACGTGTCCCTGATGGGAATAAGAGCAAGGTTTATCAACAAAGACACGTACATGTCCATTGTAGTGTTTGTATATTTAACTATGTTTGTTGCATCAAATAAATAAAGATGGCATAAACAAACAACAGTCTAAAGTTTAATTACTTTTGGGGGAAAAAGTGTTCACATAGAAAATAAAAAATCAAAAAGCTGTGGCGAACTTATGAGTGGTGTACACCAGGGGGAGCCAAACCTGTTCCTGGAGAGCCAATCATACCATCTGATCAAATTATTATTAATCCTATGAATTGAAGAGAGGTTTTTGTACCTTTTTTGTAAATTTGTAACGCCTGTAGGTACTTCAGGAATAATGCCAACACCACATGGAACATGGAGCAACACTACATTCCCCACAACGCAATAGAAGCCCGCAATTGGGATTGGCAAAACAGGGATTGGTAGGATCATAAAGCAGCACATCGGTGCAGTTTCATTTTATAATGCATTCTATTTGATTTATGCAATTATCTTGATATTAAGGAACATATTTTGTTTTTGAATGGCATTTACTTTTTTGATAGTTGCCTGTTGCAAGTGTTTGCCTTGAAATTATTGATTATAGAGTCATGAAAAAATTGTCTTTATTCATGTAATCATTAAATAATGTACATAATAACATCAGTTTTTATTAAACATTATCCACTCCAGCTCTTTGCTTGTAGCAATTTATTTTGGCCCTCTGTGATATTTGACTTTGACATCCCTGTGTTAGAAGATGGAAGAATAAAAATAAAAACAGTTTTATAATACGTTTTTATTGGGCAAAAAATCATTTATGAAACTAATATAGGTTCTAGCCATAACCCAAAAACCTCCTCCCCGTTTATTTATTAACATGGCAAATTTATTAAAATCTGTTTAGTTATATAGAACATTGTGACTATAACAATGCATTATGTCAGCTTATTTTTGAAATTACGTTTAATAAATAAACTTTTGAATGCTGGCTAGTCCATGATGTGTTAGATGAATTGGCAGATGAGAGAGAAGTTTCTCTAGAGGACTATATGAACAGTTTAATCTTTAGTCTTCATCATTCAGTAGCTTAATTGTTCACCATGGAGACTGGCGCCATCAGAAAACATTGCAGGTGTCAATGTGTGTGTCTGTGTTTGATGCATTGAAAGATTGAGAGCCGGGAATTAAACTCCAACATCCATGGTGCATCACTGCTGAGCCTTCTGTGAGCGTGTTCGTGCCGTGAGAGGAGCTGCGAAGAGGTACTGGATGAATCGGTTCATTTGAGAGATGCTACAAGGATCCGATTCAGATGAACGAGATGCTAAACTCAGATGAATCGAGGCTTTGCGATATACCTGCTCGTTCGGACCTGCAGGTTATGTTATTTTTTGCATCCATTCCAGGCCTATTTGTCCATTTAATTTTAACGGAGATTTAGTTTATTTTCAAGCGTTTTTTCGCACCCCCCCCCCCCCTTATACATTAAAGGTCCATGCAATATTTAGTGACACCAGGAAACCATGGATTCGCCATCTAAACCATTTCTCTGAATCAGATTCGGACTCGCGGAGGACTCGGTTCGGATGCGGCAGGAAGATGGAGGAGCGGATGCGGATTATGGAGATCTGTGGAGCCCGCATTGAAACGACTGCTAACCGCGCGTGAATGTCCTGCTTTAGCTCTGAGCGCGAGTGACTGAGAGAGGGGGGCTTATCGTGAGACGGAGAGAAAAGACCGCGGAAGATGGCGAGGCTCCGAGCTAGGCTGCTGCTGATGCTGTATCTCTGAGCGCCCCTCTCCGTGGCTCTCTCTGTGGGTGAGTGGATCTGCGTTTGCTCTCGTCCCCTGGCCGATCCTGATGATGAAAAGGACGGAGCTATCTGCCTCGGGGCTGTTCTGGAGCGCAGGGCTCCTGCTGCTGGTCTGCCCGCTGCAGATCCCCTCCTCCCCGGCCGCGCCTCTCCTCCGCCTCCCGCTGCGACGCGGCCCGCTCCTCTCTCCTCCGTTGTCCTCTCCGGTGTCACCGGTGTCAAGGGGCTCCTGGAGAAACCGCAGGGCTGCGAGGGCACCAGTGTTCCTCGGTATGATCGATAACCTTCGGGGTAAATCTGGACAGGGATACTACATCGAGATGGCGCTGGGCAGCCCGCCGCAGAAGGTACAGCAGCAGCTGACACCTCCTCATGAGCTGATCCATGAGCATCACTGAGGTGTCGTAGATCAGGGGAACCTACTGAAGCTGTTTGAAAGCCCCAGATGAAGCTGGGTTTAAACTAAACTCTGCATGGCTCCAGGGTCTGAGAACAATTCTCTTAAAATTGATTATTTTAAAGTGAAAAATTACTTGAGATTACACAGTAAATTCCTGCCTTCCAGCAACACCTGGTGTACCTATCAAAGAGGAACCCTTCAGTCAGTGGGTTAATCCTAATGTTTCTGACAGTAGTTGGAGCTTCAGATGAAAGCCCATTCTTTTAAGCTCAGAACAGATGTTCTTCATGTTTAGATGTCTTGTACTCTTGGTGCAGTCAAGACACAATATCTTGAATCTATTGAGTCAGAATAAGCAATATTTTGTTGCTGCAGCAGAAACAGAGCAGATCAAAGCTTCAGCTTAAATAAATGCAAATAGAAGAACACTTATGCAATAAACTACATTCACTACATATATTTTACTGCTAATCAAGCACACAATGGTCCGATCTTGTCCAACACAACACACAGGCCGTAAAGAGGAAGGAAAAGAAGCAGTTTTTCTGCCCAGTCAGGAGTTTTCCGCTTTTACCAGTTAAAAACAGGTCAAACTGTGACCAGAGTAAAAGTGAATCACTCACACTGCGTGCAGCATAGGGAGAGAGATATGATACTCTCTGTTTAGGTGTGTGTTCTGAATGAATGCTCATTCAGTCTGTGAATGTGGATTGATTATGTTTCTGGTTCTGCAACACACACACCCATCCCAGCCCATTCTCTATCTCCCAAGGTCACACCGCACTGCCAGCAGGACCAGAAAAAGACACTCTGTCTCTTGAATATAGTTACAGTCAGCAACTCATATTCACTGGGGTTTCGTTCATCAGAACTGGCTCAGAATGTGTTTAGCAGTACACCGCTAGCGGAAGCAGGGCTACTCCAGGAAGCTGATGTGTATTTATGTGTTTCAGCTGAACATCCTGGTGGACACTGGCAGTAGTAACTTTGCGGTGGGTGCAGCGGCTCATCCCTTCCTCCATAGATATTACCACCGCTCCCTGTGAGTTTACTCCAACCTCTCTGTTCTTCCTTTTTTCCCAACAAACTGTAAAAGAGTCACAGGTGACTTCATGTAATACCAACAATTCTATTGGATAAATAGTATAAAAACAAATTGAAACATCAGAGGAGGCATGATTTATTTAGGACTACTCTACATCTCCCGCCTGTTAGATTTTCATCCAAGTATTTGAATAAAATAAAGCCTGTCCTGTTTCTTGCGTTTTTAGTATAATACTGTCTCTTCAGCTCATCGTCGTTCCGGGACTTGGGACGCAGTGTGTATGTGCCATACACCCAGGGACGCTGGGAGGGTGAACTGGGCACAGACCTGGTAGCCATCCCTCAGGGGCCCAGTGGCTCTCTGAGGGCCAACATCGCTGCTATCACTCAATCCGATCGATTTTTCATCAATGGCTCTAACTGGGAAGGTATCCTGGGCCTGGCGTATGCTCAAATTGCTCGGGTGAGCTTTAACTGTATGAAAATTCACCTCTTCTCAAGGAGTCACATTTACCAAAGATTTTTTTCTTCATTGCTGCTTCAACAGTAACTCAACTTAAATTCTGCATTATAATGAAGTCAGAAAACAAGCTCCAGCAAGTCGGAGTTTAGCCTTCTGTGTTAAGGCTGTCATTGTGTGTTTTTCAGCCAGACGAGACCCTGGAGCCATTCTTCGACTCTCTGTTGAAACAAACCAGCATCTCCAACATCTTCTCTCTGCAGCTCTGTGGTTCTGGATTCAGCCACAATGATAGCGATGGCAGCTCCACTGTTGGAGGTAGCATGGTGAGACCAGCTGCAGAAAGACAGGAGAAGCATCTGAGGTTGAAGAGAAATTATTTTTTTGTTGCCACATTTAATATCTGGTTCTTTAAATGCATCTAATCAAAGAGACCCTCCTGCTGATGTCAGTGACAGAGACAGAGACATCAGCCAATCCCAAGCAAAAAGTAGATTGTTGATAGATAAAAAAAATTCTCCATACAGCAAGTCTGAAAGTTAGAGCTGAGTGATGATACACTATTGCATAATTTTAATGCCACACCCCCTGCTCTGCTGGAGGAGACTATCTTCGAGTGCATGTTCAGTGTGGAATACATCAAGTGATCCTTCTGTGTTTTTTCCATAGATCATTGGAGGTGTTGACTCCTCCCTGTTCGTGGGTGAGCTTTGGTACACACCAATCAGACGAGAGTGGTATTATGAGGTTATCATTGTACGGATCGAGGTCAATGGTCAAGACCTCAACATGGATTGCAAAGAGGTCTAAGTCTGTCACACAATTCCTTTGACTTCAACTGACAAGTTCCTAACTACTCCTTTCTGTGTTTCTCAGTATAACTATGATAAGAGCATAGTGGATAGTGGCACCACAAACCTGCGTCTCCCCCGAAAAGTTTTCCAGGCTGCAGTGAAGGCCATCGAAGCAGCCTCATCGGTAACATTAGCTTACCTTAGATCCCTGGTTTCTCTCCTTCCTCATCATCCTCTCTTCCTCTCTTTAGACCGAGCAGTTTCCTTCTGGGTTCTGGCTGGGGGAGCAGCTGGTTTGTTGGCAGGCTGGCACCACACCCTGGCACATTTTCCCTGTAATCTCACTCTATCTGATGAGCGAGAACAGGAACCAGTCCTTCCGTATCTCCATCCTACCGCAGGTGAGTCAGCAGTTCTTCACCTGAGAAAGGGAGAAATACTTTTTTGAGCGTGGAGATCTGAATTCGAACACCTCTGACCACTCACATCCTGGATCCGCTCACCTAGAGTTAAACCATTTTAAAATAAAATTTCTCGTTCATCATCTTCACAAGTTCTCCTGTGTGTTTGAGCACAGCAGTACCTGCGGCCAGTGGAGGACGTGGCATCGGCCCAGGAGGACTGCTTCAAGTTTGCTGTGTCCCAGTCCAGCACCGGAACAGTGATGGGTGCTGTAATCATGGAGGGATTCACGGTGGTGTTTGACCGAGAGAACAAGCGCATCGGCTTTGCTGTCAGCACATGCCACGGTAAGTGTGAGTGAGGAGGAGGAGCCTATCCTCAATCTCAGGAGAGCAGAGAGACTTCATGAAGTTACTTTAACATTGACTGTTTTTGGAAAGTATTCCTGGATCTCTCCTGGATCTATAATTCATGATGAGTTCCTGGTGTGTTTTCCCTCCTTCACCTTTCTCTGTATAGTACATGATGAGTTTCGCACAGCTGCAGTGGACGGGCCCTTCCTGGGTCAGGATCTCGAAGACTGTGGATATAACGTGCCTCAGACGGACGAGTCTACACTCATGACCATCGCCTACATCATGGCGGGCATCTGCTTCCTCTTCATGCTTCCGTTGGCCATGATGCTGTGTCAGTGGCGCCTGGCTCCATGCCTGCAGGACCCACTTGAGGCCGACAGCACCTCACTTCTCAAGTGATTCATGGGAGCCAAACCCTGCTAAAATGCAGCCCCTGTTTTACTGTAAATACACCAGGAACACTGACACATATCCATGGGCAGTTCATGTGGTGTGAAGCACTGGATAAATGATGGAGAAACTGCTGAACACAGTTTGTATTTGAGTCAGAAACCCAGTAGCCATCCGACTCAGGGAAGGAGTTCAGAGCAGTTGTTATTATGCAGAAACACATCCTGTGACGATTCCTATCTGTACATATGAAACAAGAGCTGAGGATCACAACCCTACCGTAAACTCTCCGCTGTTTTCTCATAGAGGCCTGATGCCACTTAATCATCAGGAGCCTTGCAATCATGGTTTCTCTGCAGTACTCACACACAGCCAGCATTCAGCAGGGATCACAGATGCTGATGTATTAAATTGTGTTTATATTGAGAATTGAGACAGTGGAAAAAAAGTTTTGATGTACAGAAATCTGCATCATCAGCACTGACTGCTAAATGATCTGAGATGATGGTACCATAAGCAGAATTCTAACAGAGGGTTTCTCTTCCTGTGTGGAGCTGCACAGAAGACCTCTATTCTCTAATAATATTTCAGAAGTGCATGAGAAGAGGTCACAGAGATGATGAAGCAATTTTTAGCTTTGATTAATGTAAAGATTTTATTATGAAAAGGCTTGTATAATCAAAGCGTTAACCTCAAAATACTGAAAGGTGCAATGATGAAAATGTGAAAGTGGAACCACTCACAATTGAAAAAAAAGCCTTAATAATCCCCTAATTAAAGTGACTTAATTGAAATTAATTGCAAGGCCATGGTTTTGTGTTGTGATTTCATTTGAAGTTTTTAATAAGGGTATATGAACCAGTGCAACACAGTGCACATAAATTTCTCCTGGTGCTTCTTTAGGTTCTTTACAGCTTTCCAGGCTCTCACAGCCGAGAAACAAGCTTACGGAGAACGAAAATATGGTGAATGTGAAGATGCCTTGTAATGGACTGGAGACGTGTTCAGGGTGTAGCTTGTCTTTCTTCCAGTCTGAGAAACAGTACAAGAACAGTAAATTGATTGAGATTGACCACACCATCAGAAAGAAATGTCAGCCAAAAAGAAGACTCTGCCCGACACTCTAATGTTACTTAAAATACCAAGAAGCTTAGAGTATGCGCTTTCTTTTTGGCCCCAAGTTCTTTCATTATATTCAACACGGAGAGGAAATTGACCATTCTGGTGAGGTGTCCTTGAGTTGAAAGGTCAAGCACGTGCGTTTGAACGGGATCCTCCATTAGGTTGGAATAATGTTATCATCTCTCTGATGTGATGTATCATTTCTTTGGGATCTGGACGTGTAAGAAAAGACTGAAGGAAGGGTCTCCCAAGCTGTCCGAAGGTAAAACAGTAATTTTTATGATATTCAAGATCGTCTGTTCAAGTATGCTCACATGTCTGATGATGACTTCAGTACTTGTTTAAGGAGAACCATGTGTTGTATTTGTTATTGAATGTTTCAATGAGTTATAGTTTGTTTTTGTTTTCGATTAATTGAATTCGTCGTCCATGTGATCCTGAGAGTGACCGCGCGGTGGCGCGTTTGGCCTGCATGCGGGGACTGCACTCGTTTAGAGTACTTGTAAGAACATGTTCGAATCCTTTTGCAGACAGACGAAAAACTGTTTAAAAATGTTCGAAATACAATTAAATGTGAAGAATGGTTTTGAGTAGTTTTCCCTTCAAACGATGTTGTGCCTGTTGAAATGAATATGTAAAACATTTGCATTTAAAATGTTGTTAAATGCACGCTTTATGAGACTTATGCAGACATCACTTCAATAACACAGGCACTTATCAGAGACATAGGTAATATTTATTTAAAAACATTGTACCAAAAACACAAATTGAAACTCATAAAACAAGTGATTTGTACTCAATAGAAGGTTAATAGGCACTCTTAATTGTGAGCTTTTGTCTGTGGAAAAATGTGCGAAACTGTGTGTGTTATATGCAGTATTCCATCTCATCGAGTGAGGTGTGCAAAAAATACCAGCTTGTAGATGTAGATTGAGCTATCTGTTGATCAAATCCTCATAAGAAACTAGCTGAGTGTATTTATCAGATGTGGGTTTCTAAAGCTTTGTGTTCAGAGAGAATAGTTGTATCATGTTATTAGTTGATGTACCATTTAGTCTTTAATCCCATAAGGTAAGGAAAGTATTCCATAAACCATTGACTGTAGCAATGTGATCTGTGAAATGTAATCCCTTTAATTTTAGACGTTGCTCATTAATACTCCAGGTTAGGATTAAAGGCTGCTTGCTATCTCACAGCATGTTACAAAAATATAAAAATATAATTAAAAAATTCACTGACAACTAAAAATACATTTGCATTTAAATTTGTATACAAGTAGTTGATGCTGAAGTGATCGTATGAAACTCAGTTAATCTCATCGCACATCACCTGAAAGTCAGGTCATGCCAAATGGTGTAAACAAGGAAAACAGATTAGTGCAAATGATCAAACATAAAAAAGATAAAGAGGAATAAATGCTGTGCTTGAGTCTGGGGCAGGAGCTCAGTGCTGGGGAACTAATGGGTTCTCGTGCTTTCCTTCTGGCATTTTGAAATAAAAATCTCTTGGGTCCTTGTGCGACCCATGTGAAGGAGCACTAGAAACAACTCAAACAGGACAATCCTCATAGTCACTTCTCCAAGCTTAAGGCTTTACCAGTTTGGGCTGATTTTAGGTAGTCTTGTGCTTTTTTTTCCTGGTGTTCTGGGTATAGGTTTTAGATGCTTATGTGTTTGTTATTGTGAGCTTGTTCTAGTCATTGAGTAGTCATTGATGAAACACTAGATTTAAGTGTCTCATACTTCATTAGTACTCAAACCATCTCTGAGCCACAAGCTGGACTTTTCAGCTGGATAAGCTGGAACCTTTGGTAAGTGATGGGGAGCAAGATGAGGTTCTGGTAGGGACTCTGTGCAAACTGATGAGGCAGATCGATGGACCATCAAAACCACCTCCTCTTCTCCTCTGACTCCTCTGTGCTCCAGCTCTGCTCTGAATGGGGTCCGTCCCAGAGCCCCAGGGGCTCAATGTTCTCTGAGGGTAGTGTTTGGGTAGAGTTTGGGGGAGTACCCAACTGGTCCAGACTTTCGGTGGAGACTCCATAGTGTAGCAGTCGCTGATTTTCATGCTGGGGGCAGATGACATAGCGATTGGGCTGATGTACATCCACGGTGACACCCAGCTGCTGTCCAAGGCCCTTTAGATGCAAAGGTGTTGGCTCCAGGCCCCCCACAGCTCCCAGCTCACCAGAGGCCTCTTCCATGTTCACATAGAGGATCTCCTCAGGGTCCTGGCTTGGCAGCTCCTCCAGAACCTTCTCGAGCTCACAGCGCAAGGTGGAGAAGCTTGGGCGGTCTTTTGGGCTCAGTAGCCAGCAGGAGAACATCAGAGAATAACTAGAGCAAGAGAAATGTGTTATAGTGAGGCAACAGGTTCTTGCTGAGCATCACATGCGGCCTGGCTTGAAAACATTTACATGTTTCCGTATCAAGAACCAAATAACTAATTTTCAGGGTTTTTAGATATTTGGCTAACTTTTAGTTTAACTGTTCAGTTTCTTAATCTGTTGAGAAATGGCACCATACATGCAATCGAGGCAGTCCGGGGGCTGCTTGAGACGGTTGCCTTGGCTCAGGTAGTCATAGATCTCACTGTTCTCCACACCAGGGTAAGGGGTCTGTCCCCGGGTGGCAATCTCCCACATTGTCACACCAAACGACCACTGCAATACAGTCACACACAAAAATTCCTCAAGAGAAAAGAACTAAACAACTTAAGAGCTGAGAAAGACATAATAGTGGAAATAAAACAACAATTTGAAAATTGAGTCTGGATGGTGATTGTTTTGCAATGCTATTACTGTAACCCACATAGCTGTGGGTCTCTGATGTCTGCTTAAAATACATCAGTAGCATCATAGATTAGTTTTGGCAGGCCAGAAGAACTACATTAAATCATTTTGGGGTGGAGTATGGAAAGACCTGTTTTAAAAAGAATCTGTGAACCCTATTCACAGGAGAGTAGCTCCACTGTTTCTCTCACCACATCGCTCTTGCTGGTGTATACTCGATCGGCCAGGCTCTCCAGAGCAATCCATTTGACTGGCATCTTAGAGATCCGCCCCTGCCTGTAGTAATCGCCACTGTAGATCTTCTTAGAGAGGCCAAAGTCTGCCACACAGACGGTCATGTTCTCATTCAGCCTGCGACACACAAACATACTCTCTCACTCCATTCATGAGACACTCAGATCATGTGCATTTGTGAGTGTCCTTACATGCAGTTCCGAGCAGCCAGGTCCCTGTGGATAAAGTGCTTTCCACTCAGGTATTCCATTCCTCTAGATATATCGGTCATGAACTTGACCAGCATCTGAGAGGGGAGGAACTGCATATAAACACAAACAGTGTGTTTGTCAATAATGGGATTCCCCAAAAATGCAGTCTCTGGCCAACTCTAATCCTGCTCCATACAAATATCTTGTCTTAACTCATTTTTTCCCCCAATAATCTGATGTGTGGAACAAGTATTCTCAGTCCCACAGCAGGTGGCAGCAACACGCTTTACTTAGAGTTGATATTTTTTTTAATTGATTTAGTATTTTTATAATAATGGCTAGTCTCTAATAGTTAGTCTAATATTTGTTTTAATGTTAATTTTAAAGACGTGTGTGTACGTGTGCGTGCGTGTGCGTGTGTGTGTGTGTGTGTGTGTGTGTGTGCGTATGATTCTTCCATAACAAAAGAAATAGCATAGTTATAGATCATCTCACATCAATTTGGGTGACTAAGATGCTAATGTTTTCCCCTCTTTATGGGACCCATTCTCTGGGTGTGTGAGGGTGACTGTACCACAGGTGAGTCTCCCAGTCTGGAGTAGAGGAGATAGCTGTGCAGGTCCCCATGCTTCATGTAGGGCAGAATTACCACAGGAGATGGGAAGCCTTCGCTTTCCACTGTCTGCAGACAGACACCTTGATAAACAAGGATACAACCAAGAGTGCATAGCTGTTAGGGATCAGAGGGTGGAGACAAGAGGGCTCAAGGATGACAAGCAGATGAACAACTGAATCCCATTCCTGCTCAAACATGATACTCACCCAGTAGCCGCATGACATTCAGGTGGTCGAACTCTTTCATGCAGGCAGCTTCTCTCAAAAAGTCCTCCATTTCACTGCGGGTGCAGATTGCCACTGAGGGGTAGACAGAGAGAGATGTAAAACGTTTGCAAGCAAGTGTATCAAGATTCACGTGTGTCTGTGTGAGGAGCAGTATCTGTATTCTCACTCTTCATCGTCTTCACAGCCACTTTTAGTACCAAGTCTTCTTGAGAGAGAGAGCCCTCCATTACCGAGCCAAACTCACCTGCACACACGTACAGTACATCGTGATCATCTGGTGTGATGCACATACACTCCACAAGCAAACTCATGAAGAGCAACATAATGACAATCTTTAAAGAATGAACACTGCAATCTCCGGTAGCCACACACTTACCCTCTCCAAGAGTTTTCCCAAGGGTGAGTCGGTGTCTATCTACCATTACATCCTGAAGCTTCTGCTTAAGCTCATCACTGACCCCGAGAGAGTTCACTGCAGGAGACACATACACCATTGAATCCCTAAGCTGAAACTTCATTGTACATGCAGCTCATGTCAGAGAGTGTGAGGGATGGGTTCAGACTCACGTGTGGCCTCAGTTGTTCGGCGACTATATGTTCTTCGAGCTCTGTATCGAACCACCAGCTCTCCTCGCTCCATCATTGGCTCGAATGCCTCACTATAACACAAAGGAAAGTCAACCATAAACAGAGGCCCAAACCTCAAAAAAACGTACACCAGTTTATTTCACAGTTTCTAGATCAGGAATGCATTGTAGTGACCAAATTCAACTCAAGCACACACACAACACAAGGAGATTGTAAGGCCTCAGAAAAACTGTTTATTCCAAGATCAAACAGAGGTAAATGAGTAGCTAGTTTAAAGCTGGTGTGGTTGATTTAGAGTCAGCAAGCACTGTAAGTTGGAAACTGAATGTTCTCCGCTGAACAGAGCCCCCGATTCAAAAACAGAACAGCAAGACATTCGAACCATGTAAGAACTGTAATTGCACTCACCCAAAACGAGTCTCTTTCTTTCTCAGTCGCGTGGCGTACACGGCCAGAAGAACCGCCAGAGCCACACATACGCACACTGCCATTACTACGTACCACCAGTGCCAGGAGAAGCCCTGGGGACCTGAGCCTGCAGATGAACAGAAATACCCTTAATCGCCACCTGATCTAGCTTAGAACAGGTCTGGGTCTCAGACTGAACTCTTAGGCCTAAATCTGGCTCAATCTTGGACCTTCGTTTTAGATGGTGGTTCAGCAAACATCAAACTACCACGTACCACCAGTGCCAGGAGAAGCCCTGGGGACCTGAGCCTGCAGATGAACAGACATACACTTAATCGCCACCTGATCTAGCTTAGAACAAGTCTGGGTCTCAGACTGGACTCTTAGGCCTAAATCTGGCTCAATCTAGGACCTTAGTTTTAGATGGTGGTTCAGCAAACATCAAACTCCACGCTACACAACTGCAGTTTACTGATTAGATAAAGAGTTAATTGATCTTCATGTTTTTTAGTGCTGTCAAGCGATTAAAATTTTTTATCTAATTAATTACATGGTATGGCGATTAATTAATCTAATTAATCGCATTTAATCACACATACATACAGACATTACAAGAAGCAGTTTTTTTTACCATTTATTATTGAAAACAAACCTATAACTTAGACTACAATGGTCATGACATTTTATCAATGACTGAACACAAACCTATGAACCCAGGTTACAGTATATGACAATTTCACAATTGGTTACAAATGACAGTTTTAATTATTACTGAACACAAGCCTATCAACTAAATTGCAATGGACATGACATAGAACATAAGCCTGTCCCTTGTGCTACACTATCTAAATTCTTATTTCTCTTTTAACCAGTTGCTAAGACAGACTAACTTGTTCACATTTTCTGAGTTTAAAGATGCCCTTTTATTCTGCACAACAGTCATTGTGTCCGCGAATCCACTATCAGACAGGCAAACAGTAATGGTTCGCTGTAATATATGGGCAGCGCACAGCATGTGATGAAAGAGGAGCTTTTTTGCCGCTGCGACCATGTTGCGGGCGCTGTCAGTTCCGACGGTGGTCACCTTTTCCTGGATGCCCCATTCGCCAGCCACTGTTAGAAACTTTTCGGCACATGCATCAGAATAGTGCCATGTGACTGACTTCAGCACAGTTAACGCGAAGGACATAAGTTTCTAGTTACAATCAATGACGTGCGCAGTAACACCTAGATAGTTGTGATTACTGGTAGAAGTCCAGTGATCTCCGGTTAAGGCCACATGTGTAACTTGAGCTAACCTGTCCCGTTTTTATATTTTTTCGGTGTCATACAGCTGATTTATTCTCGAAACTACTGTGCCTCTTGACGATAGTGTGTAGGTTGGGTCGGAGGCAGCGATTCAAAATGCATCCACAAGCCCCTTGTCTTCCACAACATTAACAGGCCTACAGTCCATTGCAATCCATTTAGATATCACATTTGTTAATAATTGCGATGTAGACTTATTTAATTTGCGGTGACTTGTATCAGTCAGCGTGCTTTGGCGGAGCTTGCTGATTGTCGCAGCCGGGGGTGAGGTGACTATCGAGCTTGCTAAAACATGCTTCGAGTTCAGGTGGTATTTCAAATTAGAACTACTTCGATGATAGGCAAATTCCTTCGCAAATGACTTTTGTTTTATCAATGGCTCCACTAGCATCTCTTTTGTATTTAAAATTGCCCTTTAGCCGACCATGTAGTTCTTCGTCCTTTTCATTTGGCATCTTGTTAGTTTTGTTACTAGCTTGCTGCAGCTCTACAATGTGTAGTTACAGATCTAGATACAGATAAAAATATTAACGCGTTATTTTTTTCTGTGATTAATTCATCTAATTAACGCGTTAAATTCCCAGCCCTAGTTTTTTTTTAATGCGGTCAAGCTGTTTGTCTTTACGTACATGGCGCATCGCTTCAGTGTAACCGGGTATTTTTGAAAACTCAGGCCAAGGTGAAGTTTCTTGGAAACGCTTCAGTATAGATTGAGTAACCATATTTTGGGTGTATACAGTTGGGGTTTGGAGGAGGTATAAGACCTTGTCATTGATGCAGAAACTTCTGCTCACAAAGCTCCATATTGCTAAGATGGACAGAGAGTAGGATTGAGCTACTAGGATTGAGTTAGCTAGAACTGAGGTTCTCTGTGATAAAGCATATCATCTGAAAGGTACAGGACTACACAAGCACATAGCATATGCAATAACATATTTAATTACAGAAGAGACATGCAAAACTGCAACAATATGCTGTTAATGATGTGGATGTGCTTATCTGTCATAGACGCAAATAAGAACTATGTTTTTTATAAATGAAAATTCTCTTGCCAGTATTTACCAACAACTATTTAGCTCTCAGAACTTCCTCATTTATCTGAGGCTCAATCAGTTTTTGTTCAAAACTGATTGAGCCTCAGATAAATGAGGAAGTTCTGAGAGCTAAATAGTTGTTGGTAAATACTGGCAAGAGAATTTTCATTTATAAAAAACATAGTTCTTATCTTTGTGTGAGCTGTATTTCCCAGCCACTGAAGGAAGCTCAGAGCTGGTATGATTGGCCAATATAACTTTAGGTTTGATGAGTCTGCTGCCCTGTCCTGAATTGACTCACACTTTACAGTGTTTCAAGAGTGTTTTACCATTTTCATGTGGACAGAGTGCTTGTGTGGGTGATTTTTTTGTAAATAGGGTAAGTAAAACTTCTGTGATTGCACTAAGGTAAACCCTAGCTGAAACTGCTTTTCATCTCTCTATCCTTCCATTTCTCATTACACCTCATCTTCTGCTTTTCTTGGTAACCAAACAACAGTCAGCAGAACAACGTGTCAAGAAAGGGAAGCTAAGCAAAGCCTTTGGGGTTTCACATGCTGCTCTGATTGTACTTCCTCTGTCAAGAACAAAAATGTTTTCAATTAAACCGTTCTGATATATTACGCTAAGCAAAAAGGGTTAGCCAGAAAAATTGGGATTAGTTGGATCATTAGTATGAAGTAGATTTGAAAATGCTTTAATTCAAATTACTTCCTTCAAAATCATCTAAGTAGCTCTTTAATCGTAAACACCCTACTCGTGATGTAGAGACAGAAACAGATTAGGTCAGTTTTAGGAGATAGACCTCTTATGCTGAAGAAGGAAATGAGAAGGCACTCACCCCTGGAGTGTCCAGTTTCTGAAAGAGAACAGAGGGATAGCCTATATTAATTGAGGGATTCAGTGAGGGATGCCTGCATCACTGTGATTTTGAATACTGTGTCAAAGATACTGTATGACTTCTTTTGTGTGCGAATGTGAATATGTTTCGCTCTGTATAGATCAGACAAAAATGTTCTAATGCTTCTTTTACTTCTGTATTGTTCTAATCTATTGATTGCATGGTTTTTGGATCATGCTGTTCACCTGGTGCTACTCTTAGGGGTTCAATTCTGCTCACAGGGATTGGGACCAGATATCTTTGACTAAACGTTATACAGCTCAATGGTTGAATGACAGATTCTAGAAGGAACTGATGTCATGCATTGCACCAGAAAGATCAATGTAAGCTTTAGGGACAACATTTGTCTACATTTCTGCTGACCTCTATGGTGGAACTCTATGACCTACAAGCTCTCTTGGTCAGGGGAACATGCATGGATTTCACTGTACATCTTGTGAACATGTGAAGAGCCAGGCTTAGTTATCACACACAGCAGTTCTTGGCTGGTTGCTCTTTTCTCTCTTGCCCCTGTTAGATGCCTCCACTTGGTGACTGTTCTATATTGCTATGGTGGACAAATTTGTTTCTCATTGGAATTCCACCACAGATATGAGTATTAGTGTTTGTCATCACATTAAAACTCTGCACCCTCTTCCTTCAAGCTCTCTACCCTGAGTACAAGGTGTGTTTCTCTCACCAGACTTTGTGAGAGTGACTATTTGCAGTGGGGTCCATGGCCCTGCTCCCACGCTGGTGTAGGCACACACTCTGAAGGAGATGTTCGACAGAGGCTCAGAGAGATTAATCATTAGCTCCCGATCCAGACCCACATCCAGAAAAACCTGAAGACATCCAAACACACTGTTCCTGAACCACACCAAGCAGGAAAACACTCAGACAAACTGCTGCTGATAAAAAACTTTGCTAAACTAGTCGGATGTTGGGAGGATGAGTGATGGAGGAAGACTGGTGAAAAGAGGGAGAATGGTTAAGGAAGAGTCTGATGGAGGGATTGAGTCTGAAGGAGAGAGGGATAATTTGGGGGACAAAGTCTGATGAAGGAAGGGACAGGTAAGGGGGGACGGAGTCTGGTTTATAGACGGAGCCTGATGGAGGAAGGGAAAATGAGAGGGAGGGATGGAGAAACTGATTGATGGAAGGAAGGTGTTCAGTGGAGGGCTGGTGACTGATGGAGGGAGACAGAGACTAATGATAGTAGATGAATAGAAGGAGATTTTCTGGCACAGCAGAAACAATTGTCTTTCTCTGAAGTTTATTGATGATTCTACCATGAGGCAATTGTACAACAGCAGAAAGTAAAAGTAATTCAGTTTTATGTTGCTTTACACTTACTAGTTTTCCGTCTGTGCATTACCAAAGTCATGTCTGTATACCTTGGCTTTCCTGGGATTGGTGGTGAGATTGAGGAGTGTATCATTGCTAACCTGGTGTGTGTTTGGAGTGCTGTACTCCATCATGTAACCCTGCAGCCTTCCGTTGATCCTTCCAAAAGGTTCAACCCAGCTCATCAGCACCTCTGTCCCATTCAACAGCGTGGTCAAGTTCTCCGGAGAGGAGTCTGGTACTGGAACAGAACAGAGATGTGCATCAGATGTGCATCAGCCTGAGTAGGAGAAAAGTAGCATCAAAGATGAACTCTTTCAGCAGCTGCTGCCTTCAGCATAGAGGGATGGAGGCTTCAGACCTCAGACCACAGAATTTAATGAGTCACATTGGCCCTCGTGTGGCTTGCTCTCTCTTGCTCTTGCTCTTGCTCTCTCTCTCTCTCTCTCTCTCTCTCTCTCTCTCTCTCTCTCTCTCTCTCTCTCTCTCTCTCTCGTGAGTCTCTGTCTGAAAATACTGAGTACTCGCTCTTCATTGAAAACCCCGATCTCCCTTGTCTACTACCCTCCCACCCTATGTCTGATTCAAATCCACAGCAGCAAGAAAAACATCTCTCTGGCCAGTGCTAGTCATGCTCTGGAAATAGCAGTGCGTGTGCGTGTGTGTGTGTGCGTGTGTGTGTGTGTGTGTGTTTCACGCATTCTTTCTAGATTTAACCCATTACAGGTACAATGCTCTTTAGTTCCTGCTGTAAATAATTCTCCCTCTGTGTGTTTTTGTGTCTCTCTCTTCCTCTCTCATGCTCTCTTTTTTTACTTTTTCATTCTCTCTTTCTCTCATTCTCTCTTTCTTTCTATCTCTCACTTGGTCTCAAGAACATGGTGTTTTGTTCGGATGAATTTATCAAGAAGAATTTAGATCCTGATTGTTTCCACATGTGTCTCTTACTCATGAGAAAACGTTTCTTGGCCACAGGACTCCATTACACACACACACACTCGCACAAATACTCAAGCATGCACACGTCCACACTGGGCTGGAGAGCAGAATCAGTAGGAGCAGAGCGCTATACAAACCAAAGCAGATGGGGAACCTTATGCTAGCAAAAGACAGCAGAGATTGTTCAATCCTCAGGATCGGTGAGGGGTTCAGAAGGTCTTTTGATATGGTGTGTGACTTTAATGAAATTAAAACAAGTTTTGGGCTGAAGCTCTTCTATTAGCAACACAAATTATGTTACAAATGTTTTTATTTTTGCCTTATATGCATCTCAGTTAATTAGTTTGTATGTGTTTGTTGAACAGTGTTGAAGGGGATAGATTGAGTTTGTTTCCACACATGTTCTTTTACTAGAGCCTTGGTCTTAAAGTTGTTAGTCTGGGATGATTAGCCTGCGGTATTGTGGTTTATCAACTCAGAGAGTAACCTCTGAAGCGCTCCTCATACAGAGCAATGCACATAGAGAAACACACACAACACAACTAACCCACTTGATGAATATCATGTTCACGATGGCTGTAGCCATCATTTCAATCATTGTTAATGCATATTGTTAACCCACTGAAGTCTAAAGTATTCAACTTTAATGTTATGAACCACTATTCACTCTCTCTTTCTTTCTCTCTCATCCCTTTGGGGCTGCGTGGGACACTAGTGAGGAGTTATACCCCAGACCACCACCTCTTTTTTTGCTGTTCTATACATCACAACACCCCCTTCCCCCTCTCTCTCTCTTTCCCACAATGTTCTAAACTGCATTTCCTCCTCTCTCTGGTGGGAACAACCTAGGGGTCACCTGGGGTCAGGGCGAGTGAGACGATGCAATAGAGCCAATGAGAGCAGAGGAAACTTCTTCAATATTAAGAATGATAATCAACGGGATTAGCGTAGAGACACAGGAAGTCTCCACAAACTAGATCCTGATCCCTCAGAGATGTCTGGTATGAGCGCACTCATAAAACCAGCGCTTGCAGGTGTTTTGCTTTCCTTTCATAGAGAGTTGTTAACCAGAGAAATAGGCGTGCGGCCTGCATTGTGTTTGCACTTTTGACTGTTGCCTGTGAAAAAGTACTTTCACTCTTGCTTCAAAGTCATTCTTCTTGTGAACAAAAATCTCACACATATCTCTAACAATATTTTACTGTGCTTCTTTAGGACACCTCAGCTCTAAAAATGTCAGAAAATCTTTTATTTTTCACTAGCAGCTTTGCATCAGAATTCAGAGGTAAGTGTCAACCAAACCAATGATTTGAACAACTATTACTCTCTCTAGTTCCTGTAAATGCCTTGTATTAGTTATTATATTGTTTATTTAAAACATTACACCACTTGTATTTTTAGGAAAGAAACAGAAAGAGAGGTGGATGTTCTCAAGAACGATGGTATCCAGCAGCCTGGACTAAAATAACAAACACATGCACTCAGCAGTGGAAAATCTGAGCCCTCTGCTTCACTCCTTCTCTCGCCCATCACAGAGCGTGAGGAGAGACGCGAACAAACTTGGGTAAGAAGCTTCTAGGTGATGAATCACAGACCAGAGGTGTTTCAGAATGAAAGGATAAGAGCCACCCCAGATATGTGAGGCTCTTTTAACATCCCCTATAAACTCTCCTGGTGGTTTGAAATATTAACCCTGGCCACACCCCTGCTCTTCACTGGTCAAATAAACTTATTGTTCCACTCTAAACTCCATTGCTTGGAACTCTGTCATCCCTGTGCAAACCTTTCCCGATGTAAATGTCATAGGGTTCAAAAGCATCTGAATGTTCCTCTACGTCATCATTTTTATGTTATTGAAGAAACGTTTTGAAGCTGATTTATTGATAAGACAAGTATAGCAGTCTGAGCAACAGCTAGGGAGAAGGTCTCAGATTGATTCTTCTCCTGTAAAACATAAACAAACCCTGTCTGTATTTCTTTATATAAACACTCTGTCTCCAAGACTCGGATCATGGTGCCAGTGTACAGAAACCTGCCAGCAGCCCTGGTCTCCACAAACAACCCTTCATGGTCTGCTTGGAAAAACTGACTCCAGGTCTGTCCAGACTCAATAGAGGAGACAGAAGCGCTTCAGAGCTAGTTTCTGTCTATTGAACCACACTAGGCTCAGCCTCACCTAGTAGTGTCCAGACTCAGACTAGTTTTTACACAAAGCTTGCCATCCTTTAAGCAAAACCATGTTCCTGAAACCCGTAAGTAAGGACAGACTCACAATCAGTATGAGAGCTGAAGTGATCAATTGACTTTCCCAAAGACACCTTCATCTGGAGATCTCATTCAGATTCTAAAACCTGTGGTTTCTCACAATTACAGACCCTGGTTTGTTCATGTTGATAATGTTGATTTAGATCAATGTGAAAATTTAAATTACTGATTTGTATTGCTCAGGGCAATTTTACCCTGACCCCATGTTTAATCTGATGGGTGACGCTGGGTTCAAAATGGGATGACTTGTAGGTATCCATGTGTGCTGACCTCCTTCTCTGGTGCGCATGGAGAGCCACTGACTCCATCTGGACTGGCCCTGGCTGCTGCAACAGGACACTCTAGCTTCATACTCCCTGAAGGGAAGAAGGTTTGTGACCAGGGAACTGCTCATCATACTGCTTTCCTGCTCATCCCAGACCAGAGTGTCATCACTGTCTCGAACCTGAAACCAGTACAGAGAAGATCAGAACTCCAGGATGTGATGAGGTTTTGTTTGCTCTCAAATTGTGATCAGACACTAAAGATTAGAAGCATTTGAAAAGAAACTATAAATACTATATTCAAAACCGTCATCCCGTTTTGTCTTCGTAAGATTTGTCTTCCAATGTCTTAGAAACTTGAAACATTCCCTCTTTACTGAGCCACCCTAGACTTCTATTGCTGATTTTATTGCATTATCAGCTACAAAATGAGGCAAAGAGCAGAGTCAGCTCAGAAAGCTGCTGCCAAACATCAAACCATGGAGAGAACTTCTCAAACGCTGCTACCTGGAGTTTTACAGCTGCCTATTTACTATTGCTGGCCTCGATCACAGCAGAAAGCAGCAGGAATCCATTGTAAAAATCTCAGAGGAGTTGTAGTAAACCTAAACAACAAAACACTGTAAACATCAGGAATGTGCTTGATGCATCAGCTCTCTCCTGGCACTGACACCACAGAGGCCTTAACCATGAAGTACTTGAGTCTGTTGATCCTGGCAGATGGTGTTATCAGTCTGCTTTCCTGAAGTGCCATCAAACTCCAAATAGAGTGGTTAGTTAAATTATTTTTGTTAATTGAATTAACAAAATAGTGTTCTGAATAGGATGAAGCCAGGGGAAGACGATCATCCCAGTGTCTGAATGATGAGTTTGGATGCTGGGATAGCAGCAGCAGCAGATTTTAGCTGTTTTATAGTTAAACGTTGAAGCAAGTCTTGGGTTGTTTTCTTGCACCAGTTGAACAATATTCTAGCTAGCGTTGCCTTTTCTGCTCTGTGTTTTCTTTTCTTTCTATGGTCGGGTTTGTGAACTTCTTATTTTCAACATTTTTGACCAGTCATGTCTGTTCACAACGATATTTCAAAAGCTAATGTCTTCCCCTCTCTCTTTTTCTCTTTCTCTCTCTCGCTCCTTCTCTGGCTTTAGTCATCAGGATTACAATCTTCTTGCGTGTTTTTAGCCAGAGATTTTACATGAGAGTGTAGCAGGAACAGCAGATTGAAGATTCGGATGTTTGACAAACAGCTGAAACTGTAGCGTGTGGAGTCAGTGGTTTGTAACTCACCAGTAGTGATTCAACTGACTCATGCACTCCTTGAGAGCCCCTCTGTCTTTTATCTCTTGCCCCCCCCCCCCCTCTCTCACCCATTCTTTCTCTCTCTTTCTCTTTAGGTCTCTTGTTCTGTGATTGTTGGAGTGTTCAGTACAGCTTTTTGTCTCTTTTCTTCTCCTTCAGGTCAGTGCAGAGCTGAACACACACTCACACACTCATCAGTGTCCGATTTTATTAGAACCAGACTCTTCAGGGTGGAGCTTTGGCACAGAATCTCTCTCTTGCTCACACACTAATCGGGCCCCACTGCTCAGGGGAAAAGGGGCCTCAGAAATGAGCCCTCTAGAAAAGTGAAACTTGATCCTACACAGCATGATGAGGCCTGTGTGAGGGAGGGAGAGTGTTTACCTGCAGGGAGCATAGGATGATGGGATAGACTCCTCCAAAGCTGGGGACCCAGGCCAGATGCAGACTGGAGTTTGTGATCTCCAGTGCCTTAATGCTGGTTGGTGGAGAGGGGAGTACTGAAGAAAAGAGGAGAGATCATGGTTTAGGTCAGTTTTTGAAGGCTATAGTTATTGTATAGTTCTCTACTCTCTCTCTTGTATAGTTCTTTGGTTTGGGGTACTCTCTACTTGCTGTAAAAAATAAAATCACAATTGCACATCTATCCCACTTATCATTTAAACAGCAATATATTTTTTTTAATAAAAAAACACAGTATCCTGACAGACAAACTGTGCTGTTTTTTTTTACTTATAAGCTGCATTTCAGATGCTTCGTTCTGGCCTAGAAGGTTCTGGCAGTTTAATGATCCAAGAAATGTATTCCAGAAGGCAGGGAACTCAAGTCTATCAAGAAAAAAAGTCTACACAAGACACCAGTTCATTATTATAACTGCAGAAAACCTGTGTTCAAGCTCACTGCGTAAAAACAAAAAAAAACACTCAAATTAATGCCATTCTTTATTTGGTTCTCAAGAAAACATATACAGGTTAACTTTGTGATGGACAAACGTCTCTTAGAGACACACTCGTGAAGAAAAAGGAACTTGTACACACAGACACGCTGAGAAATGAGGACTTGTACACACAGACTCTAAGGAATGGTGACTAATACTCAGATTCTCTGAGAAAGGGGACTCATACACACAGGCTCACTGAAAAACAAAGACTCAGAGTGTCTGTGTATGAGACCCTCTTAGAAGCAGGGACTCGTACACACAGATTCTCTGAGAAAAATGTTACTGGTACACAGACTCTGAGAAACATGAGACTCGTACATACAGGTACCCTGAGAAATAGACTCTTACAGACAGAATGTCTGAGAATCTTGTACACACAGACTCTCTGAGATGCAAGAGCCTTGTACACACAGACTCTCTGAGAAACAAGGACTGCTATACTCCAACTCTCTGAGAAGCAAGGACTCACCAGTGACAAGTCCTGATGTTGACGAGGACACTCCTTTGAGGTTGTGTGCCTCACATGAGAAAGAGCTGCTCTTATTTAAACCTGGAGAGAGAGAGGGAATTGGGTAAAAAAAACAACGAAATAAAAGTTAATTGGTGTGTGATTTAAGTGGAGGTGGAAGGAAAGTCTCCACTATTGAATTCCTTATCTAGGAGGAAGGACACAAAAGCAGAAATAAAGGTGTTTCACTTTTGCACTCTCTGGAGTGTTGTGCCCAAATTTGTGTTTAAGTCATTTGTTATTGCTAAAACAATGTATATTGAAAAAGGTATTTGAGTATTAAAAATGTTGATGTGCAACCTTTCCATTCAATCAATATGTTTGTGCTGATGCAGATCCTGTTTTTCTCATAATTTCACAACCCTTCTTCTTGTTCCTGGTATCACTTCCAAATCAGGTTTTTAATCATAGTGATTGCGTAATCACCTTGTTGTACAGTGGTAACATTAATTCTTCATCTCTGAACACACTGTTAGGAATATAGATGTGTAAATCTCTCAAAATCCTTTTTTAGTCTAACCTCTAAACCGATTTCATTAATGAGGTTATCACACTGAGCATTTTCAGCAGTGAAGTTCAGCTGTCCAGCTCTCAACTGTTCAAAGACAGAAGCACTCTTATCATAGCAACATTCTTCATGTTCAAGGACAAGATTTCTCAGTCTGTGCTGTGTTTGTGTTCTTATCATCGACACGTCACATCACGGCCCCAAGATTTAGTTTCGTAGATAAAAATGAAATTTGAGCTTCAGGGACGAAACTTAACCTCCCCATGAGTGGAACTCATTGTCAGCTGGAAATTTGTTTTGTATTGAAGGAATGCTGAGTTTGAGTGACAGGAAAGTTATTTCTGTCATTATTTTGAATGCTGATTCAACTGAAGCAGGCAAACAATGCTCCCTGATCACTGCCCAATTCAACACCAGTATCTTCTCCTGAGCTAGGTTCATTTTCAGGATTGAACCAGCTTAGGTTAATCAGGTTTAAGAAGGTTTTAAGTCATCTGCAGAATGTTCACTGTTCTTTGATCTTTAAGCATTGTCAATGTTACGGTATGTGGTAAAAATAAGCTAATTGTTATGATAGTTTGTGCTTACCTGGTAAGGTGAGTGAGGAAGGTGAGAGAGCAATGGGGTCTCCTAGGCTGTTGAGGGGAGCTCCATCCTGGAGCCAGATGATATGGACTGGATCCGGAGGCCCTCGAGCCTCACAGTGCAAAATCACAACTTCATTCACCTCCACTGAGAGTGACTGAGGCTCCAGTGAGAATACAGGAAGCCCTTGCACACAGACATCAATGCTTTGGTTAATCTTGCCTTTGGATACATGTTCTTACTCTGTACACACCACTCACTGCTCAAAGAGGCTTCACTCTTGATGATCATTGTTTGGCTATTCCATTTGCAAATACCTAGCGTATAACTCGACAGGCTTTATTCCACAGGCTCATATCAGCCACGAGCTTGTTCTATATTTCTGATCCTAACCCTCTGACTTCCTGTCTGGAATGAACCCCCTAAACCCCAATCCAGGCTTTTCATCCACATCTTTAAACTAACCATGAACAAAGTCTGGCAGTGATGACCTTTGTTAGACAGATTGTTTATAACTTAAAACCCTCTTGTTTGTCTGCTCAACAATCTCATAGTGAGAGCTGTAGGATTAAAAAGATTGGTTTAAAAATAAGGAAATATAGACATAGTGTGAATGGTACCTTCCAGCTTGATGAACCCCTCCAGGGAAAAGGTCTCTTCAGAACCAGAGTAAACCATACACTGATATCCCCCCATATCTGAGAGCTGCACCTCCTCGATCCTGCAACCAGAGCCCAGAGATCAATTTAATTCCCTGATTCCTATATATGAATAGTTCCCTTTCATTGAAGACCAAATTTAAGAGTTGTTCAGGCCTCCATCAATTCCATTCATTCTTGGTGTTTTAAGCAAACTCAAATGGGAATGGGATAGATTTGTGAACTAAAAAGTCATAAAGTATTTTGGAAACTTAAAAAATTGCAGAAAGCTCATGGTAATTTGTAAAACAATAATGTTTTTTGGACGTTTACACTCCCTAGAGGATAAACCAAAACACTAAACTTTAGAGAACAGGTTTCAGTTAGCCACATCATTTGGTAATGATAGCATGAAACCCCCTCTTTCTCATTTTCTACTCTCTTTGGCTTCACAGAGGGATATTACATTCAATTTAATTCAAATATTTTTCAAGTAGACAAATGAAAAAAAAAACGATCAGCTTGACTAATTCCCTGAAGCTCTGAGTCTGCTACAGACATACCTGAGTGTGCTGAGCACCCACCAACCACCCGGCTCCTGAGGAATCTGCATCTGATCAGTGTCTGCATCCTCCAGGATTTCGCCGTCTTTTAGCCAGCGGAGCTCTGGGGGGCCCTGATAGCCATGAGAAGGATCTAGGTCCCAGTCTATGTCAGGGTCAATTCTTATTGAGCAGTTGAGAGACACTGACTTGCCCAAAGACAAAGTGTTGTTGCCTGGACTCCTCTCGAAGTTCATACCTAGATAAAAAGAGAGGGAGAACCTGATCACTTTTGAGGCTTTTCCGTCATTTCACACATAGAACTTTGCCAGTTGTCAGTTGTTTTTCATTTGCTAGTTTTATTGTTTGTTTTAGTTTTTTTCAGCGGCTGTCTGGCGATTTTTTCGTCAATGGATCTTAAGTTTATATATTCTTTATGCTGGGGAAGTGATTAGCATATCTGATCCATACCTGATACACATTAGGACTCCATGAAGTTGATTTGAAATCAAATTCTAAAAAAGCACTATATAAAAACTTGATTGATTGATTACTTCTCTCAAATCAATTTTGTAAAACTTTGTGAATAAAACATGGTTTGTGTGTCCCTTTTTTTGAATAAATGAAAGTCCCATCTATTGCATGGTTTTAGTGGCGATTGTTCCTTGTTGTTCGTTCTGTTGCACTTTTATCTGCAGCTGAATGATCCCAGTAGACCCTGACCTCTCGCATAAATCATCTGCATTTGTTCCCATAGAAACTGAGTGTCAGATCAGAGAAACATGACTGAACTGTTGGAGTTCTGCATGAATTAAACTCAAAACCACACAGAGAGCACAACAACACGTTTCAGAACTCAGAAAGTGAAGGACAGATTAAATCTGATTAAACTTGAATTAAAGATAAAAATCTAAACAAATCGGTTTGAGGAAATGAGAGTTTAGATGAATCCAAAATTTCGAAGTACTGGACAATGGCAATAGAGGAATTATATTCACAACACTTTGTACTGGTTCCATTCACACTTATCACTGGTTTGAACTGATCACTAGAGATTTAAGCTATATTTTTAGTTGTTTGCACAGTTGTCTTTATGTCTTATGCTTAATGTTCACTCTTAAAATCCGCATGCAGACTCCAAGGCTAAAGGAGTAGAGGTTGTTTAACATTAGAGATTTGGTCACTAGGAATGTCCAGAAGAGAGTTCAAGCTGACTGGACCCAGATCCAGACCTTTTAATCCAGATCGCCTTTTGTGATGGAAACGGAAATAAACTCTAGCGTAGAAAGTAAAGTTTAGCATTTTGAATAACACATCCATGTGAAGTTTGACTCTGTGATGATGATGAGTGCAGGGCCCCTTGCTCTCCTTCTTCATTCACTGCCCAGTCTTTTCTTCTCTTCTTTGACTCTTTCACACACTGCGTATTCTCTCCTCTCCTCCGGTTCATTTCTCTGGCCTGAGCTCTATCCATCACTCTAGACACATTCCTTCACAAACACCCTGCCTTCAGACGGGGAATTAGGGGAGAGTCGTGTTTGGACGGCCCGTCTCCTGCGTCTGATGGTTTGCTCTGATAGGGCTGATTGAGTCAGAGACAGCTCATGCCTCTGAAATCAGAAGTGTTTTCTCTGACTGGGGAAGATGCTAAGAACAGTCTGTACTCTTTTTAATTCTGTCTTTATTTTAGCTTGATCCTTTGCTTCAAATACTTTTCCAGGGGAAATTCTTCTAGTATAGATGTGTGTTATTATAAATGTGGGTCAAATAATGTCAAATATAATTTGAGTGGATTTTTGTTTTAAAATGTAGGGTTATCAAAATTAAGGACAGGCCACATGAGTGACAGCCATAGACCAGCCCAATATAACCCATGGGGTTCCCTATAAAGAGGGAAATGCTTGCTCTGGCTACTTTGAGCTTTAAAATGTCTTCAATTCAGTACAAGTATTAAGATGCCTAGCAGAGTTCCCGTCATTAGATTAATAAACAGGAGGACCAGGCGGTTATTTGCTGTTTTTAAAAGAATTGAACCTTTTTCCCATGTCTAATGTTAGTACCTTATCATAAAAGACTATTATAACTATTATAATTGAACAATAGTTCAGGTAAAAATAAAAATGTAAAGAAGAAAAAATTATTAGGTAACATACAAAGACAGACTTCTGCAAGAAGAAAATGAACTAAAACAATGTTTTACACTAATAATAGTGTTTTAAACTAGCTTTTAAGATTTTTTGTTTATAGAAATGGAGATTGTTGAAAACACCAGATTTTTTGAGCCAACTTCAGCAACTTCCAGAAGTTTTAGAACAAGAAGAAGTTTTTTCAATATCAATAAACATGAAATGAATGTTGAAGTTGGATGTTTGATGTAGAAGAGGATGAATAGAGAGGATGTAGAAGAGCTGGAATGGTTTTAACTCTTTCATTAAATATTATTGAGTACTTTTGTTTGAAGAAAGGTGGTGATTCTACTTTTATTAACTGAAAAAAATGTTTAGATATACTTTAATTTTAAGGAACCAATTTAATTTTCTTGTCTTCAGATCTCTGTGTGAATGAACATTTGTTTTTGTTGTTGTTTAGTCTCTTTTCTCTCGCTCTCTGTACCTGTCTCTCAGTCTTTGTCTCTCTCTCACTCTTTTTTGGCTCACTCTCTCTTCTCTCTCGCTCTCTCTCACTCTTTCTATCTTTCTTTCTTTCTTTCTCTCTCTCTCTCTCTCTCTCTCTCTCTCTCTCTCTCTCTCTCACCAGATTCGGAGAAGCAGAAGTGCATTGCCAGCACCAGTAGGAGCCTGAGAATCCTTCTCTTCTTTCTCTCTTCAGATTTCATATTAATCCTCTTGATGAGACTCATATCCTCTTGCAGCTGATCATCTCATGCTGCTCGTTGAGGAAAAAAATTCCCAATAGAGGCTCCTCTGCTCCGATGTAATCCACTCTGTCCTCCGCTTATTCTCAAAAGTACAAGAGCTGGCCTCAAACTCCCAGTCTCCAAATGGTCAACAGAATCCTTTAGTTCAATCGAAGTGTTTGGTGGTTTTCCAAAGATCACGAGAGAGTGCTAGATCAGAGTTTCTGCTGGGGTTATTTTATCTTAGCGTTCTCTCTGTCTGTCTCCAGGCGTTCAGCACAGGAGAGCTGAGATAAAGTTTGGGAAAGTTTTGAAAGCATTGAGGCGCTCTCTCTCCCTCGCTCTCACTCAACCACTCACTCACTCGCTCACATTCCTTCTCTTTTGTGCACCCTCCTCCTCCTGTAGACTCTTTCACCCTGCCTTACACTGAAAGGAAAGTCTGGTGATGAACACAGTTCTTTGGAGCAGTTGATTCTCTGGTTTGTTTATGAGGACCCTCATAGACTCGTGGGGCATGCACTCCAAGGGGTTGTTCTCTTAATGAGAGTGATGATTCAGGAACAGTTAACAATGAAGCAGAACATATTATGGATCTCTCTGATGGGCTGAATGATGTCCCTCTTATATTACGTATCAAACTATTTTTTATTTATCTTTCCTTTAATTTATTTCATTGTACTTTACCTTATGTGAAAATCTTTACCTTCTCCCTCTTCTCTCTCTCTCTTTCTTTCTCCCTCCCCCGCTCCTTCTCTCCCTCTCTTGCTCCCACTTGCCATGTCTTTCTCTCTCCCTCCCTTATTGACTCTCTCAATCGAAATGGTAATTTGGCATTTCTAATAAAGGTCCTTTTTGGATGTAGAAACCTGGCTTTAAAGCGTGTGCTGTTTTGAGGGGACATTGTCTCATGTAGGTTTCAACACCATTAGAATCATTATTAATGTTAGAATGAATCACAGACTGTTATCAATACTCACAGTGCCTTGTTTTGATAGATGAGACCAAAAAATAAAACTTGTTCTCTTGAAGTTCTGAAATTCCAAATCAAGGCAAACTTGAACACGATCTACAGAAGGAATCACTTGTTATTTTATTTTCTGTAATATTTTCTATCTTTACACTGAATACGTTTAGAGTGGATTTTTGCCCCCTCTGCTGGTGTGAGGGAGAGGTTCAGTAAACATGTGAAGCTTCTTGGTTCCCCTGAGCTGGAGGTTAGAGCCAGAATATGTTTTGGTATGTTTACAGAAGAAACATTCCCAGAATTGTTCTGAACAACCAGAGTTCTCTAATGTAAGGTCTGTCACTAATAGGATTGGAAAAGAAAGTCACTGACAGTGTTTTGCTGTAAAATATTTGTTCTAAAGATTTTAAATTGAGAGCAGAAGAGAGAGAAGGAGGAAGCTGTTAAGCACTTCTAGAGTTGCACAGTGAGAGGTTTCTGGGTGAACTACTCCTTTAAGATTGGTGAGGTGCTGTGCTTTGAAAAGCATTGTTTAGAGAGTAAAAGAGCCAATTGTCTTCCCGCTTCCCACTAGAGACCCCTGAGCTCCCCCTTCTCTCTCTCTCTCTCTCTCTCTCTCTCTCTCTCTCTCTCTCTCTCTCTCTCTCTCTCTCTCTCATTACTATCATCATAGTGGGAGGAGCTAGTGAAACACCATTCTCATCTGTTCTTTCAGGTGACACTCAGACTATGCTGGAGAGGGATAGAAAGAGAGAGCGAGGGGGAGGGGAGTTGTATTTCTTGGTAACTAACCACCACAAAAAGTTTCTGCATGGGTGAAATTGTAAAAAAATAAATAAATGTTCAACAAATAGAGATGGTCTTCCTCAGCTCTTGTTCATGATAATTTAACGTGTGAGCGATAAAGGAGAAATGAAGAGGGGAAAGATGCACCGCTAGTGCTGAACTGGGAGAAGTGTGACTCTGCCTCCTTCACAGCAGACTTTCAAACAAAATGCAACTACTAGAAATACTCCCGCTTCTCTACCTCACACATGTAAAGATTCCATGATATCTCCCACCAGGCATGCTGTTTTCAGCATTGCAGGTTTAGAGTGTGTGCAGGAATACCTGAAGACGGGGTCTCGGGTTCAAGACCAGTGTGTTGTCTGTGGACTTTAGGACGTCCTAGCAGCATTTATCATTTTATCATTAACTGTTGTTGTTTCTCTTGTTTTTATTGACTTTGTCTTGTGATGCTCTGTAAGGTGTTCTTGAATGATCTGAAAGGTGGCAACAAATGATATAAATATATATAGCAAGGATTTATGAGATTACTGGAGTGGGCTGACAACACATCTCTTGGGGCCACTAGTGTTCTGTTTTGGACAGAGGTGAGCAACCATAGTCGATGATGAATCTGAGTGGAACTCTTCTGAAGATCCATATGAGGGGTGTTAGTGAAGGGAAAGTTCTATATTCAGTCTGAGGAAGAGATGGAGGGGACGCCTATCCCAGCTCTCACCTGAACAGGAGGCTTTTCTGACCCTCTGTTTATGTTAGATTCTGATCCTGTTGTTTTCTGGAGAGATTTTCCTCCGTTGCTGATGTGGCCCAGCCCTCCGATCCCATCATGCATCTGGCCTGCCCTACATGAATGCGGATTACACTTCAAATGTATGTGTATGTGTCTCAGTCTCTGTTGGAGCAGGGATGAGTGCAGCCGTGGTGCATAGAGGATTCCTCCGCAAATACGGTAAATTCTTCTAGTTTTTTTTTAACCGTTGATCAAGATCAACCATACTCAGTTAGTTTTCTATGGTAATTTTGGGTCAAAAAGTTTGAGAAGAATCATTTTGCCATGTCAACAACAATACACGAGTAAAACTTTGACAAGAGTGGTTAAAGATTGGTAGAAGTGCTTGTTGTAGCTCCTACATTAAATGTTTGTATTGAGTAGTACAACAATTAGGTGGTGTTCACCATAGTATTAGTGCTGTAAGCTCAATCGTCGATTTCACTCTGTTGTGTGAATGTCTGTGTGTTTAACACACACTGTTTAAGATTGGTGAAAACATGAAGTCTGCCAGAGCTGCCTCTAATGTCTTAGCGCTTTTCATGTCTGTCAAAACATGAGTAAAGTTAATCAGAGGGACGCATCATTCTGTTCTCATTTCAAACATGTACTCCACTCTTTGAGAAAGTTGCTTCTAGTGAGGGGTTTGTGTTCATTCCATCCCTCCTGATATGCTGAGTTCTTGATCCCCATTGTCAGTGAGAGATGAGGAAGCTGTTAGTGAGTCTGATTTTACATTATATAACCAACACATTTTTCTCTTGAGATGCTTTCAAATTAATAGGAAAAAAAAAACAAATATGCCGAATTAAGCTTACAGGTTTGTAATTAGTGTCCAGTTCTAAACAATGCCAAAAACTCTGTCTTGTTTTTTGTGAACCCTTAAATTAAGAAAGAAACCCTTTCCTCACAAACATCTCTATTCAGGTGGTTAGTATAAAGTGTGTGAGGCGGTGTGGCCTTGGAATGAATGGATTTAGGTCATATCATGATGATGATAATAATGAGAAAAACCAGGATCACACGGTAGTCGTAGATCAGCTGACTGTCTGGGCTCTCGAACACAGACACAGAAGACCGAGCTGGTCTTGTCTCACACCTTCTTATACTCCTTCTCTCCACAGTCTCCACAGTTCCATTTTCACAGTTTAACTTTGTTTCATTTGAACTTTGAATAATTGTGTCCCTGTGACCTGGAAATTATAAGAGCTGAATGGCTCCAGCAGACACCTGCTACCCTAATAAATAAGTGAAAGAGCAACAAGAGCGTGTTAAGAAGCATCTTTCCTCTTGAAGTTGATTCTATAGGTTAAAGTATAGGGAGAGATGATGATGATCAGAGGTCCCAGGTTCCTGATGATGAGCGTTTGTTTGCAGGAGGGCTGGTGTTTAAGCAGTGGAAGGAGAAGTTCCTGGTCCTGACTTTAGAGGGCTGTCTGATGGTGTGCAAGGATGCAGATTCATCTCCAGAACACAAGGTGGCACTGCAAAGTGACTGCCAGGCCATCGCTGAGGGCAAGGAGATTTTGGACCTGCCAAGGCTACCCCCTGGAGGACAACGAGACTCCTGCTTTGCTCTGATCCTGCCACAGGGGAAGTTTCTTCTGTTGCTGGCTGACAGCGCTCAGGATGCCAGGTCAGATATGAGCTTGAGCTCCTCTCTGAACAATGTGCTTGTCTTCCCGTTTTTGATCTTTCATTCTACAGAAACATTCGAGCTACACTCCATACTCTTTTAAATCACGTCATTGTAATAATCCAGATATCATTGAATGTCTGTTCAGAGCAGCGAGGGCTGATGGGTCTCTGTCTCTTGTTTCTCCTCCAGTCAGTGGCTCAAGTTCCTCAGGAAAGTGAAGGAGGTGAGTTTTATTTATTTTAGGTGGCCCTCAGAGCCTTTCTATACTGCTTAACAATACTCAGGGCTGACAATACTCCCTGAAATAAACAGCCTTAATTAAAACATTGTATTACTTTAGTAGAGAGGGAAGTGTACACCACTAAAAATTTTTTGGTTCAAATGTAATAACATTTCCAGAGGTTGACTGCAACCATTCATCTTTAGAGGCCGGATCTAAATTAGATTTATAAACTAAAGATAAATGCTGCTTCTTGGGTTGGTGTGCTATGCTTTGAGAAGAGCAGGTTGTTCTTGGAGATTGTAAAGTTTAAGATTCAGATAAACATCTGATAGATGTATTTAGCTGCTATCAGATCTTAAAAGAATATCATGTTTTGAGCACTGTACACGTACAGTGCGTGAATACAATCCACTTATGAAAAAAGCTTTCATCTGAATGTCCTATCTGGATGCTGCATTTCTTCTGGTCCTCTCCCACTGAACTGGTGAGCGGCGTTTGGAGTTAAGCACAGGATTATTCAGAGATGGTTATATAATCCATCATGTGGAAAGGCTTGAACAGTTTATCAATGATTGAACTCTAATCTGCCACAGTTAAACCATCTCTCTCTCTCTCTCTCTCTCTCTCTCTCTCTCTCTCTCTCTCTCTCTCTCTCTCTCTCTCTCTCTCTCTCTCTCCAGGGTGTGGCATCTCCTCTCTCTCTTCAGAGGCAGCAGAGCATCACTCCATGTATCTCTGATCGTGATGCAAGTCTGGACGACCGAGAGCTCTTCTCCTCTCAGAGTACCGATCAGGGCCATAGCTCACCCCTCGTCCGTTCCCGGCAGAACTCAATCAGGACCAGAGGTACACATAGGGCCCAGCTGGCTTAAACTTTGCTGGGAGAGACTATAACTGTGTTTACGCTGTTGGGCATGTGAGACACTGGCCAAGGATAGCATGTGATTATATAATACGATGAGATGGGCGTAAATTATGCTTCCCGGGCTTTGTGTTCGTGAGAGTCCAGAAGCATGCCGAGAATATAATCCTGAGATGATTCTGATGATTAAAGAAGAAATAAATCTCCCATGAGGTCAAATCGCCCATGCTAACGTGCGCTGTAATCCCCCGAACAGGTTTTTCTGCAGATTCTATGTTGTGTGGAACATCTGAAATAATAGCTACCCTTGCAATCAAATCATGATGTTATAAACTAATACTTTTAACTTATATTGTTGATCTGCTCTTTATATAATATACTCTGTTAGCATAGGCTGCAGCTGCTTGAACATTATCTTTTGTGTGTAACACCAATGAGAATAAAAGCTATCACTCACTCCTGACAAATTCCAAAACCCACAAGAAGATGATGAGCTCCTCAGGATGCAAATCATTTCAAGACAGTGTCCAAAGCCCTGATCAACGGGAACTTTTCTGTGTTCTAGAAATCCCATCCCTAACCCAGGGCTCAGAAAAGCACTGAAGCTCTCAAGCCAAGTCACATAACAAGAGTAGCGAGTAACATTCTGCTTTAGAGAAGGATTAGATCAAGAGAACCTAATGATGTATGATATTCATGCACCAGTGTTTCACTGAAACTTTCCACTCAGCATCTCCATCTGGGGTGCTTTCTCCAGGTGTTCAGCCTCTATCAATGTGTTTAGCTTCAGCATACATGTAGCTCATCGGATCTGACCTCTGATCTTTATTGCTGTATTTCAGGTAGTTTTAGTCAGCGGGCCCCTCCCAGTCCCTCACTTGGCTCCTCCCTTCGCTCGTCTGACTGTCTCCGGCATGGGAACAGTAGCGATGCCCGAGCCGTCCGGGCCGTTTGCTTGCTTATGGGTGGAGCAGCAGCCTCCTCAGCTCTGGGGTACCTCAACTCCTGCCCCTCCAACAGCTCGGGCCTCCCTTCAGCCATCCGAGGCCCTGAGATTGGCCACTCCTCTGCCTTCTGTGAGATGGGTGGTGGAGATTCCTTCCAAGCCATGGAGTCGCCTCACTTCAACAGCTTTGACTTCGAAGGAGACTCTGACTTTGATGCCTTCGACTGCGGAGGCTTCACCTTCTGAAGAGGAGCACAAGGTTCACTGATCCCCAGTGGGGAGCAGAGCAAGAGAAGATGATCAATGAGAAAGAGCACAGTATATGTGAGAGATGCCTCCATTGAACACGCTCAGAAACTATTTTACTTCTCATCTGAAAACATGTTACAACAAGATTACCTTGAAACATCTCAGAGAAATTCTAAGAATGTTTGAATTTTATTCATATTTGATTCTGATTGCTGTGATTATAACCAAGAAGGGCATTTGCCAGGTTTGCTGTGATCGTTGTAAATATGCAGGAACATAAACAGCGAAGAAGCCTGACTGGAAACCAAGGGTTAGGCATTTACCTCCTATTCATCCACTGTATCTATCTTGTATGAATGAAAAAGAGGATGCACAGATGTTCACAAATGTGCTGTGCACAGCTGGTGCTACAGATTAGAGAAAATCGTTTGAGTCATGAGCAGAGAGGGTTTAATGAAGGGAAATGTATTGCATCATTGTCACAAGTGAGAATCTGTCTTTGTTGATTCTGTTTCTATTATTTGATTCCTTTTCATGTTCACTTGAATTATTTATCTTATTTTTGTAAATATGTTTTGTTTGTTCTAGTGCAAGCTTTTCCTCATCTTGATGTTCCTGTTGATAGTCACATTGCAGTAGAGCCTTGGCATTTTTTTCCCGAAGGGATTATTTGAAACACTAGAGATCTAGAGTTTATGATGGTCAGTGATGATTTATGATGGTCACTGCACCAAGTTAAGATCACAACATTAAACTATTCTCTGTTAAGCCTCCACGACTCAGTGCTCTACTTTTGCCCCTCTTCCGCTTTACTTGATTTGTTTGTGGACTGATATACAGCTGTATTTTATTTTATTTGCTTCAGACAATGGAATAAATTAGGAATAAGTTAGGAATAAATAACAAAATACAAAAGGTCACTGAGACTAGTCTTTGCTTTGAGTATAAACAAACATTGTTCCAATCCATACCCATAGCTTATCAGAATTGTTTATCTGCTATTGTATCAGGGATGTGATGGAATGAGGCTCGGTCGCTGGTGTTGATTTAAGAATCTCCAAATCACATCTGGTTACAGTAGAAACAACAGAGGAAGACTCTGAGCCAATTGATCTTTACTCAAACATTTGTGAATAATACATTTTACAGAATTCTGGACCTCCAAGACTCTCCCACTGGGCCACACTATTTGCTCTTGGGGGATTAATGTTGAAGAGAAAAAGCATTTATACACTCTGATCATTACCATTCTTGCATGCAAGGTGGAGTCCCCAGTCGTCCCCCACTTCTGGCACACTCCTGTGGTATGTGTTGGAATGTAAGAGACAGTTTTGGACCCAAATTCTCTGATGGGTGACCACTTGAACTTATCTGCACAGAGAATCATCTAAAACACAATCTTTTTGTTAAAAAGATTTAAAAGAAAGACATAAACACAGCTTAAAACTAAAATCCATTGACTACCACAATTGAATTACTGTTTAAACACACTCAATAAATATATTTTAACGAACCCATCACTGGCAGAGGTTTTTTTTTTTCATCTTTTTTCTTCCACCTTCTACATAAAGATTTTGCGCACTTTGAGCACAATCCAGAATCAGTCCAGCAAGATCAATCAGAAAAGCCTTGAGTGCCATTCTGTGGAATCATAAGGTTTTACCCTGAAGAGTGAAATTGTCACAGTCCGGGATGTCATTATTGTTTTTTTTCCTCTCGTCACCTCTCCTTCATTACCCTCACACTTCTCAGGTGTCACTGCTCGTCTGCTGATGAGGCGCTCTATATTATCTGTCTCGTTTTTTTGGTTCATTACGGGTTATTGTTTGCAAATGTGTTACGCGGCTCACAAGATCACGCCTGTGTTTGTCCGCATACCCTCTGTTGTACTGTGCCATTCAGACCTGTCGTGTGTACCCATTGCCTAGTGAAGAGGAGAGAGAGAGACGTTACCCACCTGATCTCAGTGAGTTGCCTGGAGACTTCTGTTCACCCAGCAACCACACCCCAGTCTGGAGGGATCGCCTACAAGGTTCGCTGTACCGGCGTCTGACTGCCATCAAAGACTTTAGTTTTCCTGTTCTGTTGAACAGTGGATTTTGTTTCGTCTTCATTAAAGATCCTTAAAAGGAGCTCCTGTGAATCTGGGTCATCTTTTCCATATCATCACAGAAATAGAGCTGCTAGCCTGTTTCTAGCACATCAGGGTGACTAGTTCAAAACTCTGTTGCAAATCAAATAGACAGGTAAACAGTATGCTAATCTGAAACTGTTCTGTCCTGTGAAAAGTGTTTCTTAGTATAGTAAGAGATAACTGTGTCTACTCATCTCTACTCTGCTTGTGGCCTGCTCTCGGATCATTCCCATGCCAAGATTTCAAAGCTCTGTACCAAACTATTTGGCAAAAAATGCATGAATCATGAAATGTTTTGAATCATCCAGTGCAATTCTAGAACCAAATGAGCTTATTTAAAGCATTGTACTGAAACAAGCCACTGGTGTCTGCGAGTTGCTGTGGAATTTCACCCCTGATCAGGAACCAGTTCATCCAGTTGAGTCCTTGGTCTCTCGCTCCTGGATCCTAATGATAAATGGTGACCAGGTCAGGCTTGTGATGCATTGAAACTGCGACTCTTACCCTCAAAACAATGCTGAAGAAAGATTAGAGCAGTTTTTGTATTCAGTTGTGATTTAATCTTGACTTTATTACTGAAACCAATATCCCTTCTTAAATGTTGAAAATGTTTGTTGATGAAATATTTACTTGGTTCAGCCGTGCTACTTATATTGGCACTGTTCTAGTTTGTAACAGCGTTGTAGACGCTCAGAAAAGAGGTTAGGGTGCAACCTGGTTAATGTGTACTAGCGCTTCTCATTTACTCCTCACCTCTGGCCCATTCCTGCTGGGACGGCCCCTCCACCTCCGTTTAACGCTTAAAGCAGATGAAGCCACAGTCAGAGAGGAACACCAAAGAACAGAGGAGAGATGGAGCTCTCTAGCTCACTGCTGCTGGTGCTGGTCCTGACCGTGCTGATGCTGATCAGATGGAAGAAAAGAGCCAGGGGACTTTCCTTGCCTCCGGGGCCCCTGGCTTTACCAGTGATCGGAAACTTACCAATACTGGACAACAGAGCACCCTATAAGAGCTTCATGAAGGTGGGAGCAGAAACTATTTAGTCATTCATCTTTAGCAGAGAAACAAAACTTTGTGACTTAAATTTAGCTGATGTGTTCATTATCAGCAGCATCTCACTGTTTGGCTCTTCTAATTTTTAATAATTATTTTCCTGAAAAAAAAATGTTGGTTTGGGTAAGACCCGGTTTGGAATGTGGAATGTGTTATGCAAGAAGTCAAGCTGCTTTTGGGAGTACTTCAGCATGACCAGGCTCTAAATCATTTCATATGTTCAACACAAGTTCTTCTTTAACCATTCTTTTTGCCTCAGTAAAGGATAACTTAAATATTGATTTATTTTACTGTTGTTGCTATATTTACAGTTGGTAAAAAAAAACGGATACACGATTCTAGTGAATGTGTTTAAAGAGAAGGCATTAAAGGTGACCTGAGGACCTGAGGTATTGCATGTTTCAAAAGCTGACAATGGTCAAAGTTTGATCATTAGTAACATTCAGAATTGAACACTTTCTAATCCACTTATAGCAGCTCTGAACACTGGAAGGAAAAAATAGCAATGCAGTCAGCATGGATGGTTAAGCTAACGGTTTATTTTGGGTTGGTTAAAATTATTATGAACCAAGGAAACAAACTCGGGAAAAAAATTTGTTTATAATTGAACACAAAAAGCTTTGTTAATATTGGTCTTTAAATCCATGGATAGAGTCTGAAATCTTATACCTGAGAGTAAACTTATTTTCATCAATAGTGGAGCAAAAGCTACGGAACGGTGATGACTGTTCACCTCGGGCTTCAGAGAGCAGTGGTTCTGGTTGGCTATCAGACTGTGAAAGAGGCTTTGGTGGACCAGGCTGAAGACTTTGCCTCCAGAGCTCCTGTGCCGTTTCTGAGCAGAGTTGTGAAAGGATATGGTTAGAGTCTAATGATTTCTGCTTATATCAAGTTCATTCAGTCATTTGTGCTATACAGTCACCTCTACTTATCCTATCTGCAGGTCTGGTCATCAGTAATGGAGAGCGCTGGAGACAGCTGAGGCGCTTCACGCTCACAACCCTCAGAGATTTTGGAATGGGACGCAAGCGTATGGAGCTGTGGATTCAAGAAGAAAGCCAACACCTACTGAAGAGCTTTGAGGACACCAGCGGTAAAAGAAGCATCTCATGTAAATTGTTAAAAGGATGCCTGGTGAATTTATGTGCAAAAATATGATATTCCAGATCAAATAATGCTTCTTGTTGCTTCAGAGAAAGCTGTTGACCCAACATTCTTCCTGAGCCGTGCAGTATCCAATGTGATCTGCTCGCTGGTGTTTGGCCAGCGATTTGACTATGAGGATAATGACTTCCTACAGCTGCTCCAGATCCTCTCCAAACTTCTTCGGTTTGTGAGCAGCCCCTGGGGACAGGTGAGACTGTCTGGAGAATAAAAACTGGTGCCGTGATTAGAAATCAAGGGATTTCTAATGTCCTAAACCACAAATCTGCTGCCCTCTACTGAGAAAATTAATCTTCAATAGCAACGAGGCCAGGCCCCTATCTCTCTAGCTCTAAACACATTAAGGATACAGCTTTATATCCACTTTAATTTTTCAGCAGAAGTTTTAAACGTTTGAATTATGAAATAGTTGTTTTGCTAGTTCAATGGCATTCTTGCTATATTTAGGTATAATTGTTTTACTTTTTTTATGATGGATATGTTGGATAGGATGGATAGGATAGTTTTGGAAAGTATTACAGCAGCATACTTAAAAAGATCTTTAAAATGATTTAACTCAGCTTTCTGAACAGCCTCATCGTTCAGTGTCCTAGAGTGAACTCGTATAGAGAAAAAGAGTTTTTAAGTTATTTGACAAACATCTCATTCCCGACAGCTGTGCAATATATTTCCTCGACTAATGGAGTATGTTCCTGGAAAACATCACACCATCCTGAAAGAGGTGGAAACCATCCGGACCTTTGTTCTCAGAAAGGTGACGGAGCATGAGCAGACTTTAGAATCAAGTGACCCAAAAGATTTCATCGACTGCTTCCTCATCAGACTTTCTCAGGTAGAGTCACCTGCCTAGATCAGTTCTCCAGCAGCTGACTATTCCATTTGAGAAGAGAGCTCATGCTGAGAGAACCTGTTTGCTTGTGTCCTGGTGCAGGAGAAAGCCATCCTCCACACAGAGTTCCACAAGAATAACCTGACGGCCACTGTTTTAAACCTGTTTGTAGCTGGAACAGAGACCACCAGCACGACTCTGAGATATGCCCTGATGATTCTGATCAAATACCCTGAAATCCAGGGTAAGAGCCATGTTGGATCCAAATGAACGACCTGCACAGTGACACATACTGTTCTTAGTGATCTTAGTCATTTATAATGTACCTTTTTATGGTATTTAGATTGTTTCCTGACAGAATTCTGGTCATGGCCTTTCACAAGATTACCACTTTTGGGGAAAAGTAATGTTTGATAAGGACATTTTTCACATGAACATGTGTGTTACAGAATAAGATTTATGTACAGTTAGATATCTGTATATACGAAAATATCTAATTATGCAGCACTGAGGAAAACAATGAGACACCCTTACTGTTTGAGGATCTAGAGCTGTTTACCATGTGTTACCATGAAAGTTTAGGTTCATAAACCAACTAAAACTTTTCTTTCCATCTGTATTCAAGAAAAAATGCAGAAGGAAATCGATCAGGTGATTGGTCAGAACAGAATCCCAACGATGGATGACAGAAAGTCCCTCCCTTTCACTGATGCTGTGATTCATGAAGTGCAGCGCTTTGTAGATCTTGTCCCACTAAATGTTCCCCACTATGCCTTGAAAGACATCACTTTCAGAGGCTACTTGATTCCAAAGGTAAAGCACCCTTATGTGAACAATTTAGTTGAAATGCTGATGGAGCAAAAGCCTTTAGTCAACTCTAACCAATAAATCTTGGCTTGTAAAATATTGATCCCATTGCATGTTATTTTTTCAGGACACTGTCATTCTTCCCATGCTGCACTCTGTCCTGAGGGATGAGGGACAGTGGGAGACCCCTTATACGTTTAACCCGGAGCACTTTCTGGATGCTAGTGGTAACTTCAAGAAGAACCCAGCCTTCATGCCCTTCTCTGCAGGTAAACTCTTGACGGCTCCTTTTCTCAGAAGCATGTAAATGTAAAAGGAAAACATCAGTTTAAATGAAACACAGAGAATTTTGAAGTCCATCAATCTACATCTTCAAGAAATATGGATATTTTGTATCATCTCTGCAGGCAAGCGCTCCTGTGTGGGTGAGTCTCTGGCTCGGATGGAGCTCTTCCTGTTCCTGGTGTCACTGCTGCAGAAGTTCACCTTCAGCTCTCCTAATGGTCCTGATGCTATTGATCCCAGTCCTGAGTTCAGCAGCTTTGGAAACATGCCTCGATTCTACGATCTCATTGCATCCCCGCGCTGAGCAGTGCAGAGGCAAAAAAAAATGCTTATACATTTGTGTGAGTTTCTAATTGATGAGACTGTGTTATTTGTTTACATGTAGAAGTCTGTTATAAACACGGGTATGTAAATTGTTTTAGTTTAAGTTTGTTTTCATTTATTTTGAGGAAATGTTTTGATTTGCTGCTGTTTTAACTTTTGAATAAATTAACCCTTCATGAACTGGGAAAGACAATCTGGTGGCAGTTTTTGTTTTCCTTTATTCTGCATCATTAACATCATAAGCACCTTTAGAAGTGAATCAGTTTAATCAGGGGTTCTTACTCTTTCACGTCAGAATACTGGTCCAGTATCTGTGTAATGAATACTAGTGAATAACGGGAAGAGAAAAGCAGGAAACAAATTAATACTTTATGAAGATGATCCCTAATAACTATTACATACACATTTACAGTATAATGTGTCTAGTATTTTTTCACATTTTTGAAGGTTTTCTGGATATGCACCTCACCTACTTTCACTACACAATGCTATTGTTGACTTGTGTTTAGTATATAGAGATATATGATATAGGTTCTGGAAGTGGGGTCATTTATTTTCTTTAAATGAGTGAAATTAATAGTAAATTGCATTTAAACTTAAAACTTGAAATTTAAAACAAAACATTAAAACTTGACTTAATTTGTAGATGGGTAGTTTGTTGTTTTAACTCGGCTTATATTTTGGACATACACTTTTCTTATAAAGTAATATGGCCCCATTTTAAAGTATTACCCTGAACCCTGGAGAGGTTCCCACTGAGACCTCAAGGGAAAGCCAGGTTGCTGTGGGAAGTAGTACTAGCTCACCCTGTGAACTACGTAGGGGCAATTGACAATTATTTCACAAGAGTCAGTAGTTTTCCAGCATTGACAGTACATTACAGAGATGTTGCATGCGTGACGTCACCCATAGGTTTTAACTGAAAGCAAATGTTTTGGACAAATAAGCCACTATGACAGAGCATTACTACAAAAGAGTCAAAATAAGAGAAGAGCTTAGTTTGTGGTTCAGAAATGATAAGAAGGACATTGAAAACCCAGCCTTATATTTTTCAAAATTGTAACATTACAAAAGAACCTAAAGAAATAATAAAGGAATAATAAAAAAACCACATCCTCAGAGCTGTCTAACTTGTAAAAGGAATAAAAACCCATAATAAACTTTAAACATGTTTTATAAATCTTTAAAAGTGGCTATTTTTAACATGTATTAATGAAGATTTGCTCACTTCCGGTCACAGCCTCCAGTGGTCAGTCAAGGCTTTAAGTCCAGGCAATTGTTATTGCACATCAAGAGGAAAAGAGGGGCATTATCGCTTGTTTTCCAGTCATAATTAAAAATCATTGCAACTAATGGTGAGAGTTGAAACAGCTCTTCTTCAGTTCAATTTCGAAGAGGTCGGAAAAGACGCAAGACTCATCCTTTATTTCTTGGTAATATCTATGCCTATTGGACAAGAGCAAGCTCTTGAATAAGTTCACACTTAATGAAAGGATGAAAACCAATAGATTCTACAGTTAATAGGATGAGAGTCATGTTTTGAAGGTGAAAATCAGAAGCAAGATTAAAACTCCAGCAGCTGAAATGCATGTTACGCTCTCTCTTAATCTTTGTGAGTAATAAAAACACATCTCCTGTTGTTCACTCTCTTTCTGATGAGCATGAGTCAGCATGACTGCCACTGAGTGTTTGGTAAATAAAAAGAAAAGTTTCATCACCATGAGCATGACTCAGTGGATTTTGTTTACAGCGTGCTAAAAGACTGGGTTAAGAGCAGATCATGAGATGCAGAATTTTTAGAAACTCCTTAAAGGGAAGCAGCTAGAATACTGAAAGCTTGTCAATCTTCCCTTCATTTAAGTGTTCCATTAGTTCAAGAAAGCTTCCTTCAGCACTCTGGAAATGTGTGCAAATGCAGATCAAAGCATTGGCTATCATTGACAGCAGCCAGGTGTACTTACTGGTCCAACATTTTCCATCCATTTTCAAGCCGTGCCTATGCCTCTCTGGCTGATACATTTCCCCAACTTCATCAGGGTTTAAAGCAACTACTAAGATGCTAAAAATGCTGTACTGACATAATGTGAAAGCTTAGTTGAGTGACAGATTGTTCACTACCACAGGGATCAGAGTTTACCCTGTTCAAAGAACATTCACAAGAGTTGATCATGTGTCTCACCTCCTAACCTTGCTGGACCTACCTTTTTATTGCCTAGCATATATATAACACAGACGTGAGGGTTAGTGAACTGAGAGTAACGAGAACAGAGCAGAGATGGAGCTCTCTAGCTCACTGCTGCTGGTTCTGGTCCTGACCGTGCTGATGCTGATCAGATGGAAGAGAAGGGCCGGGGGACATTCCTTGCCTCCGGGACCCATGGCTCTACCAGTGATTGGAAACTTGCTAATATTGGACAAGAAAGCACCCTATAAGAGCTTCATGAAGGTGGGGGTGTTTTAGGATATGTAGAATGCTTCGCTTTAAAGAGAAACCTCTGATTTCCAAATAATCTACTCTTGCTTTTGAATCTCGTATTGCTATTTACCTTGCCGTTTCTGGAGAAGCGGAAATTTGTGAAATTGCTCATATGATTTGTCTTTGAAAGTAAAATATGTTTTCTCCAACAGTGGAGTAAAAGCTATGGACCGGTGATGACTGTACACCTTGGCCGTCAGAGAGCAGTGGTTTTGGTTGGCTATCAGACCGTGAAAGAGGCTTTGGTGGACCAGGCTGAAGACTTTGCTTCAAGAGCTCCTTTACCATTTCTGCTCAGAGTCCTGAAAGGATATGGTGAAACTGCTGTTACTGTTATTATTGCTGCAGTAAAAGTCTGTCATCAGCCAAGGTCAATAATATTTTGTCTACAGGTCTGATAATCAGTAATGGTGAGCGCTGGAGACAGCTGAGGCGCTTCACTCTCACCACCCTCAGAGATTTTGGAATGGGACGCAAGCGGATGGAACTGTGGATTCAAGAAGAGAGCCAACACCTACTGAAGAGCTTTGAGGACACCAAGGGTAAGAAAAGACACATTTACATATGTTCATCCTGTTATGGTGGAATTTCTGCTGTGTTCAGGACAGCTCCCAGAGAGGAAGGATTTCGATTTCTTGTGTTTTCTGCCTCAGGGTGTGCTGTCGATCCCACATTTGTGTTGAGCCGCACAGTGTCAAATGTTATCTGCTCTCTGGTGTTTGGGCAGCGCTTTGATTACAAAGATGAAGAATTCCTATATCTGCTCCAGATCATTTCAGGAGTCCTGCGCTTTCTGAGCAGTCCTTGGGGTCAGGTGAGAACTCTTACTGTTATGGAGCTGAATACAAAAACCAGTGCAAATGCCTATGAATGAAAAGCATAACGAAAACTTCACCAGAAGGCTAGCGTAGCTGTTAGAAAACAGTTTTTGTTTAATTTCATTTGTTTTGAATGAGAGTTTTAAACATTCTGTGATTTAAATTTAAACTATTAATTCACAAGTTTGCTCTTACTTACGATTTCCTAGTATCAGTGTGAGTGGCTAGCAATAGGAGAAGCATACTAAGCATACGAGGCCAGCTGTCCGAGTGAGGAGTCTGGGACCAGGAACATGATGTTGATTAGTTGTTTGCAGCTTAAAACACTGGGTAGGTAATGAGTAGGTGGGCTTATATGATTAGTCGGTCAATTATCAGCTAAGCTCCTCCCAAATTCACAATTCAGTGCATAATTTGTTTTCTCCTGTCAAGACAAACAGTATCAGTATGAATAGCAGCTTATCAGTTTACCATTGTCTCTTCCAGCTGTACAATATCTTCCCTAAACTCATGGAACTCCTACCCGGTGAACACCACAACACGTTTAAAGAGACGGACGATTTAAAAGATTTTGTTCAGAGAAAGATCAGAGAGCATGAGAAGAACTTGGAGCCCAGTGACCCAAAGGACTTTATTGACTGCTTCCTCATCCGACTCAAACAGGTACGAGTGACAAAGACTTCAGGAGTTCTTCCTCTCTTACACCAAACAGTCCATCCATAAATGTTGTGATGTTTACTTTGTTACCAGGAGAACAACAATCCTGACTCTGAATTTCACAAGGAAAACATGTTGGGAACTGTCTTAAATCTCTTCTTAGCTGGAACGGAGACCACCAGCACAACTCTCAGATACGCCCTGATGATCCTGATCAAATATCCTGAAATCCAGGGTAAGTTCCTCTGAGTCAATCATTAGCAAGCACCGCAATCTTTTAACATCTAGAGACAGTGTTGTCATTTAGTCCAAACATTTTTACCCATAAGTAAAAGCATCTTTTCATTTTGAAAATTTCCTTCCAGGTTCTGTGGTAGATAAGAATCCCATATGAGAGAGACTATCTTTCTGTTTCTCACGAACTGTTCGGGAAAGAGAAAACATAGTAGTTTTCCTCAACTTTTAAAAATGTGCCACCAATCTTTTTTTTTTTTGTCTCATAGTCATAAGTAAGTGTTTTTTGGTGCTTCGGTGGAAAATGATTTATATAATACTCATAAGAGTTGAGTAAAATAAAATGCAATTTTATTTAAGACTGAGTAAAGCCGTTTTGAAGGTGACCAGCCTTTCCAAGCTAAGGAATTGAAGTGTCTCTCTGGGCACAGAGCGTTCTTCTTTAATCAACCCTAAGCCTTTGCCTTTCCACCCCCGTTTGTAAATTGCATTCACATTCCATTTCATTCCAAGAAGACCACGAGGGTCTTCTGGCAGAGATACATACAGGAGAAAGTTTACTTTTTTTTTGTTAAATAAAATTCACTATAGTGCCATTTAACATCAGTCTCTAAAAGCTATTGAGAATCGGCCTTCAAAAGTGCTATTAAGCAACAATCACAGAAACAATTGTGGTTCTTTATTGTGGTGAAATATAGGTCTTTTTTCCATGTAAAGAACCATGGTTCTAAACGTAGTTGGTTCTAAACAACACTTTCTAATGTTGTTTTAGAATTTGATACTAAATGTGGTTCCCCCATGATTACGAGGACCAGATTTAGTGCAATGTTATATCATTATAATGTTGACAGCCAGTTAGAAACAGAATGACTCCTTTTTTACCCTTTTTTATACAGTGATCTACCACAGGACAAGTGTTACGGTTGTGTATACATTTTAGTTGTGTACTCTTTCTTTCTCTCTTCATTTTATGTTTACTGTGTATTTTAGAATACCCCCAATAAAGTTACATTTTGGCTTTACAAACCATTTCACAGTTTAGTTTCAAGTCCAATAAGTTTGAAAGGATCTCACCATGCTTTGAGTTCATGTTAATCCCATAATTTTATTAGATTTATCAGATCTCATATAGTGCTGAGAGAAGAAGTGTTTGCTAATTCACAGAAGAGTTTGATATATTATAATACCTTCTCAACACTTCAAGCCAGAGAAAGTCTATTTTCTTTGATCTAGAGCAAATGCAGAAGGAGATCGATCAGGTGATTGGTCAGAACAGAATCCCCACGATGGATGATAGGAAGTCCCTTCCCTTCACTGATGCTGTGATTCATGAAGTGCAGCGCTACCTGGACATTATTCCTCTCAGTGTTCCTCACTATGCAACACACGACATCTCATTTAAAGGATACGCAATACCAAAAGTGAGAAAAGATGGAGAACTTATGGTAAACAGCCAAGTTATCTATCTTTGTTAAATAGAACTTTATTTTGTATTTTATTTTCCAGGACACTGTGATTCTTCCCATGTTGCACTCTGTCCTGAGGGATGAGAGACAGTGGGAGACCCCTTATACGTTTAACCCAGAGCACTTTCTGGATGCTAGCGGTAACTTCAAGAAGAACCCAGCCTTCATGCCCTTCTCTGCAGGTAAACTTTCTTATGGTTCCTATATCTATACAGAATTATCAAATGTATCAAGAGAGAGGTGGAAATAAGAAGAGGTAACCATAGTATAATTATCACAGGCAGAGAATAATCCAAATGATTAATTTCTGTTAATGGAAACTTTTTCATTAATCCTTAAAAGTGATCATTTGTCCACACCCCCAGATGTTTCAAAGTCTGACACTATGACAACAAAATAAAATCACAAACATTACTTTTACTGAAGCATGAATGAACAATCTCTAAACACAAGTTTTTGTTTTAAAAACTTTATTTCACTACAACGGAAGGTTCAGCTTGACTTTAATCTGCATCATGTGACCCTACTGAAAGAACAGGAACTTACCCAGCCCTAACCCTAGTCTCATCCTCAGATGCTATGTCTACAGAATGTTTGCTATACATCAGATGGGTTTGGTAGATTTTTGTGGCAACACTTCAAAAATAACAAAGTCGTGATCTGATTAGTGGAAGTTATCAGAATTTTCAGGAGGAGTGAGTATCACATTTATTTTTGTTCCGCTGGGAAACTACGTTCAGCCATATGTTTGAGTCAAAGATCAGTCATGTGTACTTAGAATAAGAACAGCTAAACACTGAATAACTTTGAATGACCTGTTGCATGCCAATTTTTTGTAGCAACATTTCAACGACTTGAAACATGATGTTATGTGGAGTCAAATGGCATTGGTTGTTTGATATGTCAGTCAAACAGCTTCCTGGGTGGGTTTTAGCCAAAAAAATGGACCTTCCTTGAAGGTCTTGCTTGGCGAGACTACCCTTAAAGTAAATATAAGGCAATCATCAGATTAACAGTGCCTTGTAGCTGGTCTAAACCTTCAGCTCTACAAGTATCTTTCAAAAGCAGTGTGACCATAACTTAATTATAGAAAAAAAGATATGGCAGGGTATAGTGGCACTTTAAAATTATTCCGACGTGTTTTTCTACAGGTAAGCGCTCCTGTGTGGGTGAGTCTTTGGCTCGGATGGAGCTCTTCCTGTTCCTGGTGTCCCTGCTGCAGAAGTTCACCTTCAGCTCTCCTAATGGTCCTGATGCCATTGATCCCAGTCCTGAGCTCAGCAGTTTCGGAAACATGCCTCGGTTCTACAATCTGATTGCATCACTGCGCTGAGCAGTGCAGAGATAGAAACATGTTGATTTCACTTTGACTGACATTGCTATATAAAAAAAAACAAAGAACCTCAGACTTCATCACCTCTTTCAGAGCCTTACGCTATTCTTGAATAACCTGTCCAAAGTTCTTTTTATGTGTTGATCAGATAAGAGCACTAAACAATGCTTGATTTCTTTGTGTAAAAAAAAACTGTAGCACAAAGACAGTCATTTTTGATCGTGTCTGAATGGAAACTTTACTTTTTGTTTAAAATGCACATAATTCAACTAATTTTTCTGTCTAACCGACATACAGGTTGTCATTTTAGATGTCGTTTAGAGTGGCTTATAGGTGCAAATGGGATGGGTTTTAACCTGAGTTTTAGAGAAACGTTAAATCAGTTTAAGTCTTCATTAGATGATTGCTACGTTCCATGCACTGTGGTCATTTTGCTCCAAGACAACAAATAAAAATTATAAGACCATCAGGTAGTAAATGAGAAAATTTGGTTGATGCAATGGGGGTCCACAACAAAGGTTTTATGGATGACAAAAGAACTAGTAGATGCTGGTTTTACTGATTTAACAGATTTTCAAAAAACATTTTCCAGTCTTAAAATCTACTCTGCTTGGGCTGCAACACAAACTAAACATGTTTTCTGATACTTGTGATTTCAGTTTTTGGGGTAGTGCTACCTGTTGGTAGCAGATCATTTAATGTCATGAGCTCACATTTGTACTGCATTTTTTATTAAAACAAGGTCAATGTCAGTTTCAGTATTACATTTTGGCCAGCAGGTGGATTGTGACGCAAGGAATAGCTTGGGTTTGCCTACAAATCACTAAGCAATAATGCTAGAAAACTTAAAAAATAGATTTAATTAGTGAGTCAGCCCTGTAATGTTGTCTGTGAGACAGTAAGGTGTTACACATGTCCTAACTTTAGTCCAAATAAAATAGAAGGAGTTGTACCTTATCTCCATTAGTAGGTTGAAAGGGAATGGAGGTAGAGTTCATGAACAGAAATTAACCTGTTGTCTCCTTTCAGCTGTTGCAGGGCTTGATCAGATGATTTGAGATAAATAGTCTTTAGTTTCAAAGGTTTCACTTACCTTATGTCTCGAGTGAAAGCAGTTAGAACAAAGTGATTTTCACTTTGTATTTCTAGGAATCTGTTTTCAGAGATTAACTCGACAATTAATCTGTTTTATGTGGAAACAACAGCTGTGAAAGTGATATTTAGCAAGTAGTTAGAGCCACAAGTTTGTATTCATCTTAATCCAGTTCTGGCTTGTAGCCTTATTGGCTTTCCATGTTTTAGGTCAGGTATCCCAAAGGGCAATTAAGTCTTCAAAATCAGAATAACTCCGATCTAAAAGAAAGCTCTTTTGTCGTTTACTTGATAGTTTTTCCACTTTAAATATTTTCTGACAAAATAACTAATATATATTAAAAAACACTGAGATTGGTATTCTCACACAATCATGTTGGATTACAATAGCCTTTGATTTTAGAGCCTTGTCTCCATTACAAAGTGAGTGTGTGAACTACTGAAGCATTACATATGAATAAGGTTAGATTCATTAACATATCTATAAACAGTTTACATATTTATAGTTTGAATCACAGATTGATAATGATTTTGGATGTGTTTGTGGCAAGATGTCCTGTAGACGCTCAGAAAAGAGGTTAGGGTGCATCCTAGTTAATGTTTACTAGCACGTCTCATTCACTCCTCACCTCTGGCCCATTCCTGCTGGGACGGCCCCTCCACCTGTTTAAAACTCTTGAAGCAGATGAAGCCACAGTCAGAGGGAAACACCAGAGAATAGAGGAGAGATGGAGCTCTCTAGCTCGCTGCTGCTGGCTCTGGTCCTGACCGTGCTGATGCTGATCAGATGGAAGAAAAGAGCCGGGGGACTTTCCTTGCCTCCGGGGCCCCTGGCTTTACCAGTGATCGGAAACTTACCAATACTGGACAAAACAGCACCCTATAAAAGCTTCATGAAGGTGGGGGCAGAAACAACATATTAATTTGGTTTTATTTTTCAGATTTAACTTTAGTTAGGCTGCAAAGATTGATTATTAGTGTTTAATATGACTCATTATAAAATGAGATAAACTTAATGCACTGTGATGCATTGTATTTGACAAAACAGTGGAGCAAACGCTACGGACCTGTAATAACTGTACACATCGGGCTTCAAAGAACAGTGGTTCTGGTCGGCTATCAAACAGTGAAAGAGGCTCTGGTGGACCAGGCTGAAGACTTTGCCTCCAGAGCTCCCATACCCTTTACAAACAGAGTTCTGAAAGGATACGGTAAAATAATTATTTTAGTCTGAGAATGCATGTTATTTTCTTGAAGTTCAATCATAATCATTGTTCATCTCTTGTTCGCAGGTCTAATCATCAGTAACGGAGAGCGATGGAGACACCTGAGGCGCTTCACTCTCACAACCCTCAGAGATTTTGGAATGGGACGCAAGCGAATGGAGCTGTGGATCCAGGAAGAGAGCCAACACCTACTGAAGAGCTTTGAGGACACCAGCGGTAAGAGAAGAGAATTGAAAGTTTAAGTCACCTATAACTTTACACTAGATAACTATCATTCATGCTTCAGGGAAACCCGTTGATCCGACATTCTTCCTTAGCCGGGCTGTGTCAAATGTGATCTGCACGCTGGTGTTTGGCCAGCGCTTTGATTACGCAGACAATAACTTCCTTCACTTACTCCAGATCATCTCTAAACTTTTGCAGTTTGCAAGCAGCCCTAGAGGACAGGTGAGTCAGTGATGTTGTCTGAAAACATGCATGATTAAAGACTTGAGGACTATGTGAATGATTAATAAACTGTTTAATGCTCAAGCAAAACTCTTCATTAGAGTATTAAAAGATGAAAGAACAGCTTAAAGTGCTTAAATAATTCCACAGCTGAGTTTATTCCCACTGTGCTTGTTGGGGTTCCCTACAGATACTCTGGTTCAGTCCCAAATTTCCAACAATTAGTCAGTTGAGGTAGCGCTTCTCCTGGGTGTCTGTAGCCATTTACCATGTACATTTTGCTTTCAGTGAGTTTAGTAGGTTTAAAACACTTGATTAAAATAAACATGAAGCCGTTTAGCAGGCAATCAGGTCTACATGAAGATGTTATTGAAGAAAATTGGCTTGGTTTTGTAACGTATTTTTTTCATTAAAAACAAACGAACAAAAAATCACCAAAAGCTTGCTTGTTTTGCCACCTTAACGTTTTCTCCTTCATTACAGATGTACAACATCTTTCCTAAACTCATGGAACTCTTACCTGGAAAACATCACTCAATGTTTGCAGAGATAGATGATTTAAAATCCTTTGTCTTGAAAAAAGTCAAAGAGCACGAGGAGAACTTGGACTCCAGTGATCCAAAGGACTTCATTGACTGTTTTCTCATCAGACTCAAACAGGTACAAAATCAACACACCACACACGCCACAGTGTTGTACAGAGACATCATGAAAACAAATGAAAAGAAAACCCATTCAAAACAAATGAAAAAAGTGCAAAACATACATTAAATATTTATTAATGACCCTGCCATGGAAATGCTCCCGCATAGAGAAAAGTCTTATGTTAATGTTTAAAAATGTCCACACTAATGATGAAGAATGAAGGATTCTGAAACCCAGGTTGAAAGGAAAGCATGCTTTGAGAGCATGGGTGAATCTGCCATGATACCTGATAGCCCTCAATGGTTGGCATAATATAGAGATTATACAGAGATGATTTCTCCTTTGATTTCCAACAATCTAACAGGAGTACCCTGTTCCTAAAATATTTAATGTTGGTTTGTCTGATATCCACTAGCAGTTCACTAGGATGGTTCTTATGGTTCTTATTTTGGGGGAAATTCCACAGTGAGAGCTTGTCTCTGTAAAAAGTGGGTCCTCAAGAGAATGTTTCGTGATCTTATCACGGATGGCCCAATCCACTCCATTTCATTGTTATTAAGACCATTGTTATTGTGACTCAACCCTCGAGGCATTTTCACAAAGAAAAAATAACCAGTTCTTCTCTCTTATTATGTTACAACAGGATGAACAAAATCCTGAGTCTGAGTTTCACAAAGATAACATGGTGGCGACAGTATTAAATCTGTTCACAGCCGGAACAGAAACCACCAGCACAACTCTGAGATACTCCCTGATGATCATGATCAAGTTCCCTCACATTCAAGGTATTGTAAAGGCATCCCACAGATGTTCCTTTATTTATGTTGTAATCGTTAAGTCCCACTTTTGACCTCTTCTACTTTAACCTTAAAGTAAGTTTTCTTTTTTTGGAAGGATACTTTTGAGCAGAAAGTCCATGAACTTTCAACTACCTCCTCAACTGGCCCTTAGCTGCTTTTTAATGAGCTTGTCAATCATCTTGTCAGAAGGAGAATATTTTTCCTACTATCCTACTATTCCTTTAACTGCCACGCTATGAATAAGGCAATTCAAAAATTATTTGTTTGTATTTCTTCGCTCCTAATATCATTTAAGTTTTTTTTTCACATCCTATATTTTTCTAAATATCAATTACTAACAAATGCTTGACATAGCTTTTTTGGTTAAAAGTACCATACTAGAAAATCCCCCAAAATGAATTATGAAACTAATTTATCTTGAAAGAAGTTGAATAAGTAAATAAAATAATAAATAAATAAAAGTTTGAATAGAAAATCTTGTTTTATTCAAAAGTTATGTTCAAGTTTTCATTTGACACAGAATATTTTTTAAAAAGCTAATTAAAATACAGGGACTCAAGATATGCTCAACCATTTGGTTTAGTGGGCTGCTAAAAGGTTATTCTGACTACTTCACTCTGCCAAAAGTGATTTTGTAGCTAAAACTTAAGTTTTAACAAAGAAATACAATTTGCATAACAGGAAAATATTTTTTATTTTAACTTACAGTTAAACACTAAAACAATTGTAAAAATAGATTTTTCCTCTTGAGATTCAACATTCTGTAAGAGGACTTACTACAGTGTGTGTTGAAAAGCTCTTTTAGCCACGTATAGATGCATTTTATAGTATGATTTGGAAGACAATAATTCACACTTGAAATACTTTATAGTAGATAGAGTGTGTGTATCTGTGTGATGTTTATGTGTGTTGTTTCAAAGGAGTTGTGCTAGAAGCCAACACTTTTGTTCTTGCCATTGATTTAATGTAAAATTGAAATAAAAATAACTGCAGTAATGTTCTGATTTGATCTAGACCAAATGCAGAAGGAGATCAATCAGGTGATTGGTCAGAGAGTGCCTACGATGGACGACAGGAAGTCCCTTCCCTTCACTGATGCTGTGATTCATGAAGTGCAACGATATGTAGACCTTGCCCCGTTAAACGTTCCCCACTATGCATTGAAAGACATCACTTTCAGAGGCTATATCATTCCAAAGGTAAACACTTTCTTTATCTAAAAGAACACTTTTATGTCTTGGGAATATATAAGCTGCTTCTCAGTCTGAAGATTATGTGTTTGAAGCATGGGCATCTCTAGACCACTTTTACGATAGCTGAACTCTCTCTTTGTTTAATGGAGTGTTCAAGAAGCTTGTTTTGGTTACCAGGTGTTAGCACTATTTAAAGGTAATATATCAAAGAATTTGATTGAGAAATGAGCAGATACGATGAGTTTGATGCCCCTTACATCATGAATGTCTGTTTTCTATAATGGCTCACCTAAGTCAACAACTAAACACTTCATGATTAAACATATACGGGGTGAATCTCTGAACAGTCTGAATGTCCGTTTTCCAATTGCAAGGGGAAATCAAATTTTAACTTTGTTTTTATATTAAGGAAAATATGAGTCCCACAAGGCATAATAAATGCATATTTATGAATATGATTAAAAAAATAAATGACCTTGGTCTATAATTGTATAGGAAGTCTTCACTAAATTTTGATTTCTAATTTGAATAAGGAACTCTGACTTATTTTCTAACATAAAGCAATCAACTGAATAGCACGTTAAAAAGTAAGACTGTCCTCGACTAAAGATTCATTATTAGTCACTTAATCGTAAACATGCTTATTTTTATTAAGTTAATTACTTAAATGGGCTGGAAAATAATTTATGTTTAAGGGCTAAGAATAGTTTTTTTTGTAATATTATTTTACATTGCAGGGAAACTCTAAACCATAATAAGCTGTAACTATCACCTGCATAAAACACAACCAAAGATATGATTTTAACATAACATATACATACAAATGGCAAAGATGTATGAAAACTTTTTTTGTTTGTTTCAAGTGATAACGAACGAAAAAATAAATTAAGTAGGTCTAAATACAAAAATGCTTTTGCTAAATTACTAAATATTTAGTGTCAGACAAATATATTATTAAACTTCCAAGACTTTAAATTTTCCTTTCGACATGATGATGGGTGTATTTGCCTCGTCTGCTGTGGACAAGCTATCGGTTGTGACTGTATCACTTCTTGTGGATATTGTTTTTTACTTACCGACTAATGAAATCAAATAAGCCTGTTCTCGAATAATTGACCAAAAGGGGGCAGCCCTATTAAAAAGAAAGTTATTTGATTATATTTGCTTTTGTACATTTGTTTGTTAATATGTCAACAGTTCTTTAGAAGTATTGAAAGAATTAAGAGGGGGGAGGGGGGATTTTGTGAGCGAGAGTGATGAGTGAATGTGGCTCTTTGATGGGCTGGAGACATGCCAGGCTTCACCCCGACTTTCTCACAATGTGAGTAGGGGCTCACACAGAACCAGGACTGTGACAAAAGCTATTTGGGATGGAATGCTATCGATATGTTAAATGCATTCAGTATTGATCTTACTGTGTGTTATTCCCCCAGGACACTGTGATTCTTCCCATGCTGCACTCTGTCCTGAGGGATGAGGGACAGTGGGAGACCCCTTATACGTTTAACCCGGAGCACTTTCTGGATGCTAGCGGTAACTTCAAGAAGAACCCAGCCTTCATGCCCTTCTCTGCAGGTAAGTAAAATCAGGTTTTAATCTGTGTTAAATGATGAAATAGACAGATTGTAGGAGTTTTCCCCTCTCATCAGTTTGCTAGATTCTGTGATTGATTCGGTCTAATCTCAGCCTAAAATCTAAGCATGATTCTCTATCTTACATAATCAACCATTCTGTTTGCAGGCAAGCGCTCCTGTGTGGGTGAGTCTCTGGCTCGGATGGAGCTCTTCCTGTTCCTGGTGTCCCTGCTGCAGAAGTTCACCTTCAGCTCTCCTGATGGTCCTGATGCCATTGATCCCAGTCCTGCATTTAGCAGTTTTGGAAACATGCCTAGATACTATGATGTTATTGCAACCCCACGATGAGCAACATGAATGCTGTTCCCTTCTAATCTAAGTTTCCTGCAAACTTAAAAATGTAATGTAACTTATTATGTTTGATGTACTACTTTATTCTCATGAAAGCATAACATTTACAACACTGTTTGATTATGTTTAGTTTGTATTGATTTTGTTGGCAAATGATTCTGGGGTCTAAAACATGCAATAATCACAAATTAATTTACAATTTTCAAGATTAAATAAAGCAATGTCTCATATCATAGATTATTGTCAAATAGAAACACAATTGTGGTAAAGGGAAAACTTTTAGAAAGTAATGTTAGGGCTCTCTTGAGAACACGATTGATGAAACAATTTCAAATTCAACACATGTAATGAAAATAAAGGCACTCTAATAACCCTGAAAAATAATCCAGAATTTTTTTTCAAGTTTAGTTTTTGTTAACCTCTTTCAGTTTGTTTCAAACAATTGTAAACTTTATCAGAGAAATTCTCTATTCTTGTTTAATTTAGTTTAAAACAAGTTCTCTTCAAGTCTCAATAATTCTATGGTTTACGATTTTGTCCTGCTCGTGTTCTGGAAACCACCAGGAAGGCTCTGCCTGTCAGACTGAAACGAAAAGTGGTCCACAAAATGCATTTCAAGGATTGACTTTTTTTAGTTAAAAAAATGTATAGAGAGACTGTACATAACAATGAAGGCGTATACCGAGCCCGTCTGATAAGCTGAAATGGAGCCTCCAAATTAACTCAACTTTCTCATTCATTGAAATAACTCAAACAAAAAGCTTGTATCCCTGTTTCTGTATCTGTTTTAGAACACTTCTGAAATTACCCTGTTTTAAGGTTAAAAACTAAATATTGGGCTTTAAGAGAGAACTGTTTATGCCTTAGATCAAGTAACTGTTACTACATGTCTGAATAATAAGATGCATGAATTTCAGATTGTTTATACTTTATAAACAACATTTAGAGGGTCTCATTTAACTTGTATATGTAATGGTTTTTACATAGTGAAAAGTTTAATTCATAAACGAAGCTAAACTTTCTTTTAATGTCATTAAATAGATGCTTTAAAACCAAGAATAAAGCATTTAAAGTTATATTTAAGAACTGCTTGTAAATGTGTATTAACTTAGAAACAATGCTTTATAAATGATGAATTAACTATTAGCTTATGTTTAATTGATGATTCATAGTATGTTTATTGTTAAGTGCCACCAAAAGATCGGAATTGAATAAAACATTTTGTTTACTGTAAGTCAACTTTATCAACCATTAAATATTTATCTTACAACAGAAATTAAACCTGGCCAACGAATTAAATAAAATAAATCCATTACAACCGATTTAAAGACACAGGATCTGGTGGAGCTTATTTAAGTGATCCGAGTATTTAAATAGGAGTATATTTCTCTTAATGATAAAGGCATCTGAGAATATTTCTGCCGTTATTGCATTTTAAAACGTGGCACTCCTTCTCAATCGCTCATCTCTTTCTGTCGCCACAGGGCTTGATTTCTGGAGAATTCGCGTTCCATTTGTCCACCTCTCATTGGTCAATATCCATCCTGTTATTTCCTGCCATTTGCTGGTTATCGTGTCAGTCAATCTGTTCCCGATGCCAATTGGCTGTCTAGACGGAAGCGAGGCGGCTGTTTCAAGGAGTTGGGAAAATTCCTGCGTTCTGCTGTTGTGCCTAAACTTTGGGAGACCTTTTTTATCGGGTTGAAGGGAGAATAAAGCCACTCCGGAGCCAGACGGCACCGAGAAAGCCAAGAGCACGATGAACACGTTTCACGTGATCTTGGCCATTATTATTGGCCTCATTCAGCAGAGCCGAGCAGAAGCGCGGAGCAGGAAACCGGGTAAGAACTTAAAACGTTCTTCCTATCAGCGCAACCGTTAAATGTCCTGACCCTAGCCAGTCAGAATTGTCCCTGCAATTAAGTCATTGTTTAAAAAATGAATAGACTATCTTGCATGCCATGATTATTTACCGTTTCCTTACCATCTTTAGCGAATGCAAATATGTAAATGTAAAAAAAAAATGTAAACACAACAAACGTTAACCAACTCAAATATTATTAACGCTAAAAAAAATACAGAGGCAGTTCTCTTTTAACTTGGAACATAAAGGTCAGAGGTAGTCATATGCTTTTATTTTATTTTTAATTTTGTTTTCTCCCCACAACCAAAGCATGACGTTTTAGTGTTGTCCTGTGGTGGACTGGCAACATACACAGTGCATCCTCTCATTAAATGCGCTAAGAAGTCATCTTTTGAGAACGTCTGAAGCCATGACCTCTGCTTTTTTTCTTATTTGCCATGTCACATGACGTGGATTCACTCCAGCTAAACTTGGTGGAATGTGTTTCAAAGTCTGCTAGAGCCAGTAATTGTTTAAGATTTTCAGTGGGCTTACAGAGAGGACACATCTGTAAACACATGTTGTGTGGTGTAATAGCGTAAACGTCTCTGTGTTTGCACAGATGAGTTGTTGGTGATCACTGCTGCTACAGAAGTCACTGACGGGTACCAGAGATTCATGAGGACCATCCGACAGTTTAACTACACCATTCAGGTTACTGATGCACACAAAAACACTATTTTCATTGTGGTACCACAGATTATAGCATCTGAGAAACTGTCAAAGCATGTACCATTGTGAGAATCTGTGGTCAAACCTGGATCACACTATTACTAAAAAAAATCATGTGTTCCTTTTTACACGTTTAGAATGTTTTTTAGAATGAATTTGAATCCATTTTAATCACTGACCAGAATTATATGTGTAAACATTAGGATATCTAATACTTACAATTATTCAATCTGCTCATGAATATGATTTATAATATTCACTCGTGTATAGAATAACTTGTAAGAGACCTACAGAAGATCTTTTGATTTCTCAGTTCTTGGTGCATTTAGAAAGCTTTACTTTTTGTTTGACATGATGATATACAGTGTGTGGATGTGTTCATATGTAGGTGCTGGGACTGGGTGAGCAGTGGAAGGGAGGCGATGTCGCCCGGACTGTGGGTGGAGGGCAGAAGGTTCGATGGCTGAAGAACGAGCTGCAGAAACACAAAGATAAACACAACACTGTTATCATGTTTGTGGACAGGTGAGCAAATAAACTTTTCTACAGAACTAGGCTGAGAGAGCACATATAAAAAGAACATAAACGTTTAAGATATATCAGTGTGTATAGTGAACGGCTATAATAATATGATATCAGAATCAGCTTTATCGCCGTGCGAGTGAGCATGCGTGCGTGCATAAGGAATTTTCTGTGATGCAATGGAGCAGTCAGTGCAAACACCATAACTACAGCAGAATACGTAAAGTGCAACACGAATAACAAAACAATTAACAAAAGGCTATGAGGTAGAATTTTGGTAGCAAACTGATTTTGCATCTTTTCAGAGTTCTTTTGACAACTCTGATCTCGTTATTCAATTTATTTCTCCCCTGTTTGTTCAAAGCGCGGTCTCCACTTCTGTAGGCTGCTCCCTTGGCTTGACGAAGCTGTTAGTTTTTTCCAGAGAACCATGATTTGTCATTGTTGTTACATAATTCCGAGTGGAGATGCACTTCTCATCACAAAAACCAATGTAAGATGTAACAGAGTAAGATGTCAGTGAGATCATCCAAATCTGTGGCAGAGTCTTCGAAAATGCTCCAGTTAGTACAATCCAAAGCAGCCTTGAAGCATCTGCTCTTTACAGTTCTAATAACAGGTTTAGCAGCTTTGAGCTTTGGCCTGTAAAATGGGATTCGATGTACCAGACAGTGATCAGAAAATCCCAAGGCCACTCTGGGGACAGCATGATATGGATCCATTAATGTGTTGTAACAATGGTCCATTATCCCTCCTTTGAGCCAGGTCTCAGTAAAACACAGTGCAGCAGTGGTTGAAAAGCCTTTGTTGCACCAGGAAAGCAGGTGAATCTCGTCCATTCAAAAATACAAAAAAGACGGTCCTAACATGACAGGTTAAAGGATGTAAGAGTCGTGTGATGTTATTGGCCAAGACACCCTAGGGATAAAATAAAAGAGCAAGAATATTACAATATTTTGTGTGGTCTGCGTTATGGACAAACACACTACTGCCAGCACCTATATCAGAGGTCCTGGAAAGCTCATTTGAACCCCGCCTGGTGTCGATCACCATCCTCCTGCAGCCCGGTAACCTCCTTGGAGAACAGTCAGATCTTTGCTTCCCCGCTGCTAGTTGAACAGCCAAGCTAAAGATGGCTCCCTATTCATCCTCCTGTTATGAGCTACAACTGAGCTGTTCTCCCTCCCCACTGGTTCCCCAAGGTCTGTTTTTAGGGTGACACTAAGCAGCTACCATGGCAGACTTAATACTTAGAAACAGAGTTACTTTCACATTTCTCAGTCAGACACAAATGGTAGAGGAAGAAACTTCTGCAGACAACATGCTTATGGTATGGGATTTATGCTTGGAGTTGATTTTCACTTTGTGATAGAAATTTAAATCCTTATATCGGTTTTAGTAATAATTAGTATCTTTATTAGCATTTCAGTATCATATTGAATGTGTGTTTAAAGTCTTTGGGTGCCTGTGGGGGAGGCGACTGGTGGAGTAGGCGGGGCCTCAGAGCAGTGATGTGCCTGTCCTTTGGGAGGGCATAAATAAGCGTGCACAGAGACTCTCTCTCTCTCTTTTTCCGGCTTTCTTCCTTCACTTCCTACGAGTAGATCTTTCAGCTTTAGTAGAGTACGATTTCAGTGTTTGCTTAAATGAGAAGTGCAAAAAAAGTTGCTGTCGTGCTGCTGTTCTGTACCCTGACTCCGGAGTGATTTCTACGAGAGAGAAAGAGTTTCTGATTTCCATAACAACTTGTTTAAACTTTCTTTTTCTTTCTTTGTTTGACATTTTTGCTCTTTTGTTTACTTGTTTTTTAAGGTATCTTTTTAACAATATGGCCAGGCATCACAGTCTCCTGACCAAAACATTGAAGAAGTGAAAGGGACAGTTCTCAGCATATCTGGGAACTCCTTCGAGACTATAGAAAAACCATTTCAGTTGACTACCTCTCATGACGGCTTCATGAGTAGAAAAGCGAAGGAATATACATATTTTTTGAATATTAAATGTAAAATAAGATTTAAGTCTTCTCACTTGTGCTACAAATATGTTAATTCCTTTAAATCATATTCGACCATGTCTCTGTTTGGATATGTGAAACAGACATGTTGTCAAAAATATCGTGAGGTATGTTCTCAGGTCAAAGAAAAGATTCGAAATGTAACTTTTTTATTTTTTTATTACACAGTTATGATGTGATTCTTGCCAGTGGACCAGATGAGCTGCTTAAGAAGTTTTCCAGGTTCTCGCATCGTGTGGTTTTCTCTGCAGAAGGTTTCTGTTGGCCTGATCAGAGGCTGGCCTCCAAGTACCCTGCAGTGCATCATGGGAAACGCTACTTAAACTCTGGAGGTCTGTGTGTTTGAAGGCGTGCAGTAACTCTTTTCTGCATTTTGGATTTAGGCAGGTATAAGTCTGTTTGTAAAAACTACAATTAACTGCCAAACATGCTATCAAACTAAAATTGACTACTAAAACTAAAAGTTTTCATTAGAAGTCACTTGAATAGCTTAAGAAGTTTTATTATACGGGTGTGATTTTCCCTAATGCAATAAATGGTTTAAAAAAATAAAAAAATTCTGTACAAATAAAAGTTAAGTTGTAATAAATCAAGTGAAAGAACACGCAGAATAATGGTTGATCAGGTCATGATGTAACTATGACACAATATGGATATCAATAGCACTAATTTCGAACAAACTTATTGAAGGACAACAAATATCACATACAGTCCTCTGGTTTTATCAAGTTGTGCTGGCTGAATCAATCTGCATCAGGATTTTTGTGTAATACTCTGCTCAAGTGTCAATTGTCCACTAGGTATAATCAGCTTACTTTTTGTTTACCTTTTTTTTTTTAAGATACTGGTGCTAGTATGGCACTTTCTTAATAAAATAGATTCCATTCAATACTTCCTCAATCATGCTTAAAGATCATATGATTGACTCATCGTATGATTCATGCACTCGAAAATGACCATCTAGTTTTATTATAAAAAGCTTTTGTGTAAATCTGACTTTTGTGTACAGTAAGCTAGTTATTATAAGGTAATATTTAGGAGAGTTAATTCATTTAAAACACATTAACTTGCAAAAACTATTCAATAAAACAGCTCTGCTCAGCGATGTGTGTCCGGTCCCTTGCCCAGCTTGTCTGTTTTTTTGTTTTGTTTTTTTTTAACCTCAATCATGAATCACAAGTTTATGTTTTTATTTACATTCTCCTACTCTGATTACATGGGTTACATTAACCAATGAGGTTATATACCAAGGGGGATCCACATCCCCCATAAAGAAAGATAGGGGAAACACTGCAGCCATTAATGTCTTGTTTGTTTCTCATCAAATTTCATTTCAATAAGAAGCCTTAAATAACATCAGCTGAGAGTTATTATTGGTCACTTCATCATCGGGATGCCTGAGTCCTGTGTTTTTCTTTGTTTCAGGCTTCATCGGCTTTGCCCCGGACCTCTACGAGATTGTACAGCAGTGGAAGTACAAAGATAATGATGACGATCAGCTCTTCTACACACATATCTACCTGGACAAGGAGAAGAGGGCAAGTGTCTGTGTCCCTGAGTTTCTCTGCATGTCTGTGAGATGCTTAAATATGTTTTTCTCTGTTTCCAGAGAAAGTTCAACATCACATTGGACCACAGGTCTCACATCTTCCAGAATCTGAATGGAGCCATTGGTAGATATCTTGCTTTGAAACATCCTTCGCTCATTTGTACTTGCTTTGTGTTCTTGTCATAATCCTGAGTGCGTTTTCAGAGGAGGTGGTGTTAAAGTTTGAGAAGTCCAGAGTTCGAGCCAGAAACGTGGCTTATGATTCACTTCCTGTGGTGATCCATGGAAATGGCCCCACAAAGGTAGGTAACAGCATTAAATCACCCATGTCTGGTTAGTACTAGAGTTTTGTCAATAAAACTGAAACACTTTTCAGTGTAATTTTTTTTCAGATAACTGACAACGGTCTGCAAAAGCTGTTTATTTATAGCTGATTCGTCCGTCTTAAGAGTCAGGTTGAACAATGAAGGGTTACTGTCAACTGGACCTTGCTGACCTAAGTCAGACAGAGTTTGAAAGGAAAATTTTGAGTAAAAGTAAAAAATAGAGCTTTCTGTACAGATCAAGAGTGGAAAAGAATGTAACAGCTGACAAAAGCGCGTGTCTATGTTTACAGTTTGACACTAGAGGGTGCTGCCACCCATTATTAGAAGAGGCACTTACGAGATCAAATAACCCTTTTAACCAAGCTGTTCGGGGATGGATTAGACTACATAGCTGTCTTGAGTGTATTTGTCATTTTTATACACATGAAGTTACTTTATTAGTTTCTGTAGTTTTGTTTTATTCTGATAAATTGTAAAAGAGAAGGGCACCAACTTGGTGGGGGGCAGGGTTTGAATATGTTTACAATTTTTGCGTTAATGTCTAGGGAAGCCCATTTCTGCTTAAATAAGACACTTTAAACGTTTTGTGATAAAAAAAGACTACAAAATGTTGACTTGCTGACCTGCAGACATCCAATATAATACTATCTACATGTACACACTTTGTTTTGTCTTAAAACCTTTGACTTTTTACATTCATTATATAGTTTTAATATGGCAAAACTTGTCTTCTATAAATGTCCTTGCAAATATATGGATAAATAAAACTTCTTTTAATTATGTTTCCAGGATATATACACAAACTGTTATCAGTTCAATCCTGCGTGATCACATCTGCAAGATCCCTTTAGAAGGCTAAAATTTTCTCTTTCTTGGGCTTCAATTATATACCATCTGATGGTTCCATTTTCACCCATTTGATGAGTGATATCTCTAAGAGAATCTTCTTGTGCAGTAAACTGATCACTTTTCAATATTTGTCAGTTTAGGTAGATATAGCCATATCTCTTAAAACATATTGGTACTTTGTCTAGTTTTACTTTGTGTGTGTACTCTCTATTGGGTTCCTCCGGTAGGGTTGGCTTATTAATCGTATGTGTGTGTGTCTTGTGTATAAGTGTTTGTGAATAAGTTGCCCACTGTGTGTTTGTGTGTAGCTTCAGCTGAATTACCTGGGGAACTATGTGCCCACAGCCTGGACCTATGAACACGGCTGTGGACACTGTGATGAGGACCTCCTAGACCTGTCTGACCTCTCTGTGAGTCTCATTGTCACAGCTTCATCTACTTATTCAGTTGGAATCTTGCACTTTCTAGATGGTTTGGGGAGGAAGAGGAATTTATATTCTAATTATCATTTAGTACATTGATATGAGTAGCTATTGACAACCTTAAGGGCATTTAATAAAGAGGAGGACGGCCAGCCACTGCACTCATCAGATCTAGCTCTTACAAAGTCGATCTTATTTTATGGTGACGTCTCCTCATTTATGCTAATTTTCATTGACTGTGCTTGGAATTTGTCTGAGAGTTTTGATGAAGTTCACACTCAGTAAAGCAAAGTGTGTTTGTATGTGCTGCAGGACGAGGAGATGCCGCTGGTTTACCTGAGCGTGTTCATCGAACAGCCCACAGCTTTCCTGGAAGAGTTCCTGGAGCGGCTGGCCACGCTCAACTATCCTCACTCACGGATTCAACTCTTCCTACACAACAACGTATGCACACAACACAACTAGCATGACAGCAATGGGATACCCAAGTTATCAATTCCCTTTTCTGAATCTGTTTTGTAGATAGACTAAGTAGGGTTGCTTGATTTAACTGTTAAAAATGCTAGATTTAACTGTTAAACACCGAACATCAGTCTATTTTATAAAAAAAAGAAATAGTTGCAAAAGGTTATTTGAGATTCATTTAACACTCAAAACTCGTATAGTAGGAGTAAATAAAATTTCATAGAAGACCTCTATCAATTTTTTCAATATTACAGAAAAAGTATGTAACAAAAATGTATCCAAATATGTATTTAATTATAAGAAGGTAATTGATATACATTTTTTGCCCTCTCATTTAGGTCTGGGACTTTAGCTACTTTGTCACTGAGGCATAAAAATATGGACATTAAATAAAAAAATAGAAATAATTTAATGTCAAATTGAAGAACCAAGAATGCTAACGATAATCAACACTCCAATTCTTCTGATTTCAGCCCCTGAGCCACATTAATATTATGCATAAATCTGCAGCCGCATAATCTGTCTGGCTCTAGTTATGGCCAAGTTCGTTTGGTTAGTTCATTTTTCTGGTGGAGAAATTAAAAGCAAACAAGACACGATAGTTATTCTCAATCATGTCTTAATGTCAACATCCCTGTGAGGAGCCGCATCAATCAAACTCTCATTTAACAGTCCTGACTGTTCTGTAAACGATGGTGCCAACCATGTCTACCTGTGTTTGTGAAGGTTGTGTATCATGAGCAGCATGTGGAGCGCTTCTGGACCAGTCACCGCTCTCTCTTCAAGGGAGCAACCATCGTCGGCCCAGAGGAGAACCTAAGTCAGGTGGAGGCACGGACCATGGCTGTGTAAATAAACCAACACACATGAGGATGGCTCTCCTTTAGCCTTAAAACCAAGATGGCTTTGATGAAAACACTTGTAGTTGTGTTTATAATATAGTATGTCAAAGTAGTTACTGCTGCTGTTAATCCTCTGGTTGGGAAGTTTGAGAGATTTTATTTGTTCATCCATTGTGTTAGGGTCTTGAGGTGACATGATTCATATAACATATATGCAAAAAGTAGATACATGATCAGAATGAAAGGATACTTCATTCCAATCACTTATGCCGTATCACTTCAGATCTGTAAAGGACTTGTTCCTCAAACAGCCGTCCTGTCATCTGTTGCTGCTTAAGGACAATAATGTTACAGCTACGAAATAGTTCTTTGTTGTCTACGAAGAACATTTATCTCAAGTAACTTAACTGAAGTACAGAAATCTTGCGCAGAATAAGTAATTTGCCTGTTTCGAGTTTGATTAACCCTTTAAGTGTTGCTTGACTCTTTCTTGTACGTTTACCCTTCGGCATTGAAATTTTTAAATCCAAAATAGACATCAAGTTTATTGCAAATGAATTTATAGTCTTAAGTTGAACCTTTCATAGTCTATCATAAGTGAGGGTAGTGTTGATAATTTGAGGAATAAATATGATTGTAGCTATTTGGCTGTTTTTGGGTTGGATGTGGAAGATTTTATGTTTTAGTCTGGCTTGTACCTCCACCGCCTCCAGCATGTGGCTAAGTGCAGGTAGAGCTGAGTCAGAAAGAGCAGTTTTATGCTGAAACCGTTTTCAAAGACTAGATTATTCATTGTACTGCATCTCATTCAATGTAGTGAAAACTGACCATACTCCTTATCCCTCTCCCTCTCAGGGAGGCGTGCAGGAAGGATGTTTCCTGTGATTACTTCTTCAGCATTGACTCTGATGTTGCCCTAATTAATCCCGATGTGATACGCATCCTCATCGAAGAGAACAAGTGAGTCTTCAAACATAACTGGAAGCTAGTAAAGCATGAGGACACCTAAACCTTTTTACACAGCAAAGTCCGGAGAGTAAAATTACTGGGTATCACCGCCATACCATATATTTGGTCATTCTCCGGTCAGAGTAAATGTATATGAACAAGCAGCCAATTTTTACCTATAAAATGTGCAATAAATATTTGGATTTTGTCACAATACAAGAGTATTATTTTGATATTTCTTTCTTAATGTAATAGAAAAAGTGTAATTAAAAAGCATCAATGAGTAGACTTAGAGAAAGAAAGTTTTCCTTTAAAGAAAGTGTCTCAAGATAGCTGTTAGCCAGAAAAAAATCATAAATTATCTGCTTCGTTTTATAAGCAGCTAATGACCCAATTTAATCTGATAAATATAAATATCAATATCTTTATAAATGAATTTTACCTATGAATTCTTGGAGACTGATCTCTGGTTTCTTGTGTAACCCTCACTGAAGCACATATTACAGCAGTGTTTAAAGTGGTAGATAAAGAGTATTTTGTGTTGTATATCTGCAGGTCTGTGATTGCTCCGATGTTGTCTCGTCACGGGAAGCTCTGGTCAAACTTCTGGGGCGCTCTGAGTCCTGAAGGGTTTTATTCTCGTTCTGAGGATTACATCGACATCGTGCAGAGCAAGAGAGTGTGAGTCTGTGTACTATTAGAGGGTTTTATCTGGCTGATGCTGTTATTTGAAAAAATCTGATGGTCAAGGTAAACACAATTCATATCATAGTTTTATTAAGTATGAATTACAAATGTTTTTTTTGCTTTTGTCTTATGACTATGTCTTTTACAATAAATTACAATTTGTATAAAAACACAACGTACCATACATTTTTCAGTGGGAGGTAGGGTTGGGTTGATAGACGATAAGCCAGCATCGCGATACACCTACACCCGCTCGCGACAAACACTTTATCACACTATAGCCAAATACAACGCATGCTTTCATTTTTGCCATCTTTACTTATTTTATTATTATGAGGAAATAATTACAAGATAATGAAGTTGTTGGCGATAACCATAGATATTACATTGAACTGTAAACAAATTGTACAAACTGTGTTTACCTTAATAAATGATTTTAGTTGCATTCGATTAAATAAACTACACCAAAGTGCCTTTTTTGTGTTTTAACATGAAGAACAAGCTTGGAACAAAGCTTCTGGAGGGAAATACTGATGTTTTTACAGTTTCTTCTTTTAATGAGCGCGAAGTGAAACTGTGCTGAACACAGATGTAGCAATATCACATAAGCACTAGTATTTACGAGTGATGTTGGACATGAGTGCAAAATTCCTCTGGCTCTTCTCTCACTTGCGCGGGGCCAGTTGACAGACTCACGCATGTTTGTGCTGGTGCCATTTCAGCATCATCTTTAACGCGAGTTTTTGTGGCGCTTAGCTTTAGTGGTTTCCTCTGTATGTTGAGTCAAGCAAGGCTGCTTTGCGTCTCATCCTCACGGTGGCGTTATTGATATTTGCCTTCGATCTGCTCTACTCCCCAAACCACTTCAGTGTCTCGTGGCTGTCTTCTTTTATTTGGTCTAAAGTCAAAGTACTGCCAAATAGGTGAATGGTGAATCAGTATACTCTCTTTCATATTTCTCTGAGTTACCTCTAGTTAAAAATTAACCTAATCCATTCATTTTTGGATTACGATCCCATTATGGGAATTTCTCTGGACAGAGCATCTGCTTCTTCTTCTCTTTGAGGACATCACAAGAAGGATTTCAGAGCTCTGTAATAGCAAGCAATGTCTATCCTTCATTAGTCATGCATGGCTACCTAGGGCAGAGAAGGCAGAGGGGAATGTATAATACAACCCTTGTGCAGAGGTTGTTGATAGATGTTTTTTTCAGTTCTTAAATAATGTTTAATTATGGGTCTGAGATGGACTCCAGGTAATTTATTTCAAATTAATTTATTATTGACTGTGATCATTGTGTTGTGGTCTGTTCTTAGGGGTGTGTGGAATGTGCCCTACATCACTCAGGTGTATCTATTGCGAGGGGAAACGCTGCGCTCCCGTTTGTCCTCCGTATTCCTTTATCAGCAGGACTCACTCGATCCTGACATGAGCTTCTGCAAGAACGTCCGTGAACAGGTCTGAACACAATGATAATATACATTAGTATAACAGATTGGAACATTGGCTGTAAAACAGTAGAATATCTAGATTTTGAGTTCGCCATGTCCATCTTTGCCTGCAGGGCGTGTTTATGTATGTGTCCAACAGAAATGAGTTTGGACGCCTGATTTCATCCACTAACTACAACATCAGCCGCCTTCATCCAGACATGTGGCAGATCTTCGATAACCCAGTGGTCAATACACAGACTCACATAGTCACCAGCATTTAAGCATCGTTCTAAGAGTAATACCAACAGCTTTTGCTCTGTTTGTCTCAGGACTGGAGAGACAAGTATATTCACGAGAATTACTCCAAGATTTTTGAAGATGATGAGACCGTTATCGAGCAGGTGAGAGTAGACGTTTGTTTTTCACTTAATTTAGTTCTGCTGAAGGAAGATGTTTATGACAATACGTTGTTTCTGACTACGTTTTACTTGGAATGAGTTGAGCTGCTGTGCATTTCTCAGCATTTTGGACCAGCTATGGGTGAATGTTCCATTGTAAACTATATAGTTCAAAAATGTGATGCTTCCTCAATTTACAGTTACAAGTTTTTTAAACTCTTTAGTAGGAACAACAGAACAATGTTTCAGTTCTGACCTTGCATTAAAGCCAATTCAGTGTTGGAAGTGTTGCATGTAAAACAACTGAAAATGCATTCTAGACATGGTCACACAAAAGTAGTTTTATATCAGAATATATACAGACAAATATATTAAAGGACCTTTAGATTATTACAAGCAATTAATACATTATTAAGGAAAACATACATGTGCTGTTCGTATTATTTTATTATTATTATATTTTATTTATTTCTCTAATTACATTTAAAAAATGAAATTTGTATATTATTTTCATTCAATACACGCAAACCGATACATTTCAAACATTTATTTTGATGAAACTGACAACTAATAAAAAATGTTAAATCACTATCTCAGAAAATTAGATCTCAGAAAAAAATAATCACAAAATGTTTTTTTTTTCAAAATGTTGGCCAACTTAAAAGTTTGAACATGAAAAAAATGGCACTCAATACTTAGTTAGTGACTGAGTTATGCAGCTGATGCAGCGTGGATTGGATCAGTCTGCAGCTCTGCTCAGATGTTATGAGAGGCCAGGATATTCAGATGGTGGCCTTCAGCTCTACTGCTTTGTTGGGTCTGCTGTATCGCATCTTCCTCTTTACAATACCTGAAAGATTTTCTTTAGGGTCTGGTGAGTTTGCTATCCAATTAAGAACAAGGTCACCAGGGTCCTTAAACTTGATACTGTAAAGTTTGTAAGCAGCAGGAAGCATGAAGTGCTCTAAAGGTGTGTTCACACAAACAAGCCTTGTAAAATGAGCCAGGTACCTCATGTTCTTCCTACTTGCATTTCTTTTTTTTGTGTGTGACTTGGATATGTAGCAGAAACGTGTTGGTCAGCATGTATGCTCTTTATTGCGCTAAGCTGCATTCGCAGTTCATCTGATTGTTAAATGGGTGGTATTATAGTCAATAAGAATGGCTACAGCCATCGAGCCATTTTGAGCTCCCAGAAAAAGAAAATAGTATTACACAAACGTGCTTGAACCAATCTGAATATAGCTTGAGGCATGTTTTTGATGAGGGAACAATTCTAAAACATGCACGAAATTTCTGAAATGTCAAGTTCTGAATCTTGACAATACAGTAAAGACATTATTAAGTACATTTCATTTAATTTTTGGAAACATTTTAAGTTATTTTAATTCAACATCAAGGTATGAAATTAACACGGTTTTTAATGTCTCCTGACTTTAACATTTTGTGCGTGTGTGTGTATGTGTCAGCCCTGTCCAGATGTTTACTGGTTTCCAGCGTTCTCTGACAGAATGTGTGATGAACTCGTCGAGACAGTGGAGGGCTTTGGAGAATGGTCTGGAGGAGGACACAAGGTTTGTGAACATCTGCATGTCTTTGCTGCCTAATCTGTTAATCATCCTCAGGACTATCCAAAACTACCAAATGTTTTTTTAAATGTTCAGCATTTTAACTGTATTTCTAAACATCAAAAGGCTGCAAGCACATAAATACAAATACTTAGTTTTTATTTGTTTATTTTGGTTAGTTCTGAGAGCTGAGGTGTTTAGTGTGATTTGACACAAATGTGTTGAGTTAAATGCACAAAGATTTTACGCGCACATGCACACACACCACTGTTACACTCCATATAACTCCATGCAATACTAAGCTTTTTTTTTTTAACTATATTTTCTGTTGGTTTTTTGCAAATCTCTGATATAATTTAGGAATGTCGGTTTAAGTGAAAAAATATAATAAAAAAACTATTTAACATATTTATGCAAAACATTGATAAAAAACTATTATGACTATAACAGGACCAAGCATGCAGTGTACTGAGCAATGTTTGAATTTTCGTAAAGAGTGGCAAGCACTGTAATCGCTTTTTTTGTGTCTCAGGACGAGCGTCTGGCTGGAGGTTATGAGAATGTTCCAACCGTGGACATCCACATGAACCAGATCCAGTTTGAGAAAGAGTGGCTGAAGTTCCTGAAGGAGTACATTGTCCCAGTGACTGAGAAGCTTTATCCCGGATACTACCCCAAGGTTTTTCACCCTCTCTGCAACATGGAAGGCTCTGAGCTTGAGTTAGACCTTAATTGAAGCCACCATTAGAGTATTATTTTATACTGAGACAGCTGTCTGTGCTTTTCAGGGTCAGGCAGTGATGAATTTTGTGGTTCGATATCGTCCAGATGAGCAACCATCATTGCGTCCACATCATGACTCGTCCACCTTTACCATCAACATCGCTCTCAACCGAAAGAATATAGACTATGAGGTATTTTTGTTATTGGTTCTATTTTTATTCGATGAGTATAGGTAGGTAATGATAAAGATAGGTAATGTAATTTTTTATGGTTCAACATATCCTGTAGGTTGCATCATAAATTCAGCTTTCTAAATCGGAAGAGCAAAAATGAACAGTGTTTCAATTTATGAATCTGTAACCAAACAGATTTAATAACTTTTTAACAAGTTAATATTTCATAAACAAATAATGACTTAAAAATGGATCTCTTTGTGAAAATCAATGTAATCTTTTAATTTGTCTTGATTTCATTTAACTGTCAATGTGTAGTATTTTAAATGTTTTTCACGGTCTGACCGATTAACACAGACAAAAACAGTAATTGACCCACTTCAATTGTTTTTTGGAGTTTCTCCAGCATGGCAGATGTCCTCTACACTCTATAAATCTGTCAGTATATGTAACTTCTCTAACTAAAACCATTTAAAAAGCAAAATCACTCAGGCAAAAAAAAATCCCTCACTCAAAATCCCACAGAATAAAGATGCTTGAACTTTTACAGTTTTTAAAAATCAAGTTTGGGTTCAATGTTTTGAGAGTTCTGAGCTTTGGGATATTTGCACAGTGCAGAAACGACAGTTTCACTGCAGCCATTTCTGTCACTTAGACTAACAGCTTTCATAATATTTGTTGTTTTGCCATCTGCTAATGCATACTTTATTAAGTCATTACATTTATCTTTTCCTCAACGATTCTTATGATTGTGGCACTCATCTGTACCTCTATTCATATTGCAGTACCCATAATATCCTCTCTTCCTTTTCTGCATGGATTTCATCTCATCCCAACATATTGATCTCGCCTTTGTCTGAATTTGCCATAGAAAACGAGCTATTAGCTCCGACGTTGTTTTTTAATATTGTCGATGAGTGGCAAGGGCTATACGGTATACTGTTTCATACCGAATAACTGTTTTTGCTTTTTTATTTATCATAATAATTTTTCATTAACTGCAATACCCGTATGTGCGTATACAAGGCATAAAGAACAAGGAATGTGGAGGGGGAACTTTGCATGTGAGACGATATTGAGAGATTGTTTTGCAGTAGTCCTAGGCAGAACGCTGCATTCTAGTTTGATCTCTAGATGGAAACACAGTCAAAATAATACTTTTAGGAAACGTTAAAGACCGCAAAGAGCGTCCTCTGAAAACTGTAGCCATGTTCTTTGCATGGAAATACTTCATCTTAAAAATAATCTGACGCTGATCAAACAACCATTGTTATTGATTGTAAGCAGCTAATGTTAAGGATGTAACCGTAGTAGACATCACGAGCTTTCTCACCTCTGCCAGTGCAGTTACACGGAGCACATTGTCACAAGCTTATTTTTTTTTTTAACATTGCAAAGCCTGAAAAAAATATTTTATTTTGACTGCTATAGTCCTGCATTTTGATTTATTTACCTCATTACAATGACGTGTCTCTGTCAGCTCTTTGTGAACAGCAGCATTCTGTGAGACCATTCAAACCCGTGTAACACTAGTCTACTCATTCTAAACCATTTTACTGCAGTATTTATTCTCTGAATTGTTAGGAACTTGAGTTATCACAGCTAAATATCTTAATATACCATGATACATTTATTCATTTTAAAAATGCTGCTCTATGCGTGGCTTAATTTTCTTATTTATTATATTCTTCTTCTAACTAATTATTTTTAAAAAGTTAACTTTTTTGTGAAGAAAAGAACTGTTTTGGTCCTTCACACTCTCCTGGAATTGTTTAGTGGTTATAGCATTAGTTTTCTACATCACCATTGTCTGCGGTAGCCCTCCTGTCAGCTGTTGCTGCTTAAAGTTCCTGTTATTGTCATGATTTGTGTTTGAATTAATCTCTCTTTGGTCTGTCTCTCCATCTCTGTCAGGGCGGGGGCTGTCGGTTCCTGCGCTATAAGTGCCAAGTGGAGTCCCCAAGGAAAGGGTGGTCCTTCATGCACCCGGGACGCTTAACACATTTTCACGAGGGCCTTCCTGTCACTCAAGGCACACGCTACATAATGGTGTCATTTGTAGACCCGTAGAGCTGAGAGAGAGGTGTCTAAGACTGTGTGGGGTTTTTCATTTTTAGTATCCGACTCCCTGGATCAGTCACAAATATTTTCAGCAGCAAGTTCAAGGCTAACCTCATTAAGCCTCTCATCAGTAGGTGCACTTCTACTGTTATGATCTGCAACAGATGGAAAAAAGGAATCAAATTCAAACTATTTCTTGTTTAGATGTGTTTTAAAAACTCTCTGGCACTGTTATCCACCTTTTGCGTCTAAACTGAGCTCAACTGAATTAAGCCGCAGAACTTAACCAGGATTGTGTCTTTGCCTCTCGTAGAGATTAGAACCCACATGAGATCTCTTGCGTGCTTTATACAGAGTTTCACTGCTGTTTGAAACGGTGGTTTGTGAGCTGAAAGCTCCATTTGCTAAAAGGTACTGTTCCAAGGAAATAACTACTCTCACCGTATCTGTCATCTATGTGAACGAAATACAGCTCCAATGTGATATGCACAAAAGATGTGCTGCTAATGGAAGTAAACATCGACTAATAAATATTACAGTATATTGGTGGAGGAATTAAAATTTAACCTTTAAATAGTTTTCTATGCATCTTCCTGTAACAATTTTAGTAAAAGACAGTCTACTCTTGCTACTCGTATTTATAAGAACCCGTGTTCAAGTTGGGCTTGATGATGTAAAAGCCAACTATATGTGACATGAGCTTTCCGACAAAACGAATCAGAAACTTAATCTTAAGGACCACATATGAAAACAACTTGTCGAATAAAAAAAAAAACTAAATTGAGCTGTTTAGACTGTCCAGAAAATCACAGATATTTGCAATATAACAACAGGGTCAAATTCCTGCTTTTACTCACAGCATTTGTGAGGTAAACCATGACAAGAAGAGCTTAAAGCTACATGCTAAATCTCTCTGGTCAATTTCCCTGTAGTGATGTTATCAACACGTCTTTGTACTTATGAGGGCAGAGAGGTTTCTCTTGATGAGCCACATGAACAATAGTGGCCTTAAGTAATGCCAGAAAACGCTGTATAGCTCCACAGCTGAGAAGTTACAAGTGTAAAGAACTGTTTTTTTTTTAATTGTGGAAATTTACCACCTTCTGTACAATCTCATCAGACATGATTAGGGAGTTGGAGGTCTGCTGGAGTGACATGTCACAAATCCTACACAGGACTCACTTTTAACTCAGAAAGTGAGCACTCTGAGGCTCTGACTCCATCCAGGAACCAAGGAATAGCCTGCAATACATTGAACAGTATAAATAGTGGAGCTGTTGAATGAACACAATCACATTCTGCTTTCTGTGAGAAAAATTATTTCTTTTTTCATGTATTGTGTGAAATCTCATATTGAAGATCCGTTAAATCACAGTGCTAAGTGAAGTCCAGAGTCATTTCAGCCCACAATGTAAATTATAGCTGGGTTACGTTTGAGTGTGAACGGCTATATTTGCCTAAGAACTTTGTTTTAGCAGAGAATATTTCTACTTTTTGTACACCTGTTAAATATTTGAGAGTTTTAGTCTGAAGTATATTTTATCCTCCAGCGATGTACAAAATGCTTTAAGTTATTTCTTGCATTTGAAAATAAAAACCAGAAAGAAAAATGTGTTTGAGAACAAATTTTTGAAAAAGTCGGGAACTTTCATTTTATATGGTAGCTTATAAATAAATGAATACTTAAAATTATGTTATGATAAGAAGTTTTAACGCAATTTAGCCAAACCAGTCTCACAGCAGTTTGTAATATATTGACGAAATTTAATCTATTGATTTGTGCTCAGGGTCACAAATTACACAGTTTATCAGAAGGAATTTGAATCCTATGTATTTCAATAGGAAATAACTTTTGTGTTACTCCCATGTAGTTCTGCCACCGATGACCACAGAAGCTGTATTTTTTTTGTTGTATGCTTTTCCTGGCCTAAAAACTCCTGAACAAAATGTCCTTAATAAACAAAAAAAAGACATATTTTAATCTGAGCAACGTGGGGAAAGGCTACAAGGCGAACCAACAAAACATGAGCACAGCACTTAAGGGCAGTCTGAAAAGAGTCAACCTTGAAAAACCATTACAGAAATACAGATTCTGCACTGACCTCAAGTGCAGGTCCCCTCTCTCTGTTATTTTGCTGGTGCTGATAAAAAACTCATTTTGAGAAAATCTTGAAAAAACAAATGTATTGCATATTTGATATGTAGCATGTTTAATGCTCAATAGATGACTGAATACTTCACAATCACCAAGTTTGGGACAGAAATCATAATTTTCAGAAGATTGCATTGTGTTTTATAATTTACTTTTGGTTTTCAGTTATTTGACATTTTACATTAGTTCAAATCCATAAACATGATCTCCAGATTTCATTGTCAGTCTGCTTTCCCATTGGCTAATTTCTTGGCATTGCTCTCAAACCACTGGGGCCATAAAATATTATTGTAATACTAAACCAAATATATTTGTTGATAAAAAAAATATTGTCTTGTCTAAACATTGCAGTTATCTTTTTCTTTTAACCTATTTAATTACAAATGTGTTCTGTTTTGGTTACCTAGTTGTGATTTTTATCAAATAATTATTGATCCGTCTAGATAAAAAACTTAGCTTATAAATAGCCATTTTCCAATGAAACATTTTCAGACTAAACTATCGCTAATCAAACACTGGTAACCAACTGCTAAATTATTACATTCGTTGTAATTCTGATAAAAACCTTAGTATTTTAATTGTAAACAACCTAAAATGGCAGTTTAAAATAATACACAAAACGACTGGTTTTTATTTTATTTTTCAAGATTTTCTCAAAATTTGTTTTTTAGTAGCACGGGCAAAGTAACAGAGAGAGGGGAACTGAATTTATATAAGGAGTTATAAGGCCGGGACAAGCAAACAACAAAAAAACAAGCCCTATCATAGGCGTCGCTAGACCCATATTACTAGGGCACATGCCCCAGTAAAATTTCAAGGTGTGTTTCCAATGGACTTTATCCCAGAAGTCAACATCAGTGAAGTAGTTAATTCAGTTAACAGTAATCGACTTAAAAAAAATAATGTTTTTTAATTGTGGAAACTTCTACAGTATTAAGTTAACAAAATTATACCCGCTTTATCTCCTAACTTGCCTGTTAAAAAATCTTAAATCGACTAAAACAAAATACTAACAGAAAAAAAGATAATCCTAATATGAAATGCCTGTTAAATTCAGTCAATGTGATACACATATGCCTGCGTGCGCGCTCACGCGAGAGGAGACGGCGGTGCAGGTGTGACGTCTCCTTGAGGAGCCGAGTCGAGATCGTCGGGTGCCTGGGTCTGAATGCTTTTGAGGTGACACATGAAAATGAAGAAACAAAACCAGTGCTTGGAGTGGACAGGTGTGCGCCATGTTGTAAAATAAATTTCCCCTCGACAAAAGCCTCTGCTCTGACACTATAAAGAGCTTCCTTGCGCCCTCGCAAACTCCATCCCAGCCTCGTCAAGCGGGAATTGAACAAAAACATCTAAAATTTGTTCTTATGATGAATATGACGAACAATATCGGCTAACTATTGCTGCCTCGCACATCAGATGTGGAGACATGCTATCTAATATAATCACAAGAACACAGATCCTATAGTTTAATTTGTAGATTCTCTAATCTGGGTTTAGGAGTGTTTGTGTAATTCACTTTCCCACAATACCCTTCCAGTAAAAAATTCAGAACTCAAGGGCACAAATTAATTTATGCATTTTTCCCCCCTGAATTTCAATATAACATACATTTATATTTTAAATTATAACTTTAGACTATTAAGACTTATAAATTGGCATGCATTTCTCTCTCATATAAATTGCTTTAGAGACGAGCATATGCCAAACATGTGGTGAAAGTGAATGGAAATAGTCTGGAAGAAATAGATTTTTTACAAATATATTCAGAAATATTAGTTATACATTGCTGATTGCTGAAGGAAGTTATCTTGTTTCCAAGCTATCATTGTGTTAATGCTTAACACCTATTAGTAATTTAGATCATTCGGTTTTTATTATTATTTTTTTTTGCTTGTTGTGTAACTTATTTTGGGTCAAATCATCTTATACTGGGATTTTTTTTTCATTGATTAGGTTTATTTATGTTTAGGTGTCAAAATCATTCTAAAAGATAAAAAGATTTTACACAAATAAAAATTTAGAATAAAAATATGATAAAATTGTGTTCTTGAAGTCTTTAAATATAAATAGTTAAGTTTATCACAATAAATACAAAAAAATGTTAAATTATACTCCAATTGCATGCACTACAAAAAACCCTATATATATATATATATATATATATATATATATATATATATATATATATATATATATATATATATATATATATATATATATATGCATGCAATCGGGTTTCAAGGAGTGGGGGGGCCCGTGCCCCAGAGCTGTAGATCTAGCAACGCCCCTGGCTTCTGTGGTCACTGGCAGTAGAACTAAATACATGAAGGTACCGCGAAAGTTATTAGTTCTGTCGGACACTGTGTAATTCATGACCTTAAGCACGAACCAACCCATGAGACTGGGTTTATTTCGTATGTGCTTAATTTTGATAGATTGTATACAAAAGTTATGAAATAGTTCAGATGAGGGGGATACAACAACACGACTTATATGGGGAAATAAAATCGTAAACTGAATAAAGAAGATGAAAAAAAATAAAATATACAAAAAAGAAATTTAGTTTAGACTCTCCACAGTCTCATTACGTACACATTTAAGAGAACTAATAGAGGTTTGATAGAACCAAGAACTTTGCTTTCTAATCAACAAGGGATTTATAATCTCATTTTAATCAGAATATCAAAAGATTGTTTGTTATCCAAAAATATATATGTATATGTATATGTAAAAACTGTATTTTAAACTGTAAAGTCATTGGATTTTCAATCCATGCATCTCAGTGTAGTTCTCTGACATAGCAAGTGATACTATAACAGATGATCCTTGAGACCCCCGCTCTATAAGGGTAATTTAGAGTTTTTAAGATGGTTGATTGTTGTCTGCTTCAAAGGTTGATTGTTATATAAAGTTAATATATTTATATTCCCTATAGGAAAGACAACTAAGCAAAGAAATAATAGGAAACTGAAAAAAATATGTTAATACGTTTCAGATATTTCAACACCCTCAACTGTAAAGGAAATTATGTAAATTCCTGACATTATAAACTTCATGCAAGCAACTCTGAAAATAGATTTGATAGCAAATCCAATCTACAGTTTGAGGAGGACAATGAAATCACGTGAATTTTAATCTGGTATTAGTCAAGTACCTCAGACAATGCACATTCTATTATTTATCTAGCATTTTCTACACGTATCAAACCGATGACTTAAAACAATAGCACTAATGTTTTCAAATGTGAAACTTAATCTATTGTTTCATTATTTATTCAGAGCTCAATATTCTTAAATGCCATGCATTGCCGGGAGATCCTTGCCGGGAGTGCTATAAAATCGGTAAAAAAGGGAAAGTGGGAATATTTAAGAGCAATACAAAAGACATTAGAACAAAACAAAAAAAGACTACTAGAGGAAATAAAAGGAAATAAGTAAAAGCAAAGGCTAACTACTTAAATACATTTGTAATATACGGTCAACATTAAGTAAAAAGCAAGAAGCAACATGAAGTTAATGACATTGGAACCAAAAGAGGGATTTGTTATGGATTTGTTATGGATATAGATTTTGTGAAAAGGGTAGAGGTGGAACTGATATTAGTGTAGGGAAACAGGCTTTTTTAACAGGCAAGTTAGGAGAAAAGCGGGTATAATTTTGTTAACTTAATACTGTAGGAGTTTCCACAATTAAAAAACATTAATTTTTTAAAGTCGATTACTGTTTTAACTGTAATTAACTACTTCATTGATGCTGACTTCTGGGATAAAGTACATCGTAAACGCACCTTGAAATTTTACTGGGGCATGTGCCCCAGTAATATGGGTCTAGCGACGCCCATGAAATAAAAGAATTGCCAGCAAAATATGGTTCTCATTCTCGGCAGATTGTGATATATGAAAAAAATTGTCCCATTTGACTTGTAAGCTCTTCACAAAAACCATATGTTGTGGATATTAATTATATGTGTACATGCAAATATATAAGAAACAATTGGATATATCTAATCCTCCCTTTTTGCTTCAGAACTTTCACGTTTTTACAGTGATAAGAGTGGCTTAGAATGAACTCTATAAAATGTGTTGCGTGAGCATGTGGGATGGGTCTTTTCTGTGGGTCAACGGTTATGCTCCTGTCACACTCCTGTGTATTTAAGCTACACAATAGATTGCAAGCGAGGGAGGGAATGACAAAGATGGATAGAGTGACAGTACAAGCCCTGCTTGAGTTCGGATACTCTTCTCTCTGTGATGGCAGTGCTTTCTTTCAGGCTGTTGATCGCTCTGATTGTGGCTCAGTCTCTCTGTGTGATCCTTTTCACTCATTCTCCCTCATCCAGGTGAACATCTTTTACCTTTCTATGTTTGAAAAATAATCTGTTAGATTAAACAGCTAGCTATATTATCTTTAAACTGCTGAATGACTATATCTGATCTGTCTTCCACTGATAAGTGTTTACGGAACTGCTGATTTTCTTAGAAATGGAAGAACATACACAATAAGGTTTCAAACAGTTAACGTGTCCTTTCATGTGCTTATAATGAATATTTCTTTTCTCTTTTTTGCAACTGTTTTGAATGTTTTCTATAATAGCCTTATTGTGTGTTTGCTCTGTATTTGAGAATGGAAAGTATTTTCTGATTGTCTGCTGCTTTTCTGATTCTGTGCTTTTTCTGAGGAAAAATTGGTGAAGGGTTGTAGTTATTCTGGTTTAAAACAGGTTTTTATTGACATTTAACCATCAAAGGCATTTTTAAAGGCATTCCTGAAGTGTTGAGTGGTTGTAGGTTCTTTAACGTGATCATCTGACTGAAAACAAAGGCTTTTCTCACTGTCAAAAGCATTAGTGCTTTTGTTTTGAACTGGACAGGACTGAAGGAGCACAATCATGCATTCAATAGATGACAAATAAATCTTTAAGGATTGGTTGATCGAGCCTTCGGAGCTGCCCCACCTTGGCTGTGGAACGGGCTGCCTTGATAGATTCTATGGCTCCAACTTTAGGTGCTTTTAAGTTCAGGTGAAGATGCATGATTATGTCTAAGTATGGAGAAGGGAAATGTTCATCATTGCATTTTAATCGATCCTTTATTCATTTCTTATCATTCAAATCTATTTCATTTGCTTTTGTTTTGTTTCAATACACATAGAGCATCTTTGCCAGTTAAGGCACTATACCAGAAAAATCCAAATTGTGAGATCATGTACTGTATTTTGAAGTTATGTGTATTCGGAAAAACATTAATAAATGCTGACATAAAGCTAACCTGCTCTTAAAAAAAATATCTAAACATTTCATCATCTGTATGCAAATTTATCGAAACCATTTTTGTGCAATAAATACCATAGTTCCTACTTAAACTATAGATGGAAACGTATTTAAATCATGCAGCGATCAAGAACATATCTTGCAAAAATGAGCTTTGATGTAAACAAATGTACACTGAGGCTATTTTTGTCAAATTGAATTCTTATATTTTACAAATGTTTGAACAAAAAGATGAGAGCACTTACGTGTCGCTTCTGAAGAACTAGATTTATTTGTAAACAGTATATTTGATAGAAAATGAATGTGCATGGCGGTGAAAACACTTGATAACTCACCATTTCAAGCTGATATGGTAATGTCACTGATAAATTGAATAACCCAAAACAACTTTTTTTACAACTTTTGGCAATTGTGACAATAATAGGCTCAGTACAAGAAATACATTTTATAGTAAATCTGTAATTTGAGTATTAACGTAAGAAAATATTTGCATTTAAAAACCTTTGATCCATCATGCAAGTTTTGTTTGTGCTTACATTTGGTATTTTCACATGACGCTTCTCCATTCTCTAGTTATCCAATCCCATACATTAATCCAGTTCCCAGATCTCAGTGAATTGCATGTGCTGTGAACAGTTTACAGTCATGTCTGTGAGGCACTAAATCTCAAAACTCTTTGTGATGTCAAAAGTCATGATTACTAGAAAAACAAAACATGCATACAGGACACATTTTTGTTTCAACCATCATGAAACACGTCTGTTTCTAGAGTAGTATGCATGCTAGAATAGGATTGCAACTAAAATATGCTGGGCTCCTACTGGACCCTATTTGTTGATTCCTGGAATTGCATATGCAATGAAATATAAAGACAGTGGCAAGATGGTGGCTGAGATGTTGAAATAATAGCATGTACGAAAACACCTAAATAAAAAAGATGACTGGATTCTTGTCTGAGCTCTGAATGAGAAACTCGTTTTACCTGAGAAAATATGAAAAGTGGCGCAGGTTCATTTCTCCTGAACAAGTAACTTAAGGTTTGGATATTATAACTAATTACTTTTTCTAATGTACACAGACACTGCTTTTCTGTACCATTGTTTGATGTTACAGAATGTCAAAAATCAATTATTTTATCCTGTCACCTTCTCTTTGAAAGCACTCTCGTCATTTACACATATTGGTTCAATTAGGCTTTGGTTTCCCAATTTGTCTGAACATGAGCTATTGTTATCACTGAACGCATCTTAACAAAAAAGTTCTACACTGTGATCTGCTATATATAACAACTTATTAAAAAAAAACTAATTAATTGTCTGGTCTTTCAAAAATGAAATTAAGGTAATCACTTTTTATGCTAAATGTGTGAGAACCGGCCTTAAACCAGTTGTTGATACAAACAGGTTTGTTAACATTATCTGGGGATAGGCTCAGCATTTCAGCAGTTTAGTTTTAGCATTTCTCCAGATACTTGTGTTGTTAATATAAACCTGTAAAACTTCATATCATTTTTATGTGAGAAATCTCAAGTCCCTGGAACAACACGAAGTGTAGGGCGGTTGTTGGTGTCAGAGACATTACATAGCCATGCCTATTTAAGATTCAGGAGCAACATACTGTTCCTCAATGAGGGTGTCCCACCGGGTGGAGTCACCAGGCTTGTAGGAGTGAGTGGTACGCCTTTTCAGGCATTTGCTGCATGAACATAATGAACTAGTCAGAACAAACTTTTACTCCAGTATTTAGCTGTTCATTAAAATCACAGATTTTTAATACACCTGATGGATATTCAATGCTCTCGAGTATGAACGAAAATGAACGCATCACTACTACAAGAAATCTGGATAGGTTTAACCAATCAAACAACAACTTCAGGATTCTTTCCAACTTTCCAAAGAAAGCCACTGCACCCTTACTAACTTTCAAAACGCAGTATTGTTTTCTTTAATTCATCTTAAATGGTTGTGCTTAAATGGTGTGTATCTGCTCCACCCACTATCTTGCATCCATCAAGCCCCCTGCTTGGTTTTGCTTGTTGATTCTATTATAATTACACTTCTGGGTCAGTCAGTGGGTGCATTAGCAGTTCATCTGATGAACATCATGACTACGGCCATCGAGCCGGTTCGAGGTCCCAGAAAAAGAAAATAGGATTACACAAACATGCATGAACAAACAACCATGAAATTTGAAATGTAATTGAATGTGGCTATATAATATGTTTAAATGTTTCATTTAATTTGTTTTTGTTCATTTGTTAAAGGATAATCCTTCCTTCTCTGAGTTGCACGCAGTGTAGCAGATGAGTATCACTGAAGAAGACTTCTTAGACTTCTTCTTAGACTTCTTAGACATAGACTTGCCCTGTGAATAGCCCAGCCGTTGACTAGTGTGGAAGGACCTCGGTTGAGGCGCTTTGCTTGGGTGTTCCCATAGTTTAAACATTCTATGTACATCAAAGTGACCAAACGAAGGGTATTATTTGTTCCTTACGAAATCCGTTGTTTCCCATATAGGAATTGAAGATTGAACAACCACTTCCACTTTTATATCTATTGTGGAGTGCAAATTCTCTGCACAATGGGGCTGACCCCCCATTGAAGTTCAAACTGTGCCCACTTCAAGTGTTGTCAAGTCATTTACGTCTTTGTTCCCTTTTTACATCCAAAACATTTTGAGTTCTGAAATGTTTTCTGTATCGTCTCTTTTCTGTCAAAAGATCAAACACTTTTTGATTTTGAGGTAGACTAAATAAGATATTACACTGCTCTTTCGTGCTAGACAATAAGATAAGGATTAAAGTGTATTTATTGGTGCCCACTATTCTTGCTTTTTATTATAATTGTTTTATATTTAATAAGCATCAGAACCCCATCAGAGAGGTTGTAACAGCAAAAATGGCTGAGTGGCTTAAAAAAAAGTGCACCGTGTCTTACTCCTGTGTTTTAACAGTTTTTTAATGAAAGTCTGTTGATTGATTATCTCACCATTGTTAAGATGATACACATTTTTTCTATAAAAATCATTAACTTTTAAGTTATTCTAGTATATACCTCACTGCAGCTGCAGGAAAGATACCCAGCACTCAAACACTGTGAGTAGATTTTGTAGGATTTTTGTAGATTAATATTATTAGTATTATTATTATTATTATTATTTTGCTATTGTTTGAGTAGAGTTATTGAGAAGCAACTTTACTTTTTCTTTGTACACTTTCATTTAAGTAACAGTATTTTATAAGAGCATACATTTCTTGCACACTCTTCACTCCTGGCCAATGTATTTTATTGTTTTTATAAACAGTGGATTTTTGTTTAGATTTTTAATTTGATTATTTGATTTTGATTAAATTTTTTTTTCAGGGATCTGGCAGCACAGACACTGCAGCAGCTGCACTGTGTTCAACTTAGACGGCAGTTCTCAATTCTCAAACCTGCAGCCAGGTGCGTCACAGAACTAATCACTGAACTAATAAAATTTTTTAAACATTTTAAATTAGTAAAACATGTTCCATATTCCTATGTCCCCCTCTCTTTCTCTTTCAGGGTGGTGTTGAAGAGTTTCTCCAAGGATCTCTCAGACTTCCTTGATTGTCCGAACAAACCCAATCACACTAAGCGAGAGCTGCACAGGTGAATATCTTCCGTTCTTTTGAAAGAGCCAGAGAAGGGGTTGATCACATAATTATGATTAGAAGTGAGAGGATGGATAATGGGTAGGCGTCACGGTGGTGCAGTGGGTAGCACGGTCGTCTCACAGCAAGAAGGTTGCTGGTTCTAGGCTCGGCTGGGGCAGGTGGCATTTCTGTGTGGAGTTTGCATGTTCTCCCCGTGATCGCGTGGGTTTTCTCCGGGTGCTCCAGTTTTCCCCACAAGTCCAAAGACATGCGGAATAAGTGAATTGAATAAGAACGATTGCCCATAGTGTTAAAGTGTGAATGTGTGTGTGAATGTTTCCCAGCGATGGGTTGCGGCAGGGAAGGGCATCCGCTGCGTAAAACATATGCCAGAGAGTTGGCGGTTCATTCCGCTGTGGCAACCCGAAAGGGAAGAAAGCCAACATGAAGATGAAGAAGAATGGATAATGGTCTGATTTTAGATTAACAGTTTGAACATGTGAACAGGTGTGTTAGGGGAAGGTCGACTGACTTAGAAGTTAGGGGAAGGAACTTCTAGGAACTTATCACTTACTGCTTTAATCATTTTTCTTGTTTGAACATAAAGCTTGGTTCTTTAAGTTAAAATTTCTTGTTTTAATAATTAATGTGAGAATAACTTTAGTCATTTAGCAGTATATCATATATTTTAAAAGAAATTCTTGTCTTTGAGATTTGCTCTCTCTCTCTCTCTCTCTCTATTTCTCTATTTCTCTCTCTCTCAGGACAAGGCTGCAATTCTGCTGTAATGCGACCAGATCATTGATTCTAACCAAGGAAAACACTCTTGTCAATGAAGACATCCCTTATGACACCAATGAGAAACGAAAATATAAAATCAACCCTGAACTACATAGCATGCTTCCAGAGGTCTGAGCCAATTTGTATTTTTTTAAATGATAGACAAAATAATCTGCATTTTAATTTGAGAGGTATATATATAAAAATTTAAATCACAAATCATCTATGACATCTATCCATGAAATCATCTTTCTATAGCTGCCTCTCACTCTGCTGTTAGCCATGATTGTTTTGTATGTTCAGGACTCACCCTGGTCACGAGTCTCTCTATCTCGCTGCGCTGTGGTCGGGAGCAGTGGTCTGTTGAAGAATAGCAGTTGTGGACAAGAGATCGACAGCGCCAACTTCGTCATCCGGTAAAGAACTACATTTTCCATTAAGCCTTACATCTGTTTGCTCTCTA